>CAHIKZ030002112.1:1652500-1782500 GCA_903632075.3 Acanthosepion pharaonis
TCATGGTGGCAATGGCGAAGATGACTGCGAATCAAAGACAGTTTCACGTGGACATAGATGTGAATTTGATTATAGTGTACAACGCTGCGTGATCAGAAACGCTTTCGTCGCGGCTCAAAAATATTGAGACAGGCGAGATCTGGAAAATCTGCGGTCAGTTGAATTTATGATTTAAGGTTCGCCTTGGTTACGCTAACCCGAATTGCGTGATCGCCTTTCACCGTCTTGGCTGTTGAGATCGATCAGATATCTGCTTATTCCACCGTTGGGATCTTCGGGATTTGTTCGCGTCCAGTCTGTTCCTTTATCTTCATCCTTACCGGCAAGGATGGACCTGCACGTTTTAGAACCTGGTGTGGCTCTTGGGAACACTGGGCCAAGTAAGCCCTCCACCATGAAAAGGAGCGAACATATATCTATTGTCATGGATGTCCTATTGAATAGTTCTTTATGAAACGTGTCACTTTGACTTATTATTCATTTAATGACAATAATAAAACGAATCAATAAATTAGAAATAAAACTAATAAAAATATAAAATTATGATTCAATGTCTCAGCGCGTTTTTATTGTTGCTGTTGCTTTAAAATAAATATTTGAGAAATAAATATTAATGGAAGAAATTCACTACTGAACTAAAAAAATAACGTTACGACTAGAAACTTTTTTCCTACAAATTTGAAATTACTTCCTGGTCGATAAAAATGTTACATTACTACAATTAACAAATAAGAAAAAAGAAAATAGAATAAAATTGTTGGCAAATGTTCTTAAAAGTGTTTGGATGATAAATGATATGTAAAGAAACCGATGATAATGAACCAATAATCGATGATAAACAAAACAAATATTACAAATGGAAATACATTTTCTACAATTTGGAAAATTCCCTACTATTTAATTAGATGGCACATCACAGTTCTCTAAGAAAGCTAATCTGTTTTTTAGACCATTTGGCGGTACTGAGTCTCATTGTCAATAGGCGAGAGAAGGAAATTTAAATTTATCCTTTTTAAAACTTTGCAATTTAATTTAGTGTCTGCTTCTTTTGCATTAACTATTATCACTTTTTGCTTGTAATTCTCTTGCTGATAATTATTATTGGAATTAAGAGTTTAATCTATAATTTTATAGAATATAAACACTTAGGGTTCATATTTTAGGAACAATTCGAGTATTCATGTTTTATTAATTTTCTCCTTCTTTTGTTTTTCTTCTTAAATTTTACTTTTATTCTGTCTCCCTCGTCTAACTTTTCTGTGAATTATTAATTAAAATATTTTAGTTAATTCTTCATGAATCTGGTACAGTAATCCAATGCCATCCAATACGCGAAATAAGATCCAGATAATTCCTTTTCTTTACAGCAGCTACAAACGAAGACTCTACTCTTCAAATAATAAACAGCTCGGTTCATTCGATCGTAATCTCCTTGGGTTGTAATGTAGTTTTCCGGATGTGAATATGTTCAATGCAGATCATCCGCAACACGTGTTCAGTCTCTGTTCCTGATTTGCCGCCATACTCTCGTGAGCAACATAGTAATATTGCTGCCAAAATGAACAATGCCACCGTTATTTGATACACATTAATAACTTATGCATGATGTTCAAATTAAACTGACTGACCATCTGAGATATTCAGTTTCTCTTGCTTAATTCTGATATAATTCATATCTGCGAAACGAAAATTAAATTTAAAAATATCAAAATGAAGTGAGACTAACTGGAAACGACAAACCGAAAAAAGGAATAATGAAAAATAACAGAAAAAGAGAGATTTGGGATATTGAGATGTATTATGGAGAATTCCATAAGAATAGATTGAATATTGTCTTGTAAGCAGGAAACGCCTTGTGGGTCGGGGTAAAGAAGAGATAATGTTTATGCGAGTAACATGAGATTTAAAGCGGTCAACAAACAGGCAACTGTCCACTTCATCATTTACAACTAAATGCTTCAGGGATCCAAACGTGGAGGCTCAATTTCCTGTATGTTCAAGATCGGCTTTACACGTGTGTAACTCGCTTGGCTTGTCATGATGCATGATCTGTGCTCCATGAAGATGAGAGGTCGCCGATCCAACTGTTATTGAAAAGAAAATAACAAATACCTATTCAAGATGAAAGCAAATTGATTCGTAATGGCAGGTGAAAACGAAAGTATATTAAAACGAGTTAAGTTGAATACACGTTAAAATGTTTCATATAATGGTCGCAATGACTTTGTATATTCGATTATTGTAATGACTTCTTTAGGGATTTAAGAATTACGTATAATATACAAGATTCGTTTAACATTTGTTAATGTAAAGGTCAATATGGCGTATATGACTTGGAATAACACATAGGCAGTAAAGATATATCGGAATGTGTCAGTGATTTAGAGTTATTTGTTTGAAAATCTTGTTAAAATCCTGGCTTATTCTGATGCATTCCATTTCGCAATAATAATACTAGGAAATGCATTAAGGAATTTCTTCCATCACCCCAGTCACCTGTTGAATAAATGAGATTATAGATGATTAAAATGAAATATATTATATCTATCAATAATGGCAACGTTTTTTTTTCTTTCACTACCGTCTTTGTTAAAATATAATTATTGGATAATGTTTTATCGAAATATTTATTCACATTATTTATGTCTTATACGTCATCCATTTACACCCATGGCGATGGTAATGGACATAGTAACCATTTATTTATAAGGAAATATTCAACATTCGTTTAACGAACATGTGCTACTTTTTGTTGAAATTAATACCCTTTTCCTTAAGACAGTTTGTCAAGGAAAAAAGAATTCTCAAGTCCAGTAAATGTTAGATCTCTTTCAAGTAATGATGACACCTTTTTTCATAAGGCGTTATCCGAAGTAGTTTGGAATATCAACGCCTTGATAACGTCATTATTATTATTCTCTCGTTGACGTAAGGGTGATATTTGTTGTTTAGTTTAGAACTAAATCAAACCCTTAGGCCTCGACCGCGGTGATGGAAAGCGGCTGGAAGGCATTACCATTTTCCTTTTTAAAATGGGGAAGTCGTTGATTTGGGATGCGACCTGTGCGGATATATTTTCGGCCGGTAATTTGATCAGTTCCGCGGTTGAGCCAGGATCCGTCGCCCGGGACGCAGAGATGAAAAAAATAGTTAAATATTATTCTCTTGCTGATAGAATTTTTTTTACTCCTGTGGCAATGGAGACTTCAGGGGTTATTGGCCCTCGTTCGATGTCGTTCCTTCGGAGGATTGGCGCGATTGCGTCTCGATTAAGGGACGAGCCTCGCAAAACGGAATGGCTCTTGCAGCGTGTCTCACTGGCGATGGTTCGAGGTAATGCTTTCTCCATCATTGCGGCTGGCAGAGGATAGAAAAAATTGATTATTGTTACGTTGTTCTGGAATTGTCATCAGTGGTCAACTGTAATTATTTTGTTTCAATAAATTTTCATTTATTTGTTTAGAACTTCTAAGTTGTTTCTCTTGTTGAAATTCCTCAAGTGATTCGGTTTCTATTATTTGCTATAGTTTTTTTGTGATTCCATTTTAACAGTTTGCATGATTTAAAGAAGAATTGTCTATGGAATTTAAAAGGAGCGTATTTGTATGTATTTTAGATGGTTGCATGTTCATAAGTACATAATTTGTCCCGGGTCCATTATCTTATTTTCTAAACCCAAATTGATCAAATATTTTGAGGAGCTCAATTCTTATCACGTTTTCCAAACGTTTTGAATTAAACATAATATGACTTATTTTTTAACAAATTCCGTAATATCCTGTCTTTGTTTCATTCTAATTTTTCTAACTCTCTGCCTTCTTCATGTGATGATTATAAACTCGGTATAACAGACTAATGGTAGGCAAATGAAAAATTCAATTATATTATATAAAAGTTTTACTTCATATATCAGGTTCTCCTATAATATTCCATGACAAAGCTACCAATATTAAATAAATTCAAGAAACTGTTAACATCAAACCATAACTATATAAATAGGGAGCATTCTTTAATTAAAGGCATCAGAGTAATTGTCAGATGAATAAGGGCACAGAATACTCAGTAAGTTCAACTATATTTTTCGAACATATTCATACGAATCCTTAAATCATTTGCTGAATAACACAGAAAAATCGAATAAATTATAATTTGAAAAAGGACAAAATCCTTATGAGTAGAACTACAATTATTAAGAAAAGATATAAAAATAACCATGTCTGCAGATTCTGTCAATTATTATCCAGTCTGTGTACAAACAGTAGAGCGAAGACCTTATGGCGACCAGACATTAAAGAAAACTTAACTTTTATACAATGAGGCAACACTGAATTTGAATCCTTCATCTTCGCATTAAAATTTATTAGTCATTTAAAAAAAAAACAGTCCGAATCTCAAATGTAATTATGAAACACAAATATAAGAATGCAAATTTTAACAAAGTTTCATTCAGGGATTAGACACTTTACAAACAGACAATGAAACCACTTTACCACAAAGTCATATTAAATCATTAGAAAAGTTAATCGAAAATGAGGAAATATACATTAGTGCTTTAGAGAAAATATGTGTTATTATTATCATGAATAAGATTCATTATCTTAGACTGTTACTCCATGGTACAAGCATTTATGAGAAAATCGATGAATGCAAAATAATTGCCAAGACGCCACATTGTCAAAATAAACCCAATAAGAACAACAAAATATCGAGAATTTATGGTCATGTAGAAAGTGAACAAAATCCAATGTGACTTGGCATATATGGAATTTCTTAGTGCTCTTCGAAGTGAAATTTCCAATGAAATTTCTATCACCAGTTTTTGGAAATTGTAAAACTTCCATATAGTAAGAATTTTTTGTGATCTGGTCGAATGACTAGTGGATAATTATGACAGAAAAACTAATGAATATTTTAGATAATGAATCGCTAAAGATTACTGTATCCGTTAAAATAATCGAATCTTTATAAAACATTTAGTACAATTAAAACTTAACCTTACTATTGTTATTAATAATATAAGAAATTAATTATCTGGTATTTATGTTATGCATTTAGATATTATTTTCGAAATGCAAAACGAACCTGCAATGTTATCAGTCCTAACCTGGCATTTATACTTCAGTTAATTTCCTACCACCGTAAAATCCCTATGATTTTTCTGTAGATATTTTCCTGGTAATTGTTTTTATGAGATTTCGTCTTTGGTACCTTGATTTTATGGATTTAAGCGAGGTACTAGATTGGTGTTATCAAAATTTTACACCTGAAATAGGTGCATGTAACCGTAAATCTTATGGTAACACGTTCTTCGCTCGCACAACTCACTTGTGGGACTCTATTTCAACTTCTTGCTTTCTATTCAACGTTGATCCTCAAAAAAATGCAATGCCTATCGTTATCTTCTGTTTTCTTAATTTCTCCTCAATGTTTTCTTGTTCTCTTTTTTCTCTCTCATCAAGTAGACACTTGCGTTTTAGTGGCTTTATTGCCTTGCTTGGATGGAATTGATTAAAAACGAAACAGTCATTACCAATATTTCAATAGAGAAAATCATAAGAATGTACCGATTTATGAGAAACGAGTTCTATTTTACATTTGACACTGATTGTTATGAGCAAAGATTCGGATTGCCGATCGCATAACCTGATCAAAGTTTTCTTAATTATCTTTTAGAGTTTCTAGAGACTGCTTTCAGAATATTTGACAAAAGTAATCGATATCTTCTTATATACTGGTAATGCTTCATTAATATATTCCCTCAAAACAAAATTAACTGATCTAATAAATAAACAACCTCGCAAAAAAATCGTCTGTAGGTTCAGTCTATTTATGAAACAGAAACAATATATTACTTCTCCATTATATCGTGCCAATTTATGATTATATAAACCAAGCGGAAAATTACTAATAAAAATGATTCCATAATAGCTTAACCACATCATAAAAAGAATCAAATTCGGAAGGATTCATTCTATTCAAAAGTACTTAGAATTTTCCGCTCAGCATTTACATGATTAAGAGAAATATGTGTACTGAATATAAATTCAAATTAATATAACACCTGAATTATTCCATACGATTCACGTCGCATCGCTTGTCGTATTAATTAATCTATGAAATATGTAAAATAAATGGTTTGACAAAAGAGGAGGCAATATTAAGTATTAACTCAATAATGACTACAATTGAAAATAATTTATGTGTATTCAATATGATAACATATGATAAATCACTCTTTCTTCTTCCTCACTCCCCCTCTGTTTAACTCTTTCTTTCTTCTTATTCTTTTCTTTTATAATTTGTCTTCTTTTGTCTTCTTTTCTCTTACTGTCTAAAATTATTTAACTGAATACACTTGAAGCTACGTAAATTATTAAAGATGGTTTAAAACTACCTTATCCTAGTTTTCATTTCCGAGATGAATCAGTCTATACTCCTCCCCCAACCACTACCTCTGTCACTTTATATCAATCTAAAACTATCCTTCAAAAACTGAGGAAACAAATTATAGTCATGAAAGCTTAGGGTTGTCTCTTTCTTAATTATTTAACTAATATTTTCTCTAGTGCTACATTAAACTTTCTGGATTACATCCTCTTTTGAATTATCCACACGGCTTACCAAAGACTTCATTTCCTTACTATATACACACACACACACACACACACACACACACACACACACACACATATATATATATATATATGCGTGTGTGGGTGTGTGTGTGTGTTGGTGTGTTTGTGTGTATGTGAAATAGGAATACAAATCAAATATGGATCAGAATTCCACAGAATGATATGATAAAAACAATGTAATATTCAAGTAAGTATGCAAAGAATAATAATGATGATCTTTTTCTTCTTCTTTGTTCTTCGATCCTACATGGCTCTCCACAACTTCCTGTCTCGTGTGACTCTTAGCAGTTTTTCGAAGTTTTACTTAAGACCAACACACCAGATCCCTAACAATTCACCCAAGTTCATGAAGTAAGTGGCTCGCTGCTTTCTCTAATCTCTCTTCCCCTCAGCATATCATCCTAGGGTTAAATTTTCCAAGACCACATTAACGTTTCCTCCGATTTTCTTCTCATTCGTGGAGCTATTGTCCAGCATCCTTAGACGATGAATATCACATTTCAAACTAACACTTTCTTCTTTGATTGAAACGAATTTTCTCTGTCTCCTCACCTTACATAGCTTTCGAAATGCTTTTGTCGCTAGTCCAATGCGTGTGTCAGATCTCGGTGTTTCCTTTTCCATCGCCTTCCAGATATTTAAATTCCTGCCCATTTTTTGTTTTGTTTATATCTCCAATTCATAACTCACAACTTGCGTCTTTCATCTTGCAGATAACCCTACTTTCTTCCTTCCTATAGTTGGTAGTTTGTCCCTTTTACTCGCTTTCTTCTACCACTATGTTTAGTAGGCTCTACTGTTTTCTTTACGAATCAGCCATTAACACAATATAGGAAAAGCTTAATTCAGACCAAAGAATCTCTTATTGGAGGATAGAAATATTCAGTACCAAAGAAGGGTAAACGGAATCATTTTGCATCTTATTTACAATAGCTATTAGAATTGTGTAATTAGTTATTTCTGGATCGAATTTAACAACTTTTCAAGCTTCTGGATGCATATTCCAATGTAATTCAAGTTGCTGGTTTGCTTTTTTTAAAATTATATTCACAGGAAAAATAGATCAAAATGTGGAACTATCTCTCCTTTCAAATGTATTTTGTTTCCCATTTGAAATTAGCGTGCAGAAAATGAAATTAACAGAATTTATTACTGGCCAATATTCTCTGCAACGAACTGACGTAAGTGAAATATGATGCATGTTTTCTCTTTGACAAATGAAGAATAATTCGCAAGTTATGCTTAACTTGCTTCCTTTTTTCATATAACGACAGAGAGAAGAGTTTTGGTTAAACATAAATGATGAGGTGTGAGTTTTGTCCTTTTGTATCTAATGAGGTTCAATGGCATACTTTAAAGAGTTCGGAAATAAAGTAATTTGTCGAAAGGAGGAGGCTTTCATTGCTTGGGACAAGCTTTTAACCTCATTATCCAGAAAAGGCTCAAATTCTAAAACAAAAAAAACATATTTGTGCATCGCGTTTTGCAAGAATATTATCTATAGTGTATGAGAGTGGTCATGTTTGGATTTGTTTACTTTAATGTTATCGTTGGAGCAGTAGTAGTATTAGTCGGAGTAGTAGTATTAGTCGTAGTAGTAGTAGTAGTAGTAGTAGTCAATAATAATAATGATAGATAAGATAAATCTGCAAAGGTAATATCCGAGAGAGAGATAATTGCAGAAACACACCTAATAGATCTACATTTTGTCACAAAGATTAGGGAACTGCAACAAGAAGAATAATTTTTATACCTAGGAGTCATTGAAGGAAATGGAATACAGCATCCCAAAATGAAGGAGAAAGTAAGAAAACAATAGTGCAAGCTTGTACGTCTGGTGTTAAATTCACAAAACAGTTTATCAGCTATAAACACTTTGATTGTCCCTGAGGTGCAATAGAGTTTCAATATCTTTAATTGGATCACAGCTGACATTAGTCGAATGGATGTCAAAACAAGAAAGCTTCTCACTTGCCACTGCAAGCATCATCTTAAGGTTGATGTTGACAGTCCGTTTGTCCAGATACAAACAAGCAGAGGATTAGTTCAATTAGAACTTTCTTCTAAACTACAAACAATGTTGACTTTAAAGATGCCTGAAAACAAAATAAACCTGATATGAACACCACCCAGAGTCAGTCATAGACATAGGAACGGTAAATATTTTATAGGAATTTAAATTACAAGAACTATCAAATATCTTGATAAAAGACATCTTGATAAAACACCACAAAAACAGATTGTGCTTTCTTATTGAGATGGCACTTCCTGCAGATTGTAATGTTTCTTTGAATTCCTTAAAAAGAAGTCAAAATACAATTTTCTTGAAGAAGAAATATAAAATAGGTGGCACATCAGGAAGTAAATAATTCCAGTTCTAGTTGGAGCCCTCGATTTAATTAGAAAATTTCCGACAGACTAGTTGAAGGGATCCTTGGTAGGTCATGTTTTAAATAAATACATTTTTTTCTCACAAGTATATCTCCCACCTTACGAAGCCATTTATCTATTTAAAATGTGAATGATCTCATTTTTTTTTCTTTCTACTACTACTACTACTACTAATACTACTACTACTACTAATAATAATAATAATAAAATGGAGTTTCAAATGGGCGTAGAGATGCAACGACAACACAATACACCGGCTGAAACTGCAAAATACCTAAAAAAGACAGCAAAGACGAATGAAACCGACCAGTTACAAATGCGATGGCAAGATAAACCGCTTCATGGCCAATACTCTCCCCGTACCAAACAAACTGACGTAAACAAAACCCGTGCCTATCAGTGGCTACGTAGTGCAGGGTTGAAAGCGGAAACTGAAGGCTTTATCCTTGCTGCGCAGGACCAATGCTTGCTAACTAGGAATTATCAAGCACATATACTAAAATATTGTGTCAGCCCAAAATGCAGATTCTGTGATAAATATCCAGAAACGATTGATCATCTTGTATCATGTAACACGGTGTTAGCACCCACTGAATATAAAACCCGACATGACAGAGTGGGCCAATATCTGCACTGGAAAATCTGCAACTTCTACGGGAAGGAAACTGAAAGAAACTGGTATGAACACCACCCAGACCCGGTTATGGAGATAGGATCTGTTACAATTCTATGGGACTACACAATACACACTGACAGAACAATCAAGGCCAACCGGCCAGATATTGTTATTAAAGACCACAAACAAAAACGATGCCTCCTTATTGATATGGCAGTCCCTGCTGACTGCAATATATCTTTGAAGATATTCAAAAAGTTGTCAAAGAACAAGGACCTTGAAATGAAAATTTCGAAAATGTGGCATATGGGAACATCAACAATCCCTGTTGTAGTTGGAGCCCTAGGACTGGTTGGAAAAGTTTGCAGCAGACTAATTGAAGGGATTCCTGTAAGTCCATGCCTCAAGAAGATACAAAAAATTGTTCTGACAAGTACAGCCCACACCTTACGAAGGGCTTTATCTATGTAATTTATTTATTTTTTTTTTGTCAGTGGAAAGTGACATGACGCCATTTCTAACCTTAGGTCCCTGGGCGGGACCCGGAAGGAAATGTGTAAACGCCAGAAATCAAAGAAAATAAAAATGATAATAATAATAATAATAATAAATCTAATGTAGTTTTAAATATCTTCATAGATTTTGAACTACATGATATTTGAATGAAAATACCAAGTATGTGATACACCAACAATCCCCGCTGTGGTTGATGCTCATAAAGTCGAACTCGTTCTGAGACTCATTGAAGTGATATTTTTATTATTATTATTATTATTATTATTATTATTATTATTATTATTATTATTATTGTTGTTGTTGTTGTTGTTGTTGTTTACTGCACATTAAAATTCCTTACGTAATCATCAGCCTGTTAGTTAATATGCGCATTCTATTTACAAGATTCCTAATATTAAAGGGTCCTTAAACATTACGTTGTTTTAATTCACATTTAATAGTTTTCTACAAAATATATTAGCAGTTCCAAACTGTATTTTTTAATTTGTTAACATGGAACTTGTTAATGTTCTTGACTTGAACTATTTGAATTTTTCTTAAAGTACCAATTATTATAAGTATAATGGTGGCTTTTAGGTGCAAAATTGTTATATTTCAATTAAAATATCATTATATCTATTTATATTGTAACATACTTATAGCGATTTATATGTATTAGGTCGTACTGCCTTATCTTATTTATTTATATATTTTAAATTATGCCTCTTCAATAAGTTTTCATACATCTGTCAGTATTAATAGTAATATATAAGGAAATAATGATAAAATGAATTTCTATGATTGGTTCAATTTTTTTTGACAATCTGGTTCACTTATATATAAAAACATATCTTCCAGTGGATATGTTACCCAGATCAATACTGTCGAGCATTATATTCTTCCCGTGGCAAGATGGACAACCAGACACTCAGTGACCAATCGCTTCAACATGTTATTCCCGTTATCTACACATTCGTTCTGCAAATATTTATTAGTTACTTGACAATCTCATCATGATATATTTTAATCATTTGGAGAAAGGAAAAACATATTTCAAAAGACAATTTCAAAATTGACTGAAGAAGAAATTAATATTTTTTTCAGAAAGTTAACTTTACATTATTGTTATTATCATTATTGCTAGTAGTGTTAGCAATATTAGTAGTAGTAGAATTTTCTAAAGGTCTGCCATTCGTGTAAAATTTCTTTGAGACACATGACACATAAGGTGAATTCTGGAATTCCGTGTTTATCATTTTAATCTCATTACGAATCGAAGTTCTATTAGTGTGAAGAGAAAATAGGATAGAATCACAATAAATCTGGGATAGGAAAGTTCATATCTTCTGATATTGATGGTTTCTTTTTATTTGCCATGTAAAACATTAAAAAAACAAACCATGCTGGCCGTAGTCAGGACCATCATCGTATATATATATATATATATATATATATATATATATATATATATATATATATATATATATATATATATATATAAGGACATTTTATGTTTATATGTTCATTTTATAGATAGAAATATTTAAGTAAATGCCCTGTTTATAATAAACAGTATTAATGACATTTACCGGCCTGAATGTTCGAGAAATTTTCATAGAAAATATTCGTCCTCCGACAGGAATCTTACCTGTATCCTAAATGGAACCGTCATATAGCCTGCAATTCTCCCTGATTTTCTCACGTACATTCATATCTACTCGATGGGTATTCAAATGTAAACAAATGAGAAATGAAAATATATTATGAAATGGACAAAATTAGACAATTAATTAAAGACATGTTTTCTTTCCATACGTACTTGTTATAAATACACTATTTCGATTAACAAGGTCAATTGTATATTAAAAACAGTAAAATCGACCTTGCTAACCGAAACACTCCTCTGTGGCTAAATCGGTAAAGCACGTCTGGCTATATGACGGTTCCATATAGGTTACAGGTTCGATTTCTGTCGGAGGACGCATATTTTCTATAAGAATTTCTCGGACATTCAGGCCAGTAAATGAATGTTATTATTACTGTTTATTATGAATAGAGCATTTACTTAAATATTTCGATCTATAAAATGAACGTATAAATAAAATTATGTCTTAAAATAACTGTCGAACTTTGTCCATTTCATAATACAATTGTCCTTCAGAGAGGCAATTTAGCACAAGATTAAGATGGAGCCCATCATTAATCTTTGCGAGAATAATATCATATCTATGTTGCAAGTACTTCAGCATGGTATAGGAACTGGCAGAGACATAGTCAGTATTTGCTTCCAGTAAAAAAATTATTTGCTGTTTATTTACTGTTGTAGCTTGCCGAGAAACGATTCGATTGCCCTCTGGATCCTTAATCAAAAAGAAAAAGACATACTGGGATTCTTGATTGGAGCTAAAATGGATATTTTCTTTTTTCGATGCTCATCAAATCAGGATCTATTTGAGGCTTTCGGATACCCCCCACCAAAAAAAAAAAAAAAAAAAAAAGAACATAATTCAAAAGACATTAATTACAAAATGACAATCGAAGAAATTATTATTCCTCTCGAAACATAAAAAATATATTTTCCTCTTGATGTTGAAAATTGCAAAGGAAAAAAAAAAAATAATAAATGCAAAAAGGTATTTTTAAAAAAATAAGAACTATTTGCTTTCAATATTAATAGGAGCAGAATATAAGGACAGAAGGTTGTTGGAGGGAGACATGGTTTTCAATAGAACCATTGGAATGGATCACGAATACGGCAAATCGATTTCTTCTGAATTCTCACATTATAGACACTATAAATCAATACCACGGCAAGCTAACGACGAGAACTAAACAGCATGGATGTGATTAGGCTTTGGATTTTCATTTCGTGAAGGCAGAGTCGTTGTGGTTGTGCTGGTGGTGGTGGTGGTGGTGGTGGTGCTAGTGGTGGTGGCTTTTAATAAGGATATCCCTGGTGTATTTTTTTCTGCATTACCATGGTAAATTTTGAACCAAAGATGAGGGCTTCTAGTTGTACATCCATTAGTTTTAATTAGGATAGAATTGCAATTAGGTCTTTTGTGCCGACATTCGAACATTTACATTTGAGAATCGACGTATTTGTTTAGTAAAATACGGATTTGCTTCTGAAAAAAAGTTTATCGCTTACTAGTGTTTGAATTATGACAATTTGTCTCCCCCACATGTTTTGACTGACATTTCAACAAGCTGGTCAATATTCATGAACGTTCTCAAATTCAAAAGAATTGATCGACCAATGACATTCCTTGCTTTTTGATATAAACACGGGCAACAGAATAAATTATACTTTTCCTCTTACAAATGCCCCAGATAACGAAAGGTGTTGGCTTTGAATAATTTTCCCTTTTTATTCTTAACATTCGAATTTACGGTCTCTTCAGAGCAGCTTCTTGTAAATGGTTGATCTGTAACTATTCATGTGTAATATTAAATATATAAAAAAATCAACAATGATTTTTGTCAAAGATGACATACCGGAAAACATCTACACCATAAGCCCGAAGGCATACAAAATAAACTAACCAAGAGAAGTCACTACGCAATATAAAAAAAATCACCAGCACTCTTTATCAACCACAGGAGGCCTAGATGAACCCAGACAAGCAGGGGATTAGTGATAACAACCATACGGCAAACAAGTGTTCAATACCTACAAGTAATATAAAACTGACTTCTTTAAAAGGCCTTCGTTCCGGCTAATAAACCCTCCAAGAGCGAGGTCGGCATAATCAACTAGAACATCTTGCAAAACATATCTAGCTTATTACGAGCGTCCACGCAAGCAAATCAATGAAGGGGAACAAGAAAATTAAGGATAAAAGCAGATATGTTTTTCAGTAAATATGATACAAAAGACTTTTTACCTCAGTATATCTGAGGGAAACCTACTGAATGCACTAGGAAATGCAAAATGCATTGTTAACATACAGCCTGAAGCTATCAATATAATTTTGCATTGCAAAAATTCTATCCTATACCTCGACGGTGATATCTGGGTAAAGAAGGCAAGCAAGGAAGGATTTGACGTCCCACAAGAATGTTACGAGGATGCAGAGATTTCTGAGCTTATAGGGCTCTCTGTTTAACAAAACTGTTCATATCGACAACTACGAACTACATAGAGACGATTGATCATTGATTTTACCGGACAATAGAAAGGCCAGTGATAAAGTCAGAAAATTGATATTAAAGGTTTTCCCCGACCTAAAATGCAACATTACAACTAAAATAAACATAAAGACCGTTCAATATCTGGATGTTGAAGACCGCCGTTATAGTCTCTCCATACTTGAAACCAAACACTATAGTAACGTACATGAACGTAAAGTCCTACCACCTTGCCACAATTATCAAGCTTATAACGAAGGGCATTGAGTACTGACTATCAAGGAATTCTTTGTCTAAAATAACTTTCAGTCAAACAAGAAAGAATATTAAACATTACTAAAAGAGGAAGGACACAAATCAAGTTAATCTTCAATCTGCAAGCGAACCAACAAGTGAGAACTAAAAACAAGAAGAGAGATGTTTTTTTGGATCACCCGCCTTCACCTTTCAATCTGGAAATGAAAACAGATATAGGTAAAATATTTTTCAAACTGTTAAGGAAACGTTTTTTCAAACCGTCTAACCTACGAAATTTTTAATAGAAATAGTGTACAACAAAGCTACTGCTGTACCAATAACCTAAATAGCATTATAAAGAAACTCATCTCGAGGAAATTCAAGACAGCCGCTAATAGCAACATCATTAATACAATCCTCTGTAACTGCAGGAAACAAAAACAAGTGACATTTGGAAGGTAGCTGCAATGTCACAAGTGTGATATATAAGGCGGATGTGGACAGTGGGACAGTACAAAGTATTCACAGGGTATAATGAAAGCCCATTTAAGAAAAGGTCGTACAACTATAAATCCTTCTGCAAACAGGAGAGCCACAGCAGTTGCACTAAACAAAGAAACCATGTACGAGAATTTAAAAAAGAGATACAATAAATGCCACGACATAAAATTGAGTGTATTAAGAAGAGTTAAGACTTACAGATGCATTGATAATATTTGTAAGTTAATTCAGGAAGAAAAGCTGGCCATAGTGACGTACCCAGACAAGAACAACCTGTACAATCAACAGTCTGTGGTAATGCCAAAATGTAAAGTTTTTTTTGGGTTTTTTTTCCGGTTCCTCCACCTCATCCCTTGCCCTTCACCTTCTGATATATTTGATTTACAGTGCTTTGTTAATTTATTTAAGAGGACATGGACATTGTTACACATTAATCATCCACAATAACCTCCCTGACGAGAATCATAAAGTCGAAACCCGGCTAATCCGTTACACGTACATTTTTCCTAATCTTATATATTAAAATCAGCGCTAAGAATTCAATTTTTTTCTGAATTATGTTTTGAGCATTTAAAAAAATATCCAAGCATTAGTCTTGTCTTCTACTTTCTTTTTAACACACACACACACAAACACACACACACACATCCATATATATATATATATATATATATATATATATATATATATATATATATATATATATATATATATTTACAGAGAGAGAGAGAGGAGAGAGAGATGTGTGTGTAGCGCACGTGCATCCGTGGTAGTATGTCTGAAATCAATCTAAATAGGAAATCCTAGTCAACGCAATAAATTGAAATTTAAAATTTAATCAAACACGTAGAATAACATGCAGAATCGATAGTTTACACCGGTGTAGTCAGCATTTATTTTAGACACTATATTCTAGTAGTTGTAAAAAGCGCACAACAAAAGTAGGAAAGGTCATACTTGAGGGGGTTACTAAAACTCATCAGAGAATGTCTAGAACGAAACAGACTGTTGCCTCTAAGTGGTGACTATAATGTTCACTTTTAAAAACGCATTATATATATATATATATATATATATATATATATATATATGTGTGTGTGTGTGTGTGTGTACAAGTATATAATTGGTGTATACGGAATGAATTCCAATAACCAACAATTACTATTCTTAAAAGTAGAGCAGATATAATTATTTTTTAGAAAAAGAAAATTATAACATAAATATGTTAAAAAACCACTACAAAAATAGCCATTTTGTTTCAACACGCTCGATGTCTTATCAAGTGATGATGTTGAATATAAAATAAATGGTTTTAAAAGTTTCAAATTAACTAACGATCCTTCGTTAGGGGAAAACGTTGTTACAAAAGCTAGAATGACAAATCAAAACCCAAGTATAGGAAGATTCAAAAGCTTGACAACGAAATCATGTTATAATAGCTATTCAGATCTTTAAAATACGGGTAATATTAAAAAGAATTTATTCTAACCAATAATTATTAAATTATATGATAAAATTTGATATTAAAATTAAAAACTGCCAATTTTAAAATCCAAATTTAATCACTATTAAGATTTAAAACTATAAAATTACTGAGGAGAAAAGAAAAAATGCATATGTTATTCAATTTATTTCTTCGTTGAAATTACGTTAGAACAGACGCTACAATATCCGGTCATCTGACAATGCATGTATATATATATATTAATCCCAAGTGTGTGAATGGGGTCTTAAACTCACGCGCAAAACAATACAAACACAATCAGATTATAATACATAAGCACCCAGACATATTTAGATATATATATACACAAAAAAACGACGAGACAGGAACATCTCCACAGCCTTTTATGAAAAAAAGAAAAGAAAAGGGAAACGGAGAAACCAACACCTACACACACACACACACAATTAAAAGTGAATGCACTCTCCATACACATAGATATCGATAAATACATGTACACACATACACAGACATTGACCTTGACAATCAGATACCACAACCAATAAATATTTAAGACTGAAAGTATCATGAAACAAATGCTAGCCAAGTTGTTAAAAACTCCACTAAAATTAACGTAGACCGTATTAGGAAAATGATCCATAGGGTATTTAAGTATTTACGTCTTAGGACAATAGTTACAACTAATGTTACACAAGTGGATTTTCTAGACGTCACCCTAGACCTTGCTAACAACACTTTCCAACCATATGTGAAGGTTAATTCTAACCCAATATACGTGCATCCATATTCCAATCATCCCCCTTCAGTTATCAAACACATACACTCTTTCATTAGATTTAGAATTTGCACTAACTCTTCTAACAAGGATGTTTTTAATAAACATCGTGATTTTTACAATTCTGCACTCAAGAATAGTGGATACAAAAATACCACTATTCAATATATAAACCCTGTTAATTGCAACCATAATAAGAAAAGAAGATCTAGAAAGATCATTTGGTTCACTCTCTCTTTCATTATAACGGTTAAAACTAAATTAGGCCGTATATTTCTAAACCTCATCAAGAATTAGTAGGAGGAGACTGTCGGCACTCATTTTACAAACCTCAAATTAAAGTGCCATACTACACTCTCCCAAAAATTTCGAGAAGAGAGGGAGAAAAACTAAACCCTCAGATTGAATAGAAAATAATCGGTTATACTGACACTTCTAACAACATTAAAGATAGATGCAATATATTCTCACAGGAGAAATAAGAATCATTAAATTTTAAAATCAAATGACATTCTTAAACAAAAGGAACGAATGTGTATCTAAATGCCGTCACTGCAGTAGAGTTAAGCTTCCCTAGAATCCCATCGAAACAGCATGTACTATCATCGATGGACATTGATCTGGGAATCTCTGCCCCTCCCCTGTCCAGACTGAACTTAATTGAACTATTATCCCTTAACAAGTAAATGAACTGCTATCAATTAAGTATCACACAGCACATCCATCTTCCCCTCTCCTCTTTATGTACCCTTACCAATTTTCCATCTGCTTCCGTCAATAGAAATATCCATCCTCCATCACTAACTCACTATTTATTCTTCAGGACTATCAATAATATCCCCGCTAAATATTCACAATCTCTTTATTGTCTATTCTAATATTGTTTATAGACCGTTTCTTTCATTTTTCTCATCTGTAAGTTTATCTATTAAATATGCTTTGATTATGCAGTACATGTGGGCATTAAATTTCCACTACAATAGGTTATGATATAATAATAAACAGTTGGACAATATGTGTGACTATATCGTGGTATATATATATATATATATATATATATATATATATATATATATATATATGTATGTGTATGTATGTATGTATATATATATATATATATATATATATATATATATATATATATATATATATATATATAAAATTATTATATCCTATATATAATTAATACGAAACATTTAGTATATCCAGTCTTAAGTAATTAAATTTTACTATCATCATGAGACTTTCTAATAATTAGCATATGGTACATACTTTAACATATGAATTTAATAAGTAGTTTTAAAGGGTCACTTCCGATGCATATTAGATTACGGTTTGAAGAAGTGACTTTAGAATATATATCTAAAGTAAATAATTAATGTTTACACATTCGTACTTAATAATAATTTTTAGTTCGTTCCCATTTTTATCTTATAATTCTGTTGAGTTAATGACCAGGATTTTGTACAAGTAAGTAGGTATATGTGCGTATGTACGTATAGATGGCTTTAAGGGTAGAGACGTTCTTAGCGTAGACGAAGATGTGTGCGTAAATAAATAAATTAACTACAAACCTTTGAAAACACATCCCCAAATTTTGGATTCTTATATGTGAAGGAATTTAGTACAACCAAAATTCTGTATTAACTGTCTATCATCTCATTAAGATTATCTCTTTATATTTTATATAAACTAATTTTTGTTTACTTTTTTTCATTAATTTCCGTGGATTCGAGTTGAATAAAAATTTAGCCGTGTGACCATTAAGATGTAGGTCAGCTCATCGGGTTCTGCTTCTCTCCCTTTACTCAGGTTCCCATTCTCTCGACCCGCCCACTCTTGTTTCCAAAATATATTTCCTGCAACGATGGCCACTTTCTGTTATATCTTCTAATGTGACCCCTATGAAACAAACTCTCTCCCTATCCTTCTCCGAATATCCAGCCTCCTTCTACAAAGTAATACCATAAACAGTTTGATATATACCAGTACCGGGTCTAGGTCTTCAATGTTTATCGGGTTCATTGCAATCTTATACAAAAATATTATTGGTATAACTTAGATACTGAAATGATTCACACACACACACACACACACACACACACACACACACACACACATACACACACACATATATATATATATATATATATATATATATATATATATATATATATATATATAACAGCGTCCAAGGAATTGAGTGAAACCTTCTCTCTTCAGGATTGTTTTTATTGTATCTTCTTCCTTTTATGTCGGCTTTCCTCTTCACCACTTGCCCATCGATATCTAAAGATAACATGTTAAGCTAAACGGTTGTCTGGCCCACATCAAGTGGGGTTAGGGATAAAGGATTGAAATGGTACATCTAACTCACTCATGTCTTCTCTCCTCCTCACTTCCTCACTTTGCCTTCTCTCCCCCTCACTTCCTCACTTCGCCTTCTCTCCCCCCTCTTCCTCACTTGCCTTCTCTCCCCTTCACTTCCTCACTTCGTCTTCTCTCCCCCCTCACTTCCTCACTTTGTTAATTTACATATGCTTAATACGGCTCGTCAAAAATGTGTAAATTTCTTTTCATTTTTCATTTCAACCTTTGGAAGCAAAGTCTGATGATCCAGAGCCCTTTAAAAGGGGTGTGGTGAAATAATTTATTACATGGAACCTTAAAGTTGTCTGTTTTTTATTCAAACATATTTGCTCTGAATTTACATTGAGCTCTCCGGATATCATCCTCCTTGGGTCTACCCATACGGATTACCTAGTTTTGCATAAACTATATATATATATATATATATATATATATATATATATATATATATATATATTGAAAACGTGAATGAAATTAAAAAAAAACACATTATGGTACTTAAGATTATCGTTAGAGGAATGCATTATGCTTTCATTTTTTTAAAGTAATGTGTGTATCTGTCTTGAGTGTATGTCTATAGGTTATAGTGTTTATGTATCGCGCTGGGAATTTTTACTTTCATTTATTGTACGTTTATGATCAGTACTGCTGAATGATTTATTTCCTCAATATTACCACAGTCACACTTCTCACGTCAACCCACCAGTTCATGAGTACAGGCAGACACTTTCTTTGATTTCCGACGAAATTAATCGGTCTAAATTTACTTAGACATTTCTCAACAGATAACATTCCACTAAAATAATCATTCTAGTGTACGGATGAAATTATTTGAAATAGACATCTGCAAACAATAACTTGAAATTAAAATGTGTTCTTTGAAAAACATGGCATAAACTAGTATTCATAAAATAAAAGCAAGAAACACATTGCCTATTAAATATGTCTCCAGCTTCGATCTCTGCATCTCAACTAGCAACGTTAATTTTTAATTCTTTTTAATTAATTTCGTTATTTCATTTTTCTTCTTCTTTCTTTCGTATTTATTAATGAACAGTAGGAAATAAATGTATTTCGGTCAATATTTTCTGCGAATGAGTTAAAACAATTTCGTATCCAGCCGAATTCAAGATTGAAAACTACACACCGTGAAATATTTTTGTTGCTTTGAAATATATATACTTGAATGTTGACTCTCTCGGGCTCAGCCCTACCCCCGGTGTCGCTACTATATATATATATATATATATATATATATATGTGTGTGTGTGTGTGTGTGTGTGTGTGTGTGTGTGTGTGTGTGTGTGTGTGTGTGTGTAGCTTTATCGTATACTACATTTATAGATTAATTTCCTCAATATCGGAGATATAGCGTATGTAAATATAACCACACGCCAACAATAATAAAATTATATCTGACAATTCTTCCATTTCAAAAAACTATCCTCACCGAAGCCAAAGAAACATCATTAAACAGCCATAAAATATCATATATTTACTACCATGCATTACAAAATGTTCAAACATATACGAAACAATAGTACACTAAAAGTCAAAATATTAGTAAAAAAATATTCGTTAATTTCATAAACATACACTCCCCCCATCAAGCAATCTCCACATGATATTCAACACAATAAATATCAGCTACAGTTGCACAAATTACATGACAAATATCATAAAACTCTCAATAGAAAAAAAACATAAGAAAACACCCAATGAAGCCAAGAAAGAAGGAATATCTCTTAATTTTCATTTGAATGTAAAACAATGTAATATATCAAGCCGTATACCAATCACTAGATAACAAAGAAACGTATAAATAGGATTAACTTAAGGACACTTGAAAGAGAAAATTACTCACGTTATAAATATTTTAAAAATATCAAATACGCAAATAACACAATGTTTTCTAAACATATATGGAAAATTAAAGACAAAAATATAATTAGACAAAAAATATAATGAAAAATTAAGAAAACATCATTGACCTACAATTATAAAAACTTTACTATTTTCTGGATGAGAAAATAGTTATAATCACAAAATCCAAACTACCAATGATAACTGACCAAAACAAATACATATGTGAACAAAAAGTATTGATAATGCTGACACGCAAACAATTGTTTAATATGTTATATAAAATCGGAAATTGAAATTGAATATCTTGTAAAATAGCATCATGATTAATGGAAAGAGATGCTCAATATATATTCGACAAAATCCAAAACAAATTATATAATAAAAACGCTGAAAAAATAAGACAATATAAATTCAACATAAATAACAATTTAATTAATTAATAAACAAATTCACTAATAAGAGCACATACAAACAAAAGTAAATAATAATAATAATAATAATAATAATAATAATAATAAATAATAATAATAATGCAGATGCAGGAGGGAGATCAAGAAGAAATATAAAATTATATCACTAAATAAAATTCCAGCAATCAAGGAAATGCTAAAAGCGAACCTGCACTTAAAGAACAGAGAACAAGTTCTTTCGCTAAAATAAAAGATTCCAAACTGACTTTAAGAAATTTTTCTGATAAATTGGAAAAGCAGTTAAGCATGTCAAAAAGCTATCATTTATTTAAAAATCCAGATTTTTTGGGAGAATATTTGGAGCATCACAAAGGATTGTAACCGCAATGCAGAATGGATTCAACAAGAAGGAACAATGTTAGATAAACCTCTATTAGAATGGAAAAATATAACCACGAATATTGTAAAGACGCTCTACCGAAATCCACCAAATAGAAATACACAGGAAATGAAAATGCACCCAATGTTTGGCTATATTATCTGTCATCAATCCATCAAACTCTTGCATAAGCTATATGAATGAATATTAATAATCACAATGAAGTCCAAGAAACATTGAAGTTCTTACATATCTCATTCCAAAAACGATGGAAAGAAAAAGATCCAAAAACTTGTAGGCCAATAAAATGCCTGTCCATAACGTATAAATAGGTCACGTCTATTATAACCGACAATGATTATTCTTTTCTCCAAGAAACAACATTCTTCCATTTAACAGAAGGGGTGTCGTAGAAGTTAATATGGTTGTAAAGATCAACTACTGATAAACAAAATTGTCCTGGAAAATTGCAGGAAAATCTTATGAAACTCAGCATGGATAATTTACTGTAAAGCCTTTAGTATTGTGCCACACTCTTGGATCCTGAAGACTGTGGAAATGGACTACGTCGCTTCTGTGATAATAAATTTCCTTAAACACAGAATGGGATTATGAAAAATACTACATTTTAAATAAATTACACGAGAGACACTGCCCCCTCCCCCTGCCTTAATATCCAACAAGGAAACTTTAAAGGACAATTATCTACTACATGGATGATCTCAAAGTCTTTGCCAAAGACGATAATGATATAAAGGGTCTACTCAAAAATGTAGAATGTTTCAGTGACGACATAGTTATGAATTTCGGATCAGATTAATGTGCGAAAGTAATATTCAAGGGATAAATACAGAAACTCATTCAATAGATTTACATTTTCTCAGAAGGAGAAGCTTATGGTTGCCTAGGAATACAGCATATCCGAATGAAGGAGAAGATAAGAAAGGAGTACTACAGGCGTGTGCGTTTGATAATGAATGGCGAGTTGAATTCCAAAGACAGAATATCAGTCATAAACACATTGTCTGTCCCCGTGGTGGAATACTGTGTCAGCATCCTTAAATGATATTAAGCTGATAAAGGCCAAAACTAGAAGGCTTCTCACATGCTAAAACATGCATCATCCGAAGGTTGATATTGATCGACTGTATGTGTCCAGGCCCGGAGGAGACAGGAGAGTACTCCAACAAGAAATGTCTTACCCCACTACAACAGTCGGCCTTCAAAGATGCCTGGAAACTACTGGAGATCAGATGATGATCTGAGTCAAGGAACATGATAGAAGAAACTTTATTCAGTGATAAAGCCGACAAGTTCAAAATAAGGTTTCAACTGTTTGATGAAATGCGAGTAAAGCATAATACATCGCTTGTAGCTGCAAAATACTTAAAAAAGACAGCAAAGTCAAATGCAACTGACCAGATACAGAAACGATGGCAAGATAAAACGCTTCATGGTCAATTCTCTGCTTGTACCAAATGAAAAACCCTGTACATATCAGGGGGTACTTAGGGCAAGGATTGTTCTTGCTGCACAGGATCAAAGCTTGCCAAATAGAAATTACCAAAGACATATAATGAAAAAATATGTTACCCTAAAATACAGATTCTGTAATAAGTATTTAGAAACAATTGAACAGCTTGTATCATGTAGCACAGTATTGGCACCGACTGAATATAAAACCTGCTTAACATACTGGGCCAATTTCTGCATTGGAAAATATCCAACCTTTACGGAAAGTAAATTGCAAGGAATTGGTGTGAACCCCCCCCCCCAGTCCTGATGCGGATATGGGAGCTGTAACAACTTCATGGGAATTTACAATATATGCAGACAGAACAAACAAAGCTTATCGTCGAGACATCGTGATGAAGACGATAAAAATATAATGTACCTTCTTATTGAAAAAACAGTCACTGCAGACATTAATGTATTTTTGAAAATCTTAAAAATTTATCAAAATACAAGGAGTTTGAAATTGAAATCTCAAAAATATGGCACATGATGACATCAGCAATACCAGTTGTAGTTGGAGACCTCGGAATGATTGTAAATGATTCCAGTAGATTAATTGAAAGGATTCCTCGTAGTACAAAAATTGTACTCACAAGTGTAGCCCACACCTTAGAAGGGCGTTATCTATGTAAAATATATTACACCCAATATATATATATATATATATATATATATATATATATATATATATATATATATATAAGGACATTTTAGAAGATCGCATTATATTTTATATGTTCATTAGTTTCCAAAAATTAGCTTTCATTCTTTATCACATTCTGGTCTACCAGCACGGATATATTCACCATTCATTTATTTGTTGAACTAATGCAACTCTTTTTGTCAGTCTGGACTTCAAAATCGATTGATAGATCATTGTTTATTCTTTACAGAGAAACATATGGTGTGTGTTGTTACATTTTTATCACATTGTCGGATCTATTTTATTTGTCCAGTTTTCACAATTTCTCTGTGGCACGTGAGGACATCAAAAAGTCCACTTTAAGTTGGATCCATCTGATTGTCTGGAAAAGATTCCGATAGACTCATTGAAGAGATTCCTGGTAGCCCAATCCTTAAAGAAAATGTACTTACAAGTGCAACCCACAACTTACGATGGGCTTTATCTCTGTAAAATATGTGTGATATTTAGTTTGTATTTTTCTGAAGAAATGCTCAGAAAATGATGCCATTTTTTTTTAACTTAGGTCTCTGGTTGGGACCTGAAATAGATGAGTATACATCAAAAATAAAAAGAAATAATAATAATAATAATAATAATAATAATAATAATAATAATAATAATAATCCTATGAGTAAACGGGCAATAGTGTCGTCATTAAATCTTTATTATTGAATATTTATTTAATGCTACATCAACAGAAGTTGCAAAATATCTTATCAGGAGGAAGGTCTGAAAATTCGAAAAAACTTAAAGAACACATTCTTTGAAATAATTTATATGTAAATTAATATCGTCCCAATGTGGTAGGATGGATATAATGATGGACTAGTTACATAAGTTTGATTAATTGTTCCTAATATCTAATCAAATGATAAAGATATGGATCAAATATAAAAGACCAAGATGAAGTACATTAGAATTATTTTTGCAATAAGGATGTGTACAGGACGGCCAATGTAAAATCAAACTTTTTTTTTTTTTAAGACTGATTAAATGAAAGTGACTTGTTTACAAAGGAAACTGGATTAAAAATAACTAATAATTTAATAATGCATTGTGTAAAAGGGTAAAATATAGCCCCCATCTTAACATGTTGAGAAACATTATTGGAGAAAAATATGAATAATAGAAAAGGAATAAGCAAGACTGCAGAAGTTATAGTAAAGTACACAGATCTTTATCTAAGCTGCATTAAAAATGTCAACTCTATGGAATGGCGGATAATAAACGACCATGAGGAAGGATTCACAGTTGAGAGACATCACAGGAAAAACAAAAACATATAACAAGACTTGAGAGAACGCGCATCAGCAGCGAAAACAGTATTTAAATAAGAGACATAAGACTGGAAATGTGATCTCCTTAAGATATACGAAAATAATGAATAAATACGAAACTAACGAATAAATTAAAATCACTTGAAATCGAATAAACAGTAATATAAATTAAATAAAAAAGAAACAACAAATATTGCACAGTAAAAAACCGAGAAATGTTTTCGCAGATAATAACTAGAAGATAAAATGGAATCTTTGCAATGGAATTTAGAACAGATAAGGTTTAACATAGATGCACAAAAAGCAGAAAAAACGTAATTGGAGGAGAACAGTTTTAGATAGTAGATCAAATAAAGCAAACAAACTGGTTCACATGTAATGTGAAAAAAATTCGATTTCAAGGTTATTATTTTATTTTGATAATTTTGAAGGCCTTCAAAGAAAGAAACAAAGTCTGTAGGAATTGTTATATTATAAGTGTTTGCCTCCGAATACAAACCTACTTCCTGCTAGCTTCCAGTTAATAGCAATAATATCTTAGCATACTAATTCAGCAGTCTTTTGATGTTCCCGTTTTAAAATATACGTTATTTCGTCTTTTCCTTTGAAATATTGTATTTATACCTGGCATTTCTGTAATTAGAGACAAAACATATGCTTTCTTATTTCCCAAACTATCAATTACAAGACTAAATTACAAGACCATAATTATGTTAAATTTCATCTTTTCTTCAGGTATATTTCTATTTATCACTAATAACTTTTTCTATTATTTGTAAAATTACTAGTTTTCTCTGTTTGAATATCCGTTCCTAGGCATAGGAAATAGCATAAAGAACTTTATCTATTTGTACATATTTGTGATAGATATGTTCATCTTAGCTACTGAATCACTTTACATTATATAAAACAATTTTTTTCTTTCTGCATATAAATATATACTGACCCGTCCAAATGTATCCGAATGGTAAGTCCAATTCGTTTGTCTTTATTGTTCACTGATTTAAGATCAAAAGATGATATAACACACGAGATCATAATTTCAGATTGTATTTCTTAGTATTTACATTTAGATGTGTTAAACAACTTATGATATAACCATTTTTATTTGAACCACCCATTTTTCAATTGAACATAACGATTGTAACACGTGATCTGAGAAGTATTTTTTGTTGTCAACGTCTTTCATTTAAGATTGGTTTTTAAACATTGAACAGCACTGAAAGATTACTCTTAGTTTTAGACGTGAGTTTCACCTGTAAAAACTCTATTACTTTTAAAAGGGATAAACTGAACATGAAAACGAGGGAGATATCTATGGAACGAAAGCAAGTCATGTTGAAGCTGGGAAAAGAAAAAAAACGATTCATGGCACTGGGGACATATTGGGTATAGCCAAAAGCAACATGGAATTTCCAGAAAAAGAAAGACACTGTTAGTGTAATGAGTAACACAAACAGAATAGGTCGGCAAATGAAAGCAACAGCAGCTGATGACAGACAACTTGTGAGATCACTGAGGAAAATCCCCAAATAAACAGTCAGCGAGATCACCAACAACCTCTAGAGTGCAAGGGTAAAGCTCACCTTATCCACCACTCAAAGAAGTATTTCAAAGCAGAAATTTAGAGGCCTCAACAATGCAGTCATCAGCAGCAGAAATGGAAGGTCAGATTAGAAGTAGGAAGGAAGTAGGCAGAGGAGTGTGAACATTTCCGGATGAATGTTTTATATACTGATAAGAGTAAGATTAATCTCAACCAAAGTCTTGGAAACGCCAAAGTGTGGAGAAAGAGAGGATCTGCTTATGATCCAAATCATACGAGCTCATCTGTGAAGCATGGTGAAGGCAATGTCTTGGCTTGAACTTTCATGGCTGCTTCCGTAAGAGGTTCATTCATATTTATTGATGATGTAACTTATGATGCTAGCAGCAAAATGAATTCAGAATTCTACGGATTTTTTTCTGCCAATATACAGAGGAATGCATCCAAATATATCGAGTGAAATTTTATCATGGAGTAGGACAATAAACTAAAACATACTTCATCATGTGCACAGTTTTAGACTGGCCAAGTCACTTGCTGGACGATAGACCAATAGATTATGGGTTTCACCTCCTGAAGAGGAGACTGAAGGAAGAACCCGCCTCCACTAAAAACAAAAAGACAATAAAAACAACAACAAAAAAAAAAACAATCAAGCACTGAAAGAGGGTGCGTTAAATGTCTAGAAAAGCGTCAGAAATTAGAAATAACAGGATATATATATATATATATATATATATATATATATATATATATATTGAAAATAAATATATATATATATATATATATATATTTTTATTTTTATTACATTTTTATTACGTCAATGATTATTATAGTGGAACTCGGATATATAATAGACGTCCATATGAAATTTTTGATAAAAATATCTGAATGTGGAGGTGAGCCCCCTTTAAAAGAAAAATTAAACGTCACTCATCTGTGACGCTCACTGACGCCTTATGATAAAGTATTCCGGATCAATCTGAGATTTCACATTCAAAGGGACATGCGTGATCCATCCCCGCAGGAGAACACATTTTACTCCAATGCCAAGGCTGATATAGGTAAAACGCACTTTTTGCAATGCATATTATCATGTGCCATCTGTTTCAAATACGATCATACATCTCATTTTCTAGATCCAATGAATGAAACACAAGAGTAATATGAGATAACCCTTTCCATTCCTGTATTTATAAATAAATATTAAGTCTAATCAAATGCAAGACGAACCAAAGAATGCCGATTAAACCATTATCAACGTTTCAGCATATGACATTCATTTGACTAATAAACATGTAAAGAAAATGTCTTGATAAAAATATAATGCAAATATGTGTAAATTATACAACTTGCTTTTCCTTTCATCGTTCATATTGTTTCTTTGAGATTCGAGGTAAGTTTTCAAAGACTGGTAAAAGATAATTTCTAATTTAGAATTTAATGAAGTTAGAAAAATATACCCAAAATAATCTCACCGTTCCGATTTTGACATGCACAATATTAAGCCTAAAGATATCAATAAAAATCTCTCTTCTTGAATAATTGTAAATGTATATTTTTCTTTTCTTGAGTACATAATAAGGGCTATTAAGCAAAGAAAATTGATCATCCTCTGAGCTTTCTTTCAGTTATCAACTTATATCGTCTTCCTTCTACACCGTCACTGAATGCAAATGTATTGACAAGGTGAACAAAAAAAAAAAAGAAGAGCCAAACGGGACAATAAAGAATAGAAAAAAATAAACATTGATGAATGGCGTGCAGACGTACAAGTCGTGATGAAAAAATAAATAGAGGTAAATTAGATCAAAACAAAATGGAGGCGATTTGATGATGAGATTAAATATTGATTAGAGCAGAAATACGTAGAGAAAGGATCGATTTAAGAAAGAAAGTAAGAAAGACAAACTAAAGCGAAGAATATTTTTTGAGTAAATGTTAAAAAGACAATAAGATCAATGAGGACTGAAAGATAGAACAACTGCAAAAAACCCTAAAAATGATTTGTGTGAAACTATTGAGATTTTCATGGAAGGCAAATAAATAATGCAAACAAAAAGAAATAAATCTTGCAGAAATAAAAAAGGTAGATCGTATAAAATGCGAAAAAATGATAATGACGTATTTTCTGTAACGAAACGAATAAGGAAATAATCGACATACATGGATGAGAAAATAAAAACAAAACGAAAGAGTTATAAAAAGAAAATGTTTGAAAACAAACACGTTAAAAAGAATAAAGAAATAAAAGAGAATACTTTAGGAAGTTGAAAAAAAGAAAGAATTACGAAATGAAAATGATTTCGAATTTTACTAAGCTCCGCTTACCATGAGACAAGAATTCCAACAGAAGTCATCCAGTGAAAATCGAACTAAAAACAATAGTAAAGGTCTGTACGACACGTTAGTGAAAAACAGCTACAAGGCAGCCGATAAATTGGCTAAGGTTAGCTTAATTAGGAAGAGAGTCACAAACAGAGACGGGGGAAGTAAAAATCAAAATGTAGCTATTTTTTGAACTAGTTAACTAACCACAACTATTTGGCGTCGGGGAAACTTAATAAACGTTAATAAAAGACTATAACCGAAATCATTCCCAGTAAAGGAAATTGTACTTTCTAGAACGTCAAATTGAAGACCATTCCATTATGAAGCACCTCGTTGTGAAGCAGTGGCTTACGCACTTCTCTGACCATGAGATCTTTGCTGGCGAGGGTGTTATCTTATGGCATGTCCAAAACTATTCATACACATCAATGGCTAAGAGCCAGACAAAAACATTCTAGAAACCTGGAAGAGTCAGGATCTCTCTAGTTGCATAGATAGGCAATAATCATCAGACTGTGATATTGGTTTGATATGCAGTGATAGATGGCGGAAGATAGGCGATACTGTAAAATGCAATGGTATGAATCAACCAATTCTGGTTCCTTGCATAGGAATGAATCGTACTTGCAATATGTGTGAAAGCAATTGAAAACCAGCATGAATATAAATCCAGTTCTATAGGTCAGACCTACATTGAACAATAACTGAAACTAGTTAATGGCTTTAGATTTCGATGGAATTAAAGAAAGAAAAAGGAATTAATACATAATATAAAGATAGAATCTTAAATAATGAAGCTTTGCAATTTTAGAAATCCTGTGTTTTATTTTAAATATAGAACATCATAATTAGATGAATTATAAATGTTTAATTGTAGAAACATATTTTGAGTAATATTCAATAAAATAACGAAATTGAAAATGATAAGGATTCAAATATGGAAATATGCACCCTTCTTTATCTTTTTTCTCTTTGCGTGTAATTGCAATTCTCAAACATAATCAACTATTTTTTCTACACGTAACAATTACGGTTACAAATACAATAAAATGGAAAAATTAAAAATTTAACGCCAGTCGTCAACGCTGGAATTGCATTTCTACCTATAAGTCTGAACTCAAAATACTGGATATTTCCCGAATCAAAAGTGACAGGAACTGTCGCTCTGATTGTAGATAACCAGCTACTTTAGAAGCCATATCAAAGGGGAAAATGTCTTCATGAAAATGTCAACATATTTTTCCAATGAAAGAAACACCGTCTAGACAGGTGCATGAAGAGAGATGGAATTTATCTAGAACATATGCTACTCTTATTTTCAAACTTATTTCAGACGCTTTCTGCTTGTATTGATATATTAAGTATGTGGGGGGCACGTGTATTTGGCAACGCGCAGTACAAACACATACACATACATAAATGCATATATAAATACATACATACACACACACGCATATATATATATATATATATATATATATATATATATATATATATATATATGTATAATATACTGAAAGTCAAAACTCAGAGGTGAAAGGATTATTCATGCAAGACGCAATCGTCAGTGTACCGTATTGGATTTGTGTAAACCATATTACATACCTTTGTGTATTTACGTCATATTTATATAGACGAAATCGTCAGGTCGATCGTGGACTGACGATTGTTTCTAGCATGAAAAACACAGTTGCTTCTGAGTGTTAACTTCAATGTTCACTTTTATATTTACATACGCTTTATCTCTGATATTGAGCACTTTATTCCATAAATATAGCACGCCTTAAAACTGTATATATATATATATATATATATATATATATATGTATGTATGTATGTATGTATGTATATATATATATATATACAGACACACACACACACATACACACACACATATATATATATATATATATATATATATATATATATATATATATATATATATATCTAATAGATGGCCACTGTATTCGAGAATACCCATCTAGAGCAAGGGGGTAGAAAATCCCTATTGCAATTGAAGATTGTCACTCAGGCACATTTGCGTTTTGCTTAACACTCACTGAGTTAGGTTTTCTTGAAGAGAGCGAGCTATCTAGAATGATCAACAATCTGAAAAAAACGCCTATACATTCAAACCCTAGGTCCCGATCACTGTTATTACGTGCTAGCACAGCAATTGACGGCCCCAAATATTACATCCACCCAATTTCACTGACAAGATATGGCAAAATGCCTGGTACGGTTTTCAGGCACTCTCCAAATACGCTTGGATCTTCCCCTTCCAGACCGATTACGTCAACAGGATTTCTTCTTGACAAATAAACCTTGGTGAGATTCGAAATCGGGTCTCATGGTCAGAAAGCCAAAGTTCTAACCACTTACACATATATCTGTGTGTTTGTTTGTGTGTGTGTGTGTGTATTAGAGGTCAATACATACATGCATACTTATAATATATATATATATATATATATATATATATATATATATATATATATATATATATATATATATATATATATATATTAAGAAATGGACAAAGTCCGACAATAATTTATTTAAAGACATTTTATGTTTAATGTTCTTTTTTATAGATACAAGTATTTAAGTAAATGCTCTGTTTATATATATATATATATATATATATATATATATATATATATATATATATATATATATATATATATATTATATTTAAAATTTAAAATATGTTTTTTCGCTATACAGTTCCAACCATGTTTCAAAAGTGGAAGCTAAAAGCTACGAATTTAATTTTGCAATTAAATTAAAGACATTAGTTCCATTTCATCCTCAAGCGAATTTTGGAGTAACTTTTAAAATTACTGGATTTTAAAGACACAAAATCACAGCTAACATATTAATGCTCTGTAAATTTACATTGAGCACTATTTTGTAAAAATAAACATATCCATAAGAACATCGGATTATATATCTTACTGTTCTTTTTTTTTTTTATTATACATACATATATATATATATATATATATATATATATATATAATTCGGTAATGTGTGTATATATATATATATATATATATATATATATATATATATATATATATATATATATATATATATATAGTTTGAAGGTATGGATTTTTTGTGGAAAAATCAGCGATGGAGCGTACGTAAATATAAAATATAATAATGGACACTAAGTTCAATATGAAGCATCGAAAGTATGTTTCGTGTTTCAAAGTAATCTTTAGACAATGCAGGTAATAGAACATGCAGACAGGAAAACAAATGCCCTTATATTATATAAAAATATAAAAAATTAAAAACAATATCTTGTAATATGCCAGCATAATAACTGCAAATACATGCCCTGAATAGAAAATGGTATGTAACATTTTTTACACAAATATATTACGTTACCCTAAACACTACGTAGCAATTCGCGAAAATAAATAGAATATATGAATAAATAAACTAAAAATGCCAGTAAATAATAAGCAAATAATTAAACTACCAGTGAAAACATAAACACAAATAAATGTAATTATATAAATACTAATGGGATCAATTATAGATAAGTAAATAGTCAAAAGCAACATTGTAAAACAGCTATAAATAACAACATTCTGATCCACAATTATTTCTACTCAATAGACTGTAGAATAAAATGAATCATAACCGTCACCTCACACCCAACAACATTCAGAATAATAGAATAGACCTTATGACCATTAGGAATCAATCACCAGCTTATATAAACAATCGAGCCAAAGCCCAGTAGACATTGTCGGAAGATTTAGATCGAGCATGTAACAATTTGGTCCTTACTAATCAGACGCTTTTCTGTAGCTAAGTCGTATTTCACGTCAGATCAAATGACATTTTACATACAGGAATATATGTTTGATGCTTGTTGAAGATCGTATATATTCTACGAAATTTTTCGAATATTCAGGCCTGTAAATGTAAATAATAATATTTAATTAAAAAACAGAGCATAAAATGAAATAAATTCTAGCTATACAAATAACGTACAAACAGAATATAGATAAATAGATAGATAGATAGATAGATAGATAGATAGATAGATAGATATTTTTTTTAATTGGTAGCAGCCCTAGCAAGGCAAAACATCAACTAAAACGCAAGGGGTTATTTTTTTTTTAACAGGGTGCGTAGGAATTTTTGCCGAGTTTCGCTGAAAAGCATGGAAACAGAACGGAATTCTACTGACGAGAAGTGCGAGAAAATAAACTGTTTTATGCTAACAATAACTTTAATAGCATAAAACTTACAGTTGCATCCAACTAACTCAAGTGGAAATTGATGAGATCCCGCCTTTAGCCTAATAATGACCTTAAATTCATACCGTCTCTCTCTCCCTCTCTCTCTATATATATGTGTGTGTGTGTGTGCTTCTGTTATATATATATATATATATATATATATGTGTGTGTGTGTATATATATATATATATATATATATATATATATATATATATATATATATATATATATATATATATATATATATATATTCTTCTCCTAAACTGCATGATGACTAAGAACAGATATCCGAGACTAACATGATCTTTCAAACATAACTATGGTTTGAATTTTGCATTCATACATTTGTATTGAGCGAAAACAAATGCAGGGGAATTGACTGGAATTTGAACTCAGCGCGCCGAATCCACCTTCCGGGTCTATAATCTCTACGGACACCAAATACAGATTCGATTCAAATGCATGTAATATTTTGCCGATTATAGATTATTATGATTTACACTTCTAATTTGTCATGTGATATTGGGTCTTATTGTTTTGCCTGTCACCATAAAATATAAGATGGTTTATTCTTCGGCTGTGCCACATTTACCGCCCCTGTGCAAGTTGGGTGGTTGATCTTTATTTTAGGATGTACCATCAAATTTTTATGCTGACTGACCCAACTCATGTGGTAACAATATAAACAGAATAAATTAAATCAATACACCGAACAAGCATTGGAATTGTGTGGTTGATATTGGTCAATTTATAGGACAAGCTCTAATTTTGCACAAGGCCGCTTTCATAAGGCGCCCAATGGGAAATGTGCGTGTTTTACTAACCAACGAGTCAATTCGGGCCAAAGCCCTGACGTAATTAAGACAAAGCAAATAAAAATGCCGAAACGCTTACGTCAGCCGACATCTGTTTCTACTCATGAGTGAGTGTTACATGAACGTTTTTCCTTCTCGAAAGCAGATTGCAACTCAATAATAATATGGACACTGTCCGTGAAGAGAAAAACCGCAAAGAGATGAACATGAACTGCTTTGGGAATAAAATTCAAATAACATACTCGAAAGAAAAGGGTGAATAGACAAATCAAATATGAAGAATATAAATCATATATGTAGTCCCAATATTTTTCTCCATGTTATTTTTTTTTTTTATAATATTAATTGAAATCAATATTAAGCGAAATAAAATATAGGGATTACATAATAATATAAATATGATTGTTTGCAATTATTCTTAACACAATTATATTATACATTCTGTGGAAAAATTATATTAACAGAGTAAATTAACTATGTACAGGACAAAGGATAATTCTCTTTAGGAAATAATATTCTTCATTAGAAATTTGTGATTGAATGTGGACATCGAGGTAATGTCTATAAACAATAAAATATAATAAATTTTTTTTAATATAAAACTGTAAAAAGAAATCTTGAACATGTATAAAGTGTATCAGATATACTGTTGAATAACAGTGGGCCTATTAGATTAAATAATATAACTTTCAAAATATATTTTGTTTGGAATTTTGGGGTAATTTTGAATAATATTTTAATGTAAATTTCAGAAACTAAAAACAAATAAAAAATAATTATTGAAATCCGAAGATTAATATTCAAAATACTTTTCACTAAATTTAGGTTCCAGCTTTTTTCATAGAACTATTCCCTTGGGAATGTGCGTAACGTTTTCAAAAATGCAGTTATTCAAAATATTTACTAACGAAAATCAGGTTAGTTCATGGTGAATTCCGGTATGTTAGTATTTGCAATTCAAATTCCAGCGACTTGAGGTCATGAAATATAATGTACAGAATTTTCTAGAGATTGCATATAAAATTATACATGTTACCATATAGGATGTGCACATACGTTCGCACTGCTGTAATCTTTGTTTTCTTGAAATTATTGTCAAAATAATATTTCCGATGGCGCATTATGTTGTGTTTTTTTTTATATTTTCATTCATAAATAGATGGTCAGTTGTTTTTGTAAACGAAAAATCTAATGTAAATATTCTGACTAAGAGTTAATACACAGAAACGCAAAATGATGAAAACCATCATGCAAATTCTCATATATTTCAAACGACAAAAATCATAAAAATCAGAATTAACAGCAAAATCAAGATTACATTTGGCTTAATTATTCTTAGAATTATAATATATATTCTCTGAAAGAAAGAAATTAATGGAGTAATCTCTTCATAATATTTACGAAAATTAAGCATTTCTACGTATGACGTTTTCTCAAACTTCTCTTTATCTCTCTCTACCATATTGCCCTCATTTATACTAGTACCATTTTATCTATATTAAGGAACTAGCAGCATGGCCCGGCGTTGCCCGTGCTTGATTCAAAAATCGTACTAATCATACAGCAATCGCTATCACTTGACTTAAAATATTTTTACCCTTCCTTGTCTTTAAAGGAGTGTCCTTTGCCGTTCTGATATTGCTACAACTTAAAATTTTTGCCTATCTTTTGCGATTTTTTTCTAAGCTCTATACTAAACATTAAATCTGTTACGATAAAAGAACTAAACAAAATGAGCACAAAACGGCCAGCTTAAAAAAAAGACTCGTAACTGGAAAAACCGAATAAAAAAGAATGTTAGCAACAAATACTTTTTCACACCGGACCCAGTTCTGCGGAATCAGAATCAACGTTGAGTTTAAGCAAGCGAATGAGCCAATTGGAGTAAAGTGCCATGCAGATTTAAATTTTTCCCACTTGTGACGAATGCAGCTATCGATTATTTTTTTGCATTGTAGCATGCTAGTTAACATTCGTGTCACTCAGCAGTTGGCTCTCACGCTGGTCAATAGAATCTTCCAGCCTGCTATTGGCAGCCAGCTATTGACTCTCACTCTGGCCAGTAGAAAATGGCCGCAAACTACATGAAAATTACCGTAGAAGCATGAAAAAATCGATTACTTCCACTATCGATGGGAGTTGGGAAATGCAACGTCGGTCTTGGCCTTCCCGCTAACTTGGAGCATGTGCATGTATATTTTGGTGCAAATCCGTCGAAAATTGTGGCTGTGCATTCGTTACACACACACACACATCCTGCCTTTTATAGATAGAGATATTAGTTTATTTATTTTATTTCTTGTTAATTTATTGTTACATTTATAGATTTCTTTATCTATTTCATTTGTATATATAATGTGGATGTTAAATATTAATATTTGAATAATGTATGTCGGTTAATCGTTATTCCTTTATGTTTTTGTTTTTTCAGTCGTGATAAGTTGTAGGTAGAGTAGCTGATATTTGTTTTTATCTCTGCATTTAGGAATGATTTCTGAATTTATTCCTATAACTTAAGTTTGTCTACAAATGTGATTATATTTATTTTATTCTCTCGCTAAATATTACAGACTCTTCATATATTCTCATAAGATTTCGGAGTTACCTCATATTCTATATTGAATTTGTTTGATTTGATTTATGCATATCATCTTTTGAGGTTCATATACGTTTGGAGTGGGTTATACTGTTTGCATATTTTTGCAGTCAAATGTTATTTATATGTGTAACTATTTTTTCCACTGTTTTTATCTTCCATAATGTACTTTATAAATATGAATGATCTTCCCCATTTTATTTTATAAATATTTTATAATTATATCTTATATTGTAGAAATAGAATTTATCTTCCGCACTTTATTGTTTTCTTTAGAGTTATCTTGATATTTTACTAGAATGTGTTGAACTTGAAAAGGCACAATTAGCAAGCAACTGTTATTTTTCAGCAGGATGGTGCACTACATCAGTGAGGCATGCATTTCTTGAGCTTCGATACCGGTTGATTGCAAGTGCCCGGATGAGATTCTTGTTGATGGTGATTATCAGATATGAAGCCTATTGAGGTACTGCTCTATTGTACAAAACTGCAAGTCCTCAATTATCTCAAGAAAAGAATACGCAAAGCCATAATCTACCATTGATGAGCACATAATCCAACGCCCGCGGAAAGAAATTGAGCAAAGTCCTGAAGAGTTGCGCGCAATAATGGGGCTGATATGTTTAAATGTATCGTAATGCTTTTTGTTTTGTTTTTTTAACTTATGTTTGTATTGTGAGACCGTAACATACCTACAACATGGACTCTTCCAGGACTATATAATGTATGCGATATAATACTCTAAGAGAAGAGGAGGAAAGAGAGAGAGAGAGAGAGTATTTTAATACTGGTATCAGCCGCGTACGACTACCAAGAAAATGGACACTAGCACATTTTAATAAGCTCCGCTTATACATAGACACTATCTTTGTAACCTATATTTTTTTAATTTATTTTCTTACCTCTAATCCGTGTTCATTGTTTTTCCTTCCGTGGTCCCAACTTTGGGACCACATCAGTTTGCTAACTGAAAATGTAGAAATGTATTATTATTTTTATTTGAAATTGTACAGAAAATTTAAGAATTATCTATTGGAAGAATGATTTGTATATATATGTTGTGGTAGGATCCACCTAATTTGCATATAGGGACATACCGACCATATTTTAAGGTTGGTACCGGGAAGAGAGGGAGGAATCAAGAGATTCAACCAGAGATTCTGCCCGACTGCGACTCAGTCAACACATTCTCCAGGAACGGTCTTACCAGGAATATACAAAAGACTATATATAAATATTGTGTACACTTTCTTGCTTCAATACATTTTGTTCTAAGTACATTTTGTGTTGCATTATTATTCCATGCATTAGTCAAGTTTCAACAATATATATATTTAAACATAGGTTAGAACCTACGCTTTAAGACATTTACAGCACGAGTTCAAATCTCGGGTGATTTCTTGAGATTATCGTTATGTTGAATACAGCATCTTTGAGGAGTTACGGAAAATCAAAATACAAGCAAATTTGTCAATGCAATTTGGTAGACGCCAGTGCTAGCAAGATGTCTTATTTCTCATGATAGATTATTTGCTCTTCCTAAGAAATTGTAACTAAGCTCCGCTCAGTACCGATGCAGATTAAACCACACATGGTTTGTTTCGGTGTTAAAAAAAAGCTCAAATATGGCAGAGCAACAGTTTAGGAAAGGGATCGATTAGAAGGTATTTGTGCAGTACATATGTGTGTCCCGATATAGACCGTAGCCATTATACTTATAAATAGTCGAGCCAAAACACAACGCACAAGGCCTAAAGCTTGCGTTTAAGCATAAAGAAGGCCGTCAACGTTGGCTATTGACATGAATGTTCACTTTAATATTTAATACGCTATATCCCTGATATTGAGAAGTTATAGAACATAAATATGAGGTTCTCCATATATATATATATATATATATATATATATATATATATATATATATATATATATGAACAATACATAATATATATAAACTTATCTTTTGTCATCTTGTCATGAAAATGCTCCGAGAACGAAAGGCCTCTGGCTAAGATAAATTTTAATTTGCTTTACACATATCGTCCTTTATATATATATATATATATATATATATATATATATATATATATATATATATATATATATATATATATATAGCCCATATATTTTTCATACACAACACTTTTTCACACACACACATACATTCACATCGACACACACACACACACACACACACACACACACACACACACACACACACACACATATATATATATATATATATATATATATATATATATGTAAGCAAATATATGGATATAAATCTGACAGTATGAAAGAAAAATACAGAAAAACAAAATTCTGAATATGCATTATTAATGTTAAAATAAAGTCGACGTCGGACGTTTCGGTCTATTTTAAGACCATCTTCATGGACATTTTCATTTAAACATAATTAACATTATAACTTATAACAATTTAACACAAAAGACGATGGACATAAGAGCCCAACTAATTCAAACAGATAACTGAAATTTTATACAGATCAGCGTTCTGTTTAAATATGATCACGTAGTCGTCTCGTGGGCGATGTTGTTAAGACGTATTCGAAGATGATTTCAAAAATTAAAATATCAAAAAAGTCGATTGAAAAATTTTTATAAAAAGTTAAAGAAATCGATTTTTCCGTTGATGTTGGAATACGTAGTGAAACAATTGGTTCTTATATCTTCAACAAGCTTGAAAGTCCTCCCGTTACAATGCAACCAAAAAATGATTTCAAAAACGATGCAACAGTTCTAAAAACAGTTCGATAAAAATTCCATTCCTTACTTGATCTATTATTCTCGTCCAAGCTTGAAATCTATACGTTATAAAGTAAATTCAGGTTTGTATTTTCAGTAGACAAATTAGAAAAAAGCAAAACTATGGATATAAATCTCAGTATGAAACAAAAATACATTAAAATTAAAAAAAAATGCTGAAATGTTATTATTTGTGTTTAATTCTTAAAGTAAGAATCTAGCATTAGATTTTTTATATTGTATACCTAAATCATCGGTAAGAAAATTTCTTAATACTGTCGGACGTTTGGACGAGGAATCTATTGATCAAGTAAAGAATGGAATTTTTATATTTCAGAACATCGCCTGCATTGTACAGGAAAGACTTTCAAGCTTGTTGAAGATATACAATTGATCTACGTATTCCAACATCAACGGAATTTAAACAGAACGCTTGAATCTTTCTTACTTAATATCGCCCACGTGATTTCAGTTATCTGTATAAAATTTTTGAATTAATTTTTGGGCTCTTATGTCCATCGTCTTTTGTGTTAAATTGTTATAAGTTATAATGTTAATTATGTTTAAATGAAAATGTCCATGAAGATGGTCTTAAATAGACCGAAACGTCCGACGTCGACTTTATTTTAACATTAATAATGCATATTCAGAATTTTGTTTTTTCTGTATTTTTCTTTCATATATATATATATATAATTAGTACACAATAAAATACAAAATTACCTCATATGTGGAATAGACAGAGTTCGTATGGGAATTAAAATTTTAACAGTGGCAGCTAAAATAGAAAAAATAACGTAAAATCTATTAAAGAATTAATCCATTTCAATGATCTTCTTCTTCTTCTTCTTCTTATTATTATTATTAGTAGTAGTAGTAGTATTATTATTATTATTCAATGAACCTTTTTGTGGATCAGTCTTAATATTATTGCTAGTATCCACTTGGATTATATTCAAAAGGATTTATTATTGCTATATATATATATATATATATATATATATATATATATATATATATATAGAATATATATATATATATATATATATATAGAATATATATATATACATATATATATATAGAATATATATATATATATATATATATATATATATATATATATATATATATATATATATATAAATATATATATATATATATATATATATATATATATATATATATATATATATAAGTTATATATATGATGTTAGTACAATTTTTCTGTTCACTAATTCACTGGTTGCACAATAATTTGGGCTTGTAGTACTCTATGCTACGCATATAAAATCACCTAATTCTTTTAAGTAATCTCCTTCTTTACACACATGCACACGCACACACATATGTATGAAGTAATATAGTTTTAAGTTGTGCTCAATATCAGAGATAGAACATTGAAATCAACACTCAGAGGCAACTTCCCTTTCATCCTAAACGCAATCATCAGATGGTCTGATGATTGCGTCTTTTTGTTGACTTCAATGCTCAATTTATACGTATATATATATATATATATATATATATATATATATATATATATATATATATATATATATATATATATATATATACCTTTTGAAAACAAGTTTGAATTAAATTGAATATATTACCAATTTGAATAAATTCTATAGATCCCTTAAGCATCCGACATCTTTTAACATTTGACATCTTTTGAAATCTTTCTCTTGGGTGAAAATAGTTATTTGAGGAGACTAATGAACAATAATTTTTAAGGAAGATAAAGTAAAAAAGAAATATATTGATGTATTCACTGTGAAAGAAGCCATTTGAGATTCCCTCGAATGAAAAAAATAATAGATTAAAAACTAAAAATATGAATTTCGAACAAAAGGTAAAAGATAAATGGCTTATTTCTTGAAAGTCTCAGATGCCGCAAAACAATTTCTCCGTCACCCACACTCGGAATAACATAATCCCAAATGTCACAAACTATTCGCACGAACTTTGCTTTTATATTATTTCAACGGCTGTAATCTCCATGTTTCTTTTCATTTTACTAAGCTTTATAAATTTAGGTATTAATCATACGCATTTTTTTTAAAGTATCAATGTCCTCGGTATTAAATCGACATCTTTGCGATTGCATTTCATTATTTTCTGTTAATGGCTAAGGACAGCAAGATGTAATTTACATGTTGAGCTGACTGAAGGCTAACCATTTAACTAAAGAATGGCATCCCATTTATTTTTGTTACGTAGAAAACGTTATATTTTCTTTCGGGAATCTGTATATATGCTAATGATTGTTTCTTTTCAAGAATTTTTATTTTATTTTATAAATGCTATACAAGTTTATGATTATGTTCGGCGTATTTCATGAGTGTTAGATTATTTCCAAATTCATATCAATTAGAGATTTTATATCTCACATTTCAAAATTCAAGAAAATCTTCGAATGCATGTCATCTTTTTCTTCTTCATTCTTTCTTCCTCTATATGTCTTCATAACTTGGCCGGTCATGTCACTCCACATCTTTTTCTTCTTTATAGTTTTCAGAAAGGTTTTTTTTTATTTTCTCTATTCCAACAATCCCGATTCTTTAAGCAACTCGAACTTATTATACCGGTTCTTCTGTCCGTCCTACCTTCGATGTGTCCACTGTCATGTATTCAAATCCGTCCATTCTAACAATATGTCCTAGGATTTTCAACAATCTCTTTCATATACTGAATATAAGCCTCCTTTTCTTTACCATTTCCCTTAAATACTCCTCTGTTCATATGTTCCCTCCATGGTATTTTCACAATTCTTCTATATAACTATAATTCTGTTTCCTTAAGTCTCTTCATTCCTCTGGCATAGAGGAGGATTGGTGTTACATAAAAATTTAGTATACATTTCCTTCTATCGATCGAAATTCTCTTATTTCGTAATACTTTTAGTAACATTTCGCTATTCCAACGTAGCTTCGGTGTCATATTTTCCGTCCGCTGTCAGAATAATGATATTTTCGTCTTTTCTCGTATCTCCAAACATCATAAACACTTTTTCATTTAAGTTACAGAACAGAGACAAAATCTGGTAAATAAAATAGAAATTATTTTTAAGGAAATTATAATGTCATGAACCAATATAACTTTCCGGTACGTCAGATCCTTTAACAATTATGAAATACTCAATTAACATTTGTTAAATACTCAATTAACAGTTATTAAATTCTCAATTAACTGTCATTAATTACTTAATTAACAGTTATTAAATACTCAATTATCGGCTATTAATTACACAATTAACAATTATTAAATACTTAATGAAGAGTTATTAAATACTCAACAATTATTAAATACTCAATTAACAGTAATGAAAAGCTCAATTAACAGTTCTCAAATACTCAATTAACAGTTGCCAATTACTCAACAGTTATTAAATGCTCGACATTTGTAAAATACTCAATTAAAAGTTATTGAAACTCAATTAGCAGTTATTAAATACTCAACGGTTATCAAATACTTAATTAACAATTACTAATAACACAAATGACTTTTATTAAATACTTAAAAGTTATTAAATACTCAATTAACTGTTATCAAATACTCAAAACTTATTAAATACTCAACAGTTATTAAATACTCAAATGTTATCAAATTCTCAATTAATATTTATTAATTGCTCAAATAATATTTCTTGATTAACAGTTATTAAATGCTCAACACTTGTTAAATACTCAATTAGCAGTTATTAAATACTCAATTAGCACATATTAAATACTTAATTAACAGTTATAAATATCCAATTAACAGTTATTAAATACCAAGCAGTTATTAAATGATCAATTAAGTTATTAATTTGTCAATTAAAAATCATGAGATACTGGATTAACAATTCTGATATAATTAATTAAATTTATGATATACTCAATAATCAATTATGATATATTTTGATAAAATTCATGAAATATTCAATTAACAATTATGAAAGAATCAATGAACAAACTCAGACACACACACAAAAATTAGAGATAGACAAAAAAGACAACCTAAATAACCGAATGACCTTCCGATCATATTACTTGGATATTAATTTGTATTATCAATCTTTCTTTTATAACAGCACCTTTTATTTATCTCTCAATTCTTTCTCATACAACTTGTCTTATATTTTCTCTATCAATATTTTGTAAAAAGCTAACACTTATATATCAATGGCACATTATACAACGGGATTTATATTTGCCGGAAAAAAAAACATGTTACCTGACACAAAATTTATGAGATCCAAATCAAGTGTGTAGAGAATTATTATAAAATTCATTAATCAAACAAGGGAACCACTGAGTTCCTTTACGGCAATATGTTTAATAATGTAGATGTTTTCCTAATTAAACCTGTTACTGAATATGTCCCACGTACAAATACAGATTTTGCACTGTTTTCAGATTAAGATGTATGTTCCATTCGATTGTTTATTATCGAAGAATAATCTAATGAAATCTAAGTATCAAGTCGGACCTGTGATAGACAACTGTGATTATGATGGGAAATTTGGATAGTTGTCATCCGTTTATCATTGATGGAATTTTTTGTAGCTAGGGAAAATATATGTGATGATTCCCTGTTTAATCTCTTGCTGACTTTATATCATATTTAGATCCATTGTCTCTTATTGGCTGTCCAGCACTTGGGAACTTATGCCGTTCAAATATTGTCGAATTTTTATGGAAATATTTGCATCAGAAATAGGTATCCAGTTTACAAAAGAATCTTCTTTCGATGATACATTTTCTTTAATTAAAATTCCAAAATTCCTCAACAGACATACATGATTAATGTAAATAATCATTATTGCATATATCGTAACCTGCTTTGGAATAGAGAAATAAACAGAAATAGAGAAAAACATATAAGCATTTTGCGATATGCAAAAATATAAAATAGCAAAATATATGTCTCCGAAAAAATAGAACATTTCATTTGGTTGCTTGATTTTGTGTTGTTGATTGATTTTGCGGAAATTGAAATATTTTAAACACAATTTTATGTCTACAACTAATTATATTTGGAACGCATTTGTATGCCTAAAACTACTCATAAAATATGTTGCTGGCTATTTTGCTTTAAAAATGTGTTGTTTGTTCTTTCACAATAAATATGTATTTTGGTCATTTTTATTTAAAGAAAGATATTCCTGCTATTTTCAATATAATAATTTATTGTTGGTCAATTTACTATAAAGAAGTACTATTTCTCATTTTTATATAAACATATGTTGCTTGTATTTTTTAGGAAAAGTGTGTTTATATGTTTCATAGTGTTTTGTTTGGATGTTCACTATTTGACTGTATCTGGGACCGCAATATGTTATACAACACCTGATCAATGTTGGGGGGACCTTGGAACAACAGCACTTAAATGGTTCTCTGCTTCTCAAAACCTAAAATCTTCTGATCAGAGGCCTTACCGCCGGTTGTAGTTTATCGTCATACTCAGGAATAAGAATATTTGGTATTGGCTAATAGTTAATATAAAAAAGCTGCATTTATATGCCAACGTAATTTGGGGTTATTCTTTGAATATAGAAACAAAAATATAATCCCTAATTATATTTTTTTTTCATATTCTCTTTGATTTGCTCAGAACAATGTTACCAAATTTTTAAACATGTACACGTTTAACATTCAATTAGAAAAAAAACAATAGTGAATACAAAATCTTCATATATCATTAATTTTTACTTGAATATTCATTGTGCGCACGGGGTTAACAGAAGTTTTAAGTTCATGACAGTAACGATCTCCTCTGGAGTAATGCCCAATTATGAGTTGACAATATATGAAACTTAAATAATTTGGTATTTCGAGAAGTATTCTTATAATAAGAAAGTAAAGCAAACTTGCTATTGTTGACAGAAGACCCTGGGGAAATAAGGCTTCCAATTTTACTGATAAACAATATAAGTAGCTATCAAGTCTTATCTCTCTAGGTTTCCTGAAGAAAAATACATTTTGAAGATGCATAAATTCGTCTTTCTTGGCGAAAGTGTCTACATAGGAATTTGCCAATAGTTGGTGTTCAAGAATGGTTGCGTGCCAAAGATTTGAATGTTGATTTTAAATATATATAGGCAATTCTTACAGTCTTCACATGATTAATTCTCTCTTTGAAAACAACTATATTTAGCAAATAATTTATCTTAAATGTTAGATACAAACAATAATATATAATTAATTGTACATGAGGTATGTCTGATAATGTATTTACAACTCATAAAACATTTTTCGGTGCAGTGTAAGAATTTGTTATATATAATAATATATATATATATATATATATATATATATATATATATATATATGTGTGTGTGTGTGTGTGTGTGTGTGTGTGTGCGCGTGTGTGTGTGTGTGTGTGTGTGTTTGTGTGTACTAAGATTACGCTTTTTTATTTAACTCTTCTTGTGTTCGTGTAAGTGTTTCATTTTTGGACGTAAATTATGTCAAACATATCAACATCTTCTGCATATGCGAGCGTTTTCAGCTGTTCTTTTAGCCATTATTGTAGATGATTTTTGAGTTTTACTGAACGTGTGAAATTTTTTTGTATGCATCTACAGATATAGTAATGTCTTATTTTCCAAACACTGCCAGCACATTTTGGACGTGATCATAGTTCATCTTATTGAGTTTTTTCTATTTTATTATTAGTGCTTGCATTATTTTTTTTTACCCATTTTTACATGTTGATGAGGCTATTATCCTTGAATTTTCTACAATTATGTAGCGAATGAGGCTGATCCTAGTGTAATTTGATCGTCGTTTTAAAAGTATTTCGCGTTTCGTAAGCCTACTGATTTAGGTTACTGAATCATTATCACCTACACAAATATTTTTTATTAGTGCTTAAGGAAGAAAGAATGACGAATGTTGATTTTACAAGCGATCAAATCGATATTACATAAAGCGTTGGCATCAAAATTTTATGCGAACATTTCAGTTGATCGGGCTTAACAAACATTCTTCTCTCTCTCTCTCTCTCTCTCTCTCTCTCTCTCTCTCTCTCTCTCTCTCTCTCTCTCACACACACACACACACACACACACACACACACACACACACACACACACACTATATATACCCGGGTGTTCGCAGACTCATGCCTCTGCTATCGGCGAACATATAGTAAATTCTGATGTTTGTAGGACTGAGTATTCTCCGCATTTCTTTTCGGTATTGCACAGGGCTAGGAACAGACACCACCTCGACATTTTGGAGTCTGTTATTATCAACATACGTAGGCCGGCCTTCTGCGTACAACGGGAGATGAAGTTTAAGTTGGCATTATTTGGGGGAACGGTTACATGATTTGAGGTAAAATAATCCCCCCCCACTTACCATCTTGTTTTGTTACGGTATTAATAAAAAACAGTTTTTTCTTGTTAGTACTCTGTTTTAGATTACCGACGATTGTGTTTGAAAATGTGTCGGTCGAAAGGTACCTTACATTTTATGTTTTAAAAGTGGATACTGTTGTATCTTATGTTTAATATGATCCCATATTTTTATTCCTCAAATGTCTGATTAGATTTGACAGTACGAAATCTGTTTATATATATATATATATATATATATATATATATATATATATATATATATATATATATATATATAGCGTCGAATTTAAAAGACATAAGTAAATCTTCGATATCACAACAAATCAAAGTCCAGTGTTATTGAAATTGTCATTAAATGCAGACAAATCCCAGTTCAGTTGAGCTTTAAATCATAGCTCTCTCTAATACCCTCTCTGTATCATTACAAATACCTTACAGATGTAAAACGCAACTGAAATGCAACTTGTCTACATTTAGCGAAAATTTCAGAAAGATTTGACTTTTGTTTGTTGAGAGATTCAATTTTTAATTTCTTTTACTTAATTTCGAACGCTTCTCTATGTACATGTATATAATTGGTGTGACTATGCTTGATGGACACCCAGGAAAAGAAAAGTCTAGACCCAAACATGATTTATACATACAGGGCAATATTTCTTTTTTTTATTTACTTTTTCGAGTTTCGTGTCTAACCGTATTCCCACGCCACCGTACATGGCGTGATTTTAATGTGAGGCACCAGATATTCAAAATGAAAACAAATACCTCAAAGAAACGAGAGACAGAAACCAAATACAAAAGAAAAGAGAAAAGGAAACTTTGAAGAAATATGTGAAATATCGTCTAAATAATCGCATGTTTACTTGGCATGTATGAACATACGACTATAAAAACACTGATCTCAACACACACACACACACTTATAAAACAAGCACACAGAATCATGCACACATATATATATATATATATTCATGTAAATAAGTCATTAATGGCCTGTTACTTCTGTGATTTTTACTGATTACATATTTTATTTTTATATATATATATATATATATATATATATATATATATATATATATATATATATATACACACACTATAAATGGATAAATTCCGACAATTATTTTAATACATTTTTTTATGTTTATGCATTCTTCTTTTCATAATGTGTGACGTCATTTGCTTACACTTGGATACGCATCGAGAGCAGATATGAATGAACGAGAGAAAATCAGGGAAAATTGTAGTTTAAAACAGTAAAATAGACTTTGCTTACCGAAACACTCCTATGTAGCGAAATCGATAAATGCTCGTCAGGCTATATGACTGTTCCGTATCGGATACAGGTTCGATTTCTGTCGTATGACGAATATTTTCTATGACAATTTCTAGGACATTCAAGCCGGTAAATGTTGGTAATACTATTATTTATAAACAGAACATTTACTTAAACATTTGTATCTGCAAAAAAGAATGCATAAACATAAAAATGTCTATATATATATATATATATATATATATATATATATATATATATATATATATGTGTGTGTGTGTGTGTGTGTGTGTGTGTGTGTGTGTGTGTGTGTGTTGAGAGAGAGAGAGAGAGAGAGTATCAGACTTTCCTGGGCAGTAAAAATATTTTTAAAACTGAGAGAAATTTTTGTTGATGAAGGTGTATTTAGTATACGAAATCCATATTGAATTCCTCAGAGAATATTTAGGTTTCTCTTTAGAAACTTTTAGTTAATTTATTAAATCTTATCTTTTATCACTATCTTATCACTATATATATGATCATTTCTCTCATTCGAATTTCACATTAACGTTTAATTCCTTCATTCTTTATTCAATATCGTATAATCTCTACCATGAACACACTCGTAATCATCATAGCCCCCAATGACATCTCATCGGCAGTCGATTGACCTTTAGACAGGAAGATATTCTATTATTATAATACTGTTGAATGAATAAGGAATTCCTACTAATTTTATGCCAATTCCTCCACGCTTGCATAAAAAGCCTTTTCTCGGAAGAAATCAAAATAACTTACGCTATCACTCCTGACATGTTTTAATTATGAAGATTTATGGATAAATTCATTTTACGGTTTTAAACAGAAATACACGATTTCGTGAATCAATAAAACACATCACTCGGATCAAGGCTTTAATTATCGTAAGAGTATAGGAAAAGATTTCTTATTGCAGAGTAAAGACTCTATTGATGTGTCATATGCTTCTTTGAGATCAACTTAATGGCCTTTACACTTTCTGTTCTGACTAACTCATGGAGTTGTCTGATGACATATATGCGAGAAAAGGTTCATGTTTTCTTTTCTAATCAAATTAGTAAGATTTTTATGAATACTTCCTACATATATGACACGATTGTGATAACACATCAAGTGTTAAATTTGCTATGATTAACAATTCTTCCTTTTATTAATATGTTAAGAAATTTGACAATGTTATTATATGAAATTGATTTGATTTTTGCATACATCGTATGTCAGTGAGCAGTGACACCAAATAACAGCGCATTTTTAAAAACATATTTATTTTCATTCCGATGATATATAAAAGAAACACAGTCTATTTTGCAGAAACCCTTTCAAGAAACCAATTTAGTTTTATGAGACTGAACTCTGTAGAAATGGAATAAACAGTCACCTGCAATTTTAATTATTTTCAGCAGTTTTTTGTTTAACTTTTTTACCCGAAATGATTCTACTGACTACAAATTAAATTGTGCTTATCATCTGGTGAATACACCAGTTTGTAAAGAAATTTGCATCTGTTTAAGTGCAACAATTTTGGAAAAAAAAACGTATAGGATGCATATAAATGCACAGTTTTTTGTTTGCATTTATATCATGACTTATTGTATAAATAGATGCATTCTTGTATAGAAACATCGTGTTTAAATCTACAAAACAGAGACAGAGAATGTCTGATTTGTTGTCCTAAAAATTAAACACACATAGACGAATGCACGCACACACACATATATTTATTTTAAATTATATACACTGTATATGTGTTTGTGTGTGTGTGGCATGTTGAATTTCAGAGTCAGTAGCTATTTCTCTGTTAGAATGAGTAAAACTATTTAAATACTTTTCTTTTAGATGCTGTCGTTATACATGTCTTCCTTTATTTTTACACATAGATATATGTGAGTGAGTGTATGTATGCATGTATACATGTCTGTGTGAGTGTATGTGTTTGCGTGTGTGACATATATATATGTATGTGTATGATATGACTGGATATATCCACATCGATTTACTTCTGGCCCATTTTGCAGAAGCCATAATTCAAAGTGGCGTTTTAAAATCAATTTAGTCTGGTTTTTGCTCATTTTGAAAAATAAATATGTAGAATCCTCTGTAAAACGTACAATTTTCACAAGCTTCCCGTTAATAAATGGACACCATGCTTTGATCATCCTTGTGTTGTCACTGCAAATTAATGATTGCAATCAGATGAGACGTCACTATATCAGTAAATTGTTTCATATATGTAAATTATTCTGTGTAGGAATTAGATTTATTCTTTGGAAATGACCAAGAAACTCAAAGTCAATAGGCTAACTGAACCGTTACCTCAATTCATGCGTAACTTGACTTCGCATTCGTTGGCAACACGTAGATCTGGGGAGGGGGGTTTAATAGAGAACATCTTGGAAGGAGATATCGGAGACATCTCTAATTCTAATCGTGTTCATTACATGTACGTAGGCGTACATCGCCTTATGAAAAGTTTGTATCTGTTTCCTCTCTTCTCGTATGAATTAAAAAGTCGGACTTGTGTCTGAAAAAAGTGTTATCGTCGAACATTTTTAATGTTATATTCATTCATAAAATATTATTGTTATATTCATTCATAAAAAATATAATTTTACAATTCAAAATATGTTTCGGCTTAAAATAAGCGTCACAGGATTGATAAGTCGTAAAAATAAATCAATTAACCAATGGCTGGCAACTGACAGTTAAAAGTATAAGAAAAAATTCATTAATTATCCATTCCGTAAGTCTAACTTTATGTAACAGAACGACAATTTTATATAACAGATTACTTTTGTGATATACGGAAATGACTGGGCTAGTCTTGAAGCAGCAATATTTTTTCTCCGTTCTTCTAAATTATCAGAATTTATATAACATCGTGAACCCTAAATTGAAAACCTTAGCCAATATCTAATAAAATACTTGTTCCAAAATCTATATATCTATTAAATTATTTATTTTTATTCGAATGCAATAAAATTTTAATATTTTTGTTGAAAATATTCTTCATGTTTTGTAGTTCAGAAGTAAACTTTCGATTTTTTTATCCGCATTTTAGAATATTTGATTGGCCTATTAGATGTTTTCATAAATGTTGTCTTTGAAACGACCAATAAATATCTTTTAATGTAAACTTTTGTTAAATATTGTCTTAACTGTTAATGGCAGGTTTTCTTTGGAGTAAATATGGCACATTTTCAATTTAAATATCAATAGACCCAAGATAGAAGCAGAAAAGATAGAAATGGAATAAATACACATCTTTGCTAATACTTGAAATGTATCATTTCTTCTATTTTAACCTTCATTATATTTATATACTCTGTTAATTTCTAATCGTCTAGAAACATTTACGCTTTTTTAAGGTTACCAGTTTTAAATATCTGCTCAGAATTTGTTCACACGCTACCCAGAGAGTAAATATACTTTTTTCATTTGTCACGCAAATGTAACATCTCTTTATTTACTAAAATTTCAAGTCAATTTTGGTTTTCTTTTATCGTTTTATGGCTGTTATATTCAACGGTTTTCATTTATTTTTAGCTCTCATTTCTGCAATACAAATTATGTTTTATAAGAAACATTCAGTTTGTTTTCCTTTTATAAATCATTCCGCCAGTTGTTTTCATTCTTGTTTTCATTCTTGTTTTCTCTTGTTTCTCATCACCATCAGCATAAATTTAGATTATTTTCTTTCTTCCTTTTACAAATTTTCATAAGTACATTCGAATAAAAGAAATCGTTTCTCATTGTCGAGTTAATGCATATTTTTGGAGACCTATACATTTTAGTTTAAAAATGTAAACATCAGAAAAGGCAAACCTGAAAAGAAGATTAATAAATCTTAAACCAGACATCACAGTCGATTCAAATTAATACGGAATTGCAATTGAATGGATACATTTACACACAGTATGACAAAAGTCCACAAATATTTGTGATATCGCAATCCCATTATATGTGTTTATAGATAATATTTAAAGATAATATTACTTTACGCTTTTAGATATACCTTTAGTGATAATATTACTTCATGCGTTGAGATATGTATTTATAGTTAATAATACTTTATGTAATTAATACGTGTTTAAAGATAGTATAAGTGATAATTATGAAATTTCTTAAACGAGGAAGAGCCATTAATGGTATGATATGCCTGTTGAAATCATTAGATATTTGCAATGATAAGATTTGGTTAATTATGTAATTTAAAAAAGAAATATATTGTAATCATTACCAATAACACGTGATCTCAAATATTCCCCGGAAAACAAAGCAATATTGTGTAAGAGTTCTAGAGTTCCTTAGGATATCGCTTCCGCAATATCAGTAATCAATTAAATTCTTAAATTCTTCACAAATACATCACTCTTTCTCTCGTAAGTTGACATGCACATGTAGTAGCTTTGTGAAATTAGTGCATACATTACAACACAAATAGCATAAATACCATTATTAACACACAAATATCAACAGATAATACAATACTATTTTATAACACCCAGAGTAAATGAATTTAGATATATTCAAAACTGTTATTATATAAAGCAAACAGAGATGGGTAATATAAAAACATAATATATATATATATATATATATATATATATATATATATATATATATATATAGAGAGAGAGAGAGAGATAGATAGATAGATAGATAGATAGATAGATAGATAGATAGATAGATAGATCAGAGATGGAAACATAAAACGCTTAGACAGATTGACAGGCAGACAGATAATTTTTTAGAAATTTGAAACTCGTCTCAACTATTACTGCATAATGATTATTTTTTCACTGTTGGAAATTGAAAAAGAAAGGATATTGTAAAACAAGTAGTCAGGATATTGCGTATATTTGTCGAAGATTATCTCGTCTTTTTCTGAATTATCATGTTTAGACCAATAAGAGGGTCATAGTGCATATAATATGGAATAATATGCAAATAATATGGAATGATAACATTGAACCAAGACTTGTTATGCCAATGAATATAAGGAACCTATTTGCTTCTGTAGCAAAATCTTTCGTTTTTTATAAAGATAAATTTTTAATTGATGCGAATTCAAATATCGATGAAAATTAATTTTATTTTGATTATTGACAATTTTAAGTGCCTTAAATTTACAGACAGCATAACCCTTGATATGTCAGCTGTAAATCATTTCTAAACGCTTAATTATCCGAATGATATATACAGCATAAAATTACATTGGATATTTTGATATGTTGATGTAGGTGCTGTGCGACACTGATAGAAAGAATCCGCTATTAACTCGAGAATATGTCTCATGGTCAGAAAGAATGAAAGTTTTATCGGTTCGCTTTTCGTTTTACGCAGACGACAGGGCCAAGAGTATGTTATTAAATCCTGACGCACAGCAGATATACATCAAAACCGCAGTCTCCCATGGGTGACAAAAGCGGAACTACCTATAATTTACAAGGATGTTAAACACAAAACAATGTGAATCATTCGAGGAAATAACTTCGTAATTCATACCGGTGATAAATCATTCGTCAGCTCACAGTTCGATGTCCATTGAATTCTATAGGCTTCGATTATCTTTGACCGAATGGGTGTCATTATTACAATCAGGAGATCGGTCGGTGTTAGCCATCTGGGCTGGGGCTGATCGCGTTTGAAACGCAGAATATCATTATGATAGACAACATATCCTTCAATTAAACTCATGGATTCAGGTGTTTTGGATACCTTACAGAATTATGAATCTTATCTGTCAGTGGGGTTCTATTTGTTGCGTAGTGATAAATGACACAATCTGTTGCAGTTTTTAAAGAAGACTTCTGCAACTTGCACGAGTTTTCATAGTTTTATCATACATAAGTTACCAAATATTTGGATCCATTTTTCTTTACACTAAATTTTGATAGTAATTGTTCGTACGAGCTAACTGATAAAAGCTACCAATTTTTCTTTACACTAAATTTTGAGAGTAATTGTTCGTACGAGCTAACTGATACAAGCTCTCCATTTTCTTTACTCTAAATATTGATTGTAATTGTTCGTAGTAGCTAATTGATAAACGCTCCCCTTCGTCACCCAGTTCATGATCATTCGGTTCCAATGGACGCCGTATCAGCGAGATTAAAATGCGACTATTTAGGTATTGATTAACTGAAATTACACTAACAGAAAACAAATATGTACTGAGTGGTTCGCAAGACTTGTCTGCCCCTACCAGAAATTAATGATTACAGAAGGAGAATTACTATTATTGTAGTAATACAAATCAGATACACTGGATTCAATTTATTCACTTTTTTATTGACGCTGTCACAGATCAGGAAGGTCTGTGCGAACACAATCATTTTTGTGACAAAAACTGATGCGGCTGCATATCTTCTGTGATATTTTACAATGCTGATATTTGTTGATTGCTGCAAAGGCTCCCCGGAAGTTTTCATTTAACTGACGGGTATTCTTGTATCGTTCATGTGAATAATAAGGACACAAAGCATAGTGGATAAAGGCGTTAGTTAGAACCAGTGAAAGGACCCAAAGAGTGTGAGTCCAATACCTTATTAAGGCGGTGGAGAGGGGAATTAACAGGAGATAACTGAGACCCATTAACATAGCACGTGGAACTAGAACAGTCTACCCCAGTGATCGAAACAAAGAGTTCAGTTCGACATTCCAACCATTTGAAGAAGGTCGAAACGTTGTAATCAATGTGGCGACAAAGATGAGGACAATGGTCCGAATAATGTAAATAATGTACATAATACTTCATCCCAGAAATATAAACAGTTAAAATCGACAATAAGATAAAATACGGGAAGGACATATTGTCTCCAGCGTAATCGATCTACCCAATAATATTTTGGCAACAGTATGTTAAATTGCCATTTTTTGGTTTAGTTATATTCTTCCAGTCTGATCGGTGATCCTATGTCTTAATCTGTAGAATGCGATGAATATCATTACCTTGAAAAGTGGCACGAAGCCACATCATATCGCACAGATATTGTGCTAAATAATATGGTAAACTGGGCTCCTTAAACCTGGATGACAGGAATTTTAGAAGAAACAAAAGTGTAAAAGCTTGGATAAGTTTACGAGAAACTACCCAACTATCATTCCTATAAAAGTAATGAAAATAGAAAATAATTATTGGAATTTCTGATTGCATACGTAGGAATGATATGGCAGTTGATGGAAAACCAACTGGCAATTCAATATTCAAATAAATTATTTTATTTATCATTAAATATTTTCTGGAGTGTCCATATATAATATTCCAATATTACTTGAAATGTCATTTTCACAGATGTTTTTGCATGGATAAGTATAAGAGAGATTTTACTTTGGAAAGGTCCATTGATATAGCAAGAGAGGAATGTACACCGATATAGTTTCAAGGATATATATATATATATATATATATATATATATATATATATATATATATATATATATATATATATATATATATATATATATATATATATATATATATATATATATATATATATATATATATATATATATATATATATATATATATATATGTGTATGTATATATATATATATATATATATATATATATATATATATATATATATATATATATAAAATCCACAAAATCAGTAACATTTTTAGACACCCGCATTTACATAGATGAAAACAGGAAACTACAAACGACACTACACACTAAAATCACTGACACCCACAACTATCTACACTTTAAGTCTTCCACCCTAAACACCTCAAAGAGAACCTTCACTATTCACAAGCACTTAGACTCAGAAGGATATGTTCCAACAATGAAGAATTAAATAAACACATTGAAAATCTGGAGCATCAATTCACAACACGTGGCTATAAACAACACCTAATCAGGGAACAAATAAATAAAGCAATTTCCACACCTAGAGAAGGCACCCTAATATACAAGATTAAAAATAAATCTAGCCGCATCCCTCTAGTAACCACTTTCAATCCCACTCTGCCTCCACTATCCCAAATAATCAAACGTCGCTGGGAAATACTACATCTCAAACCAGACCTAAAAAAACTGCTTAAGGAACCCGGCCTTCTTGCATATCGCAGACCTAAGAACCTAAAAGAAATCATAGGTAGTAACCACATTTCAGGGGACAAGGTAATCCGTAAGGAACTGAGAACAAAAACAACAGGATTTTCCCAACCATGTAACAACAAAAGAAGTTTATGTTGCAATCATATTAAAAACACGAATTCATTCACTAGCTCAATCACTAAATCTCCTTTCAAAATCTACCACGATTCTAACTGTAGAAGTCAAAACATAATTTACCTCCTAGAATGCACACTATGCCAGAAACAATATGTAGGGAAAATCTGAATGGCCCTTTAACTACAGAATTAATAATTATCGTAAGCGAATTAAATCGACCCTATGAACAGTTATTACCTGTAGAACAACATTTCCGCCTAGAAAACACGATTTCAAAACCCATGCCAGATTCACTATAATTGAGAGAATAGAAAAGTTCAGAGCAGATAACATTAGAAAGATTTTAGAGTCCCATGAAAATAAGTGGATACAACGTCTAAAAACACAATACCCAGCCGGGCTAAATCATAAATTTAACAACATATAATAGTAACAATCAACAAATCAAAACCTACCCACATTTCTCACCCACACAAGACAGACATGCTTACGGAGGAATGGAGGCCTCACACTTATACACTCACCCACACGATTATACACACGTACACACACCATACTCACTCACTCCCTAATGAGCCAAATGATAACACACACCTACAGCAATACACACGCTTACATATCATACTCACTCACTCCCTAGGAACCAAATAACACAAACACAAACACTAAACAGAGACACATCCCCTCACCAGGTCCAATAAAACTGTCAAACTGACCAGAGAATTCAGGATAAAATGTATCTATCCAGTTTTTTATCTCAAATAACAACTTAAAAGAGACTGTTTGACCAACACAAGGAATGTTAAAAGATTTATGTGAAAAAGATAAAAAAATAAAAAACAAATGAAAACTACAGACAAAAGTTCATTTTCTCCAACAAAAGACATTCATTTCTGTAGTTCATTGCCAACAGCAAGCAGATATATTTCTCCTTCCGATGATGGCCATTTCGGTCGAAACTAGTCGAGGAATCTAAATGGAATAATAATAATAAAAAAACGAAAGAATATTAATCTACAACCCAGTGTGTCTAATGATTTTAATTTTTTAATCTTTTATTTTCTTATTGTTCAAAATATATATATATATATATATATATATATATATTGTGAAGTTAGACACCAATTCTTCATTTATACATTTTTCATTACAGACGAAAGAAAATCTAGTACGACTAAAATTTTTATTTCAGTTTTCTTGTGTTCGAACAAGTGTTTTCTTTTTTGGACACAGCGTGTGTAGACATTTGAATAGTTTCTACACGATCTGTGTCCCCGAAAATCCCTTGTTCTAACACCAGAAAAATTATATACACAGCCTAATCGTAGTAACTTGCCTGTCCTCTTTAATGAAACACATACACTCATATATATATATATATATATATATATATATATATATATATATATATATATATATATATATATATATATATATATATGCAGCAAGGAAAACCTGAATAATATCTTTTACCCACCTGTCCACCGATGACAGCCTTTTCTCATCAAGCAGATGTTCATTAAATGTGCGAAAACGGTAATCCATGCCGCACATTAGAGCTATTTTCCATTTGACCACAAGAATTGCTGATGAATACTTTGATCAGACAGATGAAAGACAATAATATATATATATATATAAATATATATATATATATATATATATATATATATATATATATATATATATATATGAATATATATATATATAAATAAATAAATATATATATATATATGTGTGTGTGTGTGTGTGTATGTATGTTTCTGTGTATGTACTTTTACTGAACAATACCCACTGTAATGAGAATGATCAAAATTTTAACATCAAAAATGCTACGCTGATCAAAGAAGGAATAATTGACTACGACTTAAATGCGAAGAGAGTGCTTTGATCGCAAGGTCATCTACAGTAAATTTGCACCCTGTCACCATTCATGATACATCTCCTAAAATCACTCTGTTGGATACCTTCTAAAAAAGTCATTGAAAGATAAGTCTTAATGAATAGATAAAATAAAATCCACCATTCCCATCACCTCTCGTTCCTGCGTCTGGGTAGCCCTGATATCGTAAAAATTTAGTCCAATGAGGTCTTGTACCACGAAACTCGTCGTATATAATTATTTTTTCCACTTTGTCATACAATTTCCCATATATATATATATATATATATATATATATATATATATATATATATATATATATATATATATGTATGCATATATATAGATATATTTATATATATATATATATGTATAGATAGATAGATAGATCGATTGATACACACACACACATATATATATATATATATATATATTTAGTTAGATAAGTAGATAGTTAGATAGATATAAAGATATAGATATATGCAATAAACTGATTAAAACGATATGTGTTTCAGCTTTGTATGTACCAACTAATCACTGCTATGTACGTACATGAAATATCTCTCGAAAAGACGAGATATTTTTGTTTGATCTTACGTACGTTTTCCCTCGCCTGAAATCAAAGGGTGGAATGAAAGAGACATTCTTCAGAATTTCCCAAGTTGGCAGACTCGAGATCGTCTTTCACGAGTGACGAAATGCGATACTGTATGAAAGCTCTGATTTCTTCCAATTTTTCCACAAATGCTGAATTCAAACCGATAACAAGTATTCTCGCTCCCTATAAGAAAATACTTAAATAGTAAGAAGCTATATATTTTCTGTCTGTTGTAACCCTTTTAATGACACGAATCGAAAACAGAAATGGCATTATATTTATTTTTTTAATTTGTTCAGTGGACCTTAATTGCAATCGTCTTCTTTCTTTCTTTTTTGGTGGGGTGGTGTGATTATATATATATATATATATATATATATATATATATATATATATATATATATATATATATATATATATACCTTGTTTCTATTCATAAAATGCTCTGTAGGAAGTCTACGTTTCAGTGCCTAGCACAGGACAGAGGTTTGGTCAAGATGAAGCAGACAGCGGAAGTGATATTTTTCTGAGACTCAGTGATGCTGACTTGGGGAAGAATCGTGTGTGTATTGAAATTTTCTGCTACACTCATGCAATTTGCTTAGCATTTTAACTCTACTCCTTTTTACTTGTGCTCGATATTGACAGAAATTGCTCGTCATGTTCGAGGAAGTTTTCGATCGAAACCTTTTTTTGATTAAAAATAGCCTAACGATTATCGGCATATCCCGATGCATACATCCTCTTTTTCAAAGACGGGCGAATATTTCTTGCCACTTCCGTTTTTGAAGATAGAGTTTGAATTCATGCTGTATAGTTTCCGATATGTGTCTATTCTATATTCATTTACTTTGAAAAGAAATAATCTGGATAAATACAAACTTTAGAACATCTTTAGAAAATCTGATGACTATTCATCGCATGCATTGAAAAAATTACCCTGAAGGTGATCATGCAAAAAATGGTTTACCAAACAAATTGTTTTAAAGATATCAATGCACACTTATATAGTTGATGTATCTGATCAGGTTTCAGAATTAATCTAGTCAAATCTTTTGCAGAAAAACTCTATTTAATTCATTTATTTTTTATTAATATAAAGTACTAACACTGCAAATATTCTGCACTATTTACTGCTATTACAACATTCAAATTTTCGGCGTTTCTATGTGTTAGCGTCAACCATAAAACAAAAACGAATATTAATAAGTGGGAGTTACATTCCTTAGAGATTTTAGAGTCTCTGCGACGACGGAGTTTGACGGACTTTCAACAAAACATAACGACGATTTCATAACACTATGAATGCCAATTCTAAACCGCCGAGGAATATCAATGTGGATTCCTTCCGGCTTATCCATATTTTGAATATCACCTGATCGTCTGCTGACAAGTATTTGATATGTGTCACGGTAATTGATTTCTGCTTGTGAATCAAAATAACATTGACCTATCATTGGGTATAGCTTGTCTTGCAGATTGTCTCTAAGACAACAGGAGGAATTGATTACATAATGCTAAATTTTACGTAAAATGTAGGAATTACTGAGAGACAAATTTGAGATACTATATCCTTTTGCGATCAATATTTTTTCCCAAACTGTTTTACTAAATATTTTGACGATAGATTCTTCCTCATGACATAATATACATAGACTGAATGAAAGATTTTGTAGTGGTTGTCATGCTATCCATTTTGAATTTCAAATTCCATCAATATTTCCTCATTCACCGAATTGTTTTTTTCGTGAATTCGATAAACCAATTTGCATTTGTATAAATTTCTGCATTGCAAATTAATATATAAAGACGTAAATATTGGTTCTATTTGCCCACAGATAAATACATCTATGACTTGGGAAATCACAAGAAAACATAATATATCCTAAAGGAGTAACAACAATATACACTCAGTTATATGCATACATATATACTAGAGAAAATGAAAATGAAATCATACATATGTAAGCACATTGATAATTTATAATATATATGCATGTCTATCTATTTCAGTCTAAATACGTACACACGTATCTATCCATTAAATACATATGCATAAGTATATTATACTATATATACGTACGTGTACATGACTCGTGTGTATATGTGTGTATGTGACTGTTTAAATGTACATATTTTTTGTCATTAAGAAACTAAGTATTGTGCATGTCAGCCAAACCAGTTCGAAGGCCAGTCTTCCGTTTCAAAAACAAACACAGAGACAATTTGAAGAGATGCCTCATCCCCTTGAAAAAGAAAGCATCAGAGCGAAGAAGCTAGCGCCTGTCTAGATGTTTAGCTGCACAAAATTTTGAGCGAAGTCGACTTGAACATCGAGATCAAGTGCCTGCAAATATTAAGGAATGTTGGCAGCATGCTGTTCCTCTTAATGAGTGCTTTACCGATCACCGTATTTTTCTTGCACGTAGTAAACCAGGTCCTGATGATCACTCGTAGAAACTTGTGGCATTTGCTCCTCAAGCACTCAAGGAAAATGTCTGAAAACCACATGTTCCATTTGTTTAAAATTTACAAAAGACCAAGAGAATTTTGGAGACAGGCGCGTCCATAGAAACTGAGCAACTCTTTTTCTTTCCCATTTTTCGTCCTTGACGATATATATATATATATATATATATATATATATATATATATATATATATATATATATATATATATATGTATGTAAGCGATTTACAATATTAGGCCAGCTTATCTCCAAAAGCAGCAACATTTTTAAAGCCGCAGCCAAAAGGATAAAGCCTTCCTAAGTCTATTAAAGTTTTAAGGCTTATGCCCAGTTATAAAGAATGTGAGTGAATGATCACGACCGCTTCAGTGTCAGCCCATACTCCACATCGAATTCGACAATATCTCTTTCGATCTGCTCGGTCTAATTCTGATATCCTAATTGCCATTTCTAACAAAATCAGGCAGTAATAATGAACAGATATTACAAGGATGCTTACAAAGTTTATAGTGAAAGCCTTTGGCATAGTGTGGCATAGAGGGGTGCTAGCCATTTCTTCTTCCATTAATCGCTGGAAGATTTTATTTTTATTTTTCAAGTATTTAACGAGGCACAATACAGTCGTTCACCAAAGTTCGTTTCACTTTCCATCAATCCTTTTAATTATCTGCTTAAGATGATACACGAATATTTCGTGTGTATTTAATAGTCCGACAGCTGAATTCTCATTAAACCTAACATTAACATCTCACTTGTTAAAAAGTAATTCGTTACATACAGTACCTCAATGAACAAACTGGTAACGTACAATCTTCATCGAGCCTCTCCCGAATTTTCGTCTATCGCAATGAAAATGTTTTATCTTCTGGTGGCCACATACCTTAAAAACTGTTCGGACAAAAGCCAAACCTCAATTGGAACCCGTATAGACGAGACGTCGCTAGGGCTACTGGTAAATGGTCGGTTGTCTCTGAAGCGCTAGTAAATGTCACAAATCTTCCGCCATGGTCTACCTTCACAGGAGGCAAATAAACGCAAATATGGTATCATATCTGGACTGGAACTGACCCGTATTCTCATTCCAGTCTTGACAGAGATGAAAAGAGTCTACTTGTTTTTGTGGGTAAAGATCTTTTCCACCATTCGAGATTTTCATATAAAATTCTCTCGTGGAGAAAATGTTGAGACGTGATACATTCATTTGTTCGACCAACTCTAGCACTGTCAGCTGAGATTCACCATGTAGTATACATTGAGGCAAACCACAACCATTCACTTCATATGATATTACCAAGCAGTAATTCAACTCGTGTAACTTCTTTCCAAGAATTGTTACATTGTGGAACAGAATCCCAGTAGTACGCTACCCCGACCACTACAATCTTAATCTCTTCGACACTAGAGTCAAACATTATCCTTCACATATATCTGCATAAACGACAATTCGTATTCTTATAATTCGTATAACAAGAACACTGTTTCTTGAGTTTCCCTTGGGTCTTGTATAGAGTGAAATTTAGAAATAAAAAAAAGAAATCTAGATGGTTAGACAACAGCTGGAGGCTTCTGGTGGAGACGTGTCATCAATATTCAAAAGAAAGAAATATTCTAAGCTCTGAGACATAGCTAAGAGGGTAGAATCTGACCAACAGAGGCCAGCATCAAATATTAAAAAATTCTGCCAATCGATATTTTATATTAGCCAAAGACAAAACCTATCTATCTATCTATCTATCTATCTATCTATCTATCTATATCTGTTCATATCTCTCTATCTACCTATCTATCTCAGTTTATATATATATATATATATATATATATATATATATATATATATATATATATGTCAGCTGTCAATATACTACATAACACCCTTGAGCGCTTAGCCATGGAGCGGGTAGTATGAAGATCAACATGTTTTAATGGACTCGGCAGTTTTCAATCAGCTTCAAGAAGCGAGAGCAAGATCTAAAAGATCAGCCAAACTAACAGTGATCTCATCTCACAATCCTCATTCTTGCTCCATATGTGGCCACCTTTGTATATCATTGGCGGTTCTTAAATTGCACTTAAGATTATCGCACAAAATTTCATAACAGAATCAAATAAGTTGTCAGATACTCATACGTCGAAACCGACGGAAGATTCTATTATATCTATCTATCTATCTATCTATCTATCTATCTATCTATATATATATATATATATATATATATATATATATATATTTGTATGCATGTTTGTGTGTACAGATATGTAGAAAAATAGGAAAGAAAACCTTTTGCAAATAATCCGCTGTTCTTTAGTATTTTTGTTTTTATTTTTAAAAATCTGTGCTCAGTACAGAAGTAGAGTTTAAATTATAATTATTTAAAAAAAAATGATTCCTTCGCTACATAAAAGTTCTCATGTTTCAAGAACGAGAGCAGAAACCCTCAATATAATTATTAAAATTAAACTGAATTAAAGTATCAAGCCCTGTTTCATCCTGAGGCGAAAATTTAGGAATAACCAATCTTGAAATTTACGCATCTTTATAAGCATGTTCATTCGTAAAATTAATTACTATGGAAACGGCTGGGGGGACCATTTTGGTAAGGGGTCTAACATATAATTTTATCCACATATCTGTCTCCTTCGGAAAGACATCAAGCCGAGGTAGGTTGGGTGTATCCATTTCAAGGCGAACGATGGCATTCATGTGCGTACATCGTCTGATCATTCACAGCGGAAGATAGCTATAAACACCATAATATGTCGTTAAGTGACTAGAGAATTTAGTTTAAGTTTATTTATTTATTTATCATTTTATTTTTTATTTTATTTATTTATTTTTTCTAAAGTTCTGTTTCGTACTTAAACGCGTTGCACTGAACTACAATTTGTTTTTTGACGACTTCATAAAGGGTTTTTCTATCTTATGATTGGGTTAAGCTTTTAAACCTTTTATTAGACTCTGAAATTTATTTTTTTGTGCTAATTATTTAATGCAAAAATTTGTTGATATCGACAGAAAACCGTTAACTCATGTCTATGATTTAATATATTTTCAGTATATAAAAATTTAATAATGTGTAATTTTTCATGTAGGCATAAAGGGCATGGGTCATCCCAGGTTTTACAGGTTCTTGTTCTATTTATTATTTTCCATTTTACTTTTGATGTTTTATTCATTTCTTTTAAATGCCAAAAATATTTGCATAGAGATGTCTGATTTCTATTTCTAATATTATTGAATGAGCTTTTGTGTTGTCTCCATCTAATTTTAAATTCATTCTTCATTGAACCAATGTATATCCTATCAGTGTTAGGACTCTTAATGGATGAGATAGTGCATTAGTATATCACAGGTTGGTATACCACAGAGTAAGAACTAGTTAGTGGAGCTGTAATCTTTCTACCCATTAATGCAGATTGGGTCTCTCCTCAGCATGTGGCATCGTTCGGAAACTGAAAAGTTTTTCATGTTAGGAAACTTTCAATCTTCTTGGTGCGATGAAAATGCTTTCAATCCCATATTTATTGTTTCGATCATTCGTTCAGCAATCCCATTTGTTTGAAGGTGGTAAGGACATGTTTTATATTAGTCACAGCCAATTTTCCTTAAACACCAGCATAGATTTTCGTCACAGAATTTGAGAGTATTCTCAGTAAGTAATCCATTTCGAGCAAATATTATGCATTTGTTTTACAGCAAGATAATTTTTTTTATCCTAAACTCATAAACTTCAGTCGTTAAGGAAAGAGTATTAGGCCAGTATTAGACATTAACCTATGCGATTAACTTCTGTGGGAACCATATGAAGTCTAGAATATGGTTCTGTTTCCTCAGGTCAACAGTGTAACTTATTGTGGCGAAAATCCTTTCTTCCGGCACATTTAGGATATTTGTGTACGTAAATTTCAACATCTTGTGTGTGTCCCGGCCAGCACTCTTCCCGTTTTAACTGTTTTTTTCCGTAGTGGTTATCCCACAATGCACATCATCGTGTACAATTTTAATTAATTAATTCAACATTTTTTCTGTGGTACGTCTAAATCCTGACTAAAATTAGAACATTTTCTATTTATAGTCTGTGTCTGGGTTTTTCTGTTCTTTCTGCTTTTGAATAATTGCTCCATTTTTTGTTCCTTATTTCAAATTCGACTTCAGACTGGATCTTGTAATGCCTCCATAACTATTCTATGGAAAACACAACCATTTCCACCCAATGTTAAAAAAAAATCATCCTCAAATTTTAATGTTTTTTTTTTATCGTTTTGTTTCTTTCTAGGCGGAACAATTGTTCTAAGTGTTGTATCCTGTTTCTCTTCACGTATTCTATATCATAATGAAAATTAACTTCATAGCCCGTCTTAATATTCTGCATGATGTAAATTTCGACAGTTCCTTCTCAGGATGGAATATAAATTCAAAGAGTTTATTATTGGATCGTAACAAAAAGTGTTTCCTAATAAAATTTGTCTTGCAATGGTCATACTTCACACAATCGCAAGTGCTCAGATTTGAATATTAGAATAGTTCAATTCAAATGTTATCGCTTACCCTTCTTAGATATTTCCTTATAGGCTCTTCTTGTCTCAGTGCTAAGTATTTGCTTCGTTCGTCTATAATCAAACATTTCTTTGTTCGAATATTTCTCAATATTATTTATTGAATTTCTTAAATGTCAAGTTTTCAATTTCAGCCGGGTAACTCGTTAACGAGGTCTGCCTAATGGCTTTGGATCCTGCAGTGGCTAATAATAGATCCGTGATTTCTTTCAGTTCTTAAGGTGCTTCGACATCTCGTAAGCTCTTTATTCTGGCACGTGTTTCAACGCATTTTATCCAAATTTTTACTTTCCCGTTCTTCTGTGTTCAAAAGAGCTCCGTCATATTCTACGTACATTGACTCAAAGTTGCCCGTCAGCTATTTTATAGCTCCTTTTATGGTAATAATCTATTAGCTAAACTAATTCCATTACAGCTAGACAGATAGATAGTCTGTTTCTTTAAGTTTTTATTGCAATATTAATGTTTTCAAGTAAATACTTGCACATCCGAAAATACTTTCTTTTTTTTTTTTGCTCGGGAACAAAGCTGTCTCGGTCAGTATTATTAGCTAAAGATTGTTAGTGCCATAGTTAGGGTATGTTAGCTATATTCTGGCCTTTTGGGGATGGTGAAATTCATATTAAAATATGTGTAACGTATATGTGACATGTTTGGATCGCTGTCACATTTGTTTGAGAAAGCTGAGAAAGCGTATATAAATAATTTATACATATTTAATGATTTTGTACAGATTACAAATATATGCATACATTTTAATTCGAATTTGAATATGCCTATTCTGTGGCGAAATATACTTAATTTAATATGTAATGTTACTATTTTGCATATAAATAACTTATTATTTAACATTTGTAGGACATAAATTCACAGGTATTAACATTAAAAATTTAGGCTTTAGAAAACTACCGTGTTGCTTACCAAATATAAAAGATTTTAATTTTTTTCAGAATCCTGATTGGATTTCCGCGTTTGGCTGCTGCAGCGTAATTTTTAAAAAATCTATAATATTTTTGACTGTTTCGCTTCCAAATTTGCGTAGAATAAGATTTAATTTGTATTTTCACCGTTTTTAGTCAGTTTTCGTTTATACATTATTTGAAGTTTTTGAAAACTTTGATGTGATTTTAAATATTTCTTCATTTGGTCGTTAATAACACTTGAACAATAGTTACTTTTCTTCCGATTAATCTTCTTCATACTAAAGTTTAGGAAATCGAAATCTGGAGAACCTATCAATTTAAAACATTAATCTTGAAATTCTTATATACACTGCGGTAAAATAAGTATCAAAGAGTAGGTGATAGAAGGTGTATATTATATGGGAGAGAGAAAAGGTATGGTGCTTGACTTGAAAACTTGAATATTAATAAGTTTCATCATACCCGAAGCCCAAATTTTTGAAATATTAAGTTGTTGTTAAGAAGAACTAGGTTAACATATAATCCATTATAAGTCAATTTATTTTACAAAATAGATTAATATGCGAATTTAAAGATGATTATAAAGAAAAATAATGCAACATTTTTCTCGACAGAATAAGAAATATGTCTTGATAATGCCACAAGCCTTCTGTTACAATATTGTATTTAAATTCATAAGTATTGAATTAGAAAAGAAAAACAAAAAAAAACATCGCAATATTCATTGAACGAAAGATGTATTTTCATAAATTCAATCGTTTCTCCTCAGTATGAGATTAATCAAGCCATATTTGCTTTCAGGGTAATTTAAGTGATTCATTTTATTTTCTATGATCAATACATTTAATAATGTTCATAGATATTTGTTTAAATTTTATTATTGAACATATTTTCCAATGTATTTAAACAAATATCTCAATGGATGAAATTTCTGCCATTGTGATAATCCTACGTAACAGTGATTTACAGAAGATAATGAAATATCCAACTGCATACGCACACACACACACACACGTATACACACACACAGACACATATATATATATGTGTGTGTGTATATATATATGTATATATATATATATATATATATATATATATGAAGAAATTTTGAAAAAACAAACAAAAATCCTTAAATGTAGTTAAATGAAAGAAATGTCGACGTCTGACGTTTCGGTTTTATTAAACCTTTTCAAGACAATATTCATCAAAATACAATTCAGTTCAATATGACAAATACGATGGACATAAAAACACAAGTCTTATTCAGAACAGATAACTGAAAATTTTTAAAATGATCAGCCTTCCGTCTAACATGGTCACGCTGTCGTCACATGGGCGACGCTTTCATAACAATATTCCTAAATGTTTGTGATTATTTTGAAATGAAAAAGAAAAAAGAAAATGAAAAGAATTCTATTAGGTTCCAAAATTCTTATGTGTATGCTTGTCGAGCATCAATCTCGCTAAAAAAGAGGAAATATTAAAGAAACCAGGTCTAGTATTCACCGTGCGTGAGATGGATATTATACCTGCTTCATAAATCCTCCTGAGATTTTTATTATGAAAATATTTAAAATACTTTCACGGAATCGAAATCGAAATTATGATCTGCTTTAGTTGTGTGTACAACTAAAGCATTGTTAAAATTACCGAACCTAATAGAATTCTTTTCATTTTCTTTTTCTTTTTCATTTCAAAATAATCACAAACATTTAGGAATACGTTATGAAAGCGTCGCCCATGTGACAAACCGTGTTAGACGGAAGGCTGATCATTTAAAAATTTTCAGTTATCTGTTCTGAATAAGACTTGTATTTTTATGTCCATCGTATTTGTCATATTGAACTGAATTGTATTTTGATGAATATTGTCTTGAAAAAGGTTTTTAAACCGAAACGTCAGACGTCGACATTTCTTTCATTTAATTACATTTAAGGATTTTTGTTTGTTTTTCAAAATTTCTTCATTTATTTATATCCATTTACACTTATATATATATATATATATATATATATATATATATATATATATATATATATATATATATATATATATATATACACAAGCATAAACATCTAGATGGAATAGTACTATTTCTGTATTTTATATTAATTACCTAAATTCATTTGATAATAGTAAAAGCGAAATTTCCAAGGATTTCCAGTGGAATCAAAACAAAATTTCACATTGCTGTTTGAAATTATGCATGTTTGGTATCAATAACATCGGTCATAAATTGATCTTTTAAATGACAGATTATACTTTTTCGGCAGTTTCATTTATTTTTAGAAGCATTTACGTTGGCAATATATTTGTTTAATATAATATTGTTACGATGGGATATGCCTTTGTCGATGTTTTTTAACGCAGCTATTACTGATGTTAACATTATTTTTGTTAAAAATCTCTTTTTAGTGTTGGTGAATGTTTAAAGTGCTTATGAATTAAATTTTGGAAATTTCTTCCGATATTAGTTTGAACATTAAGATTAAAAAGTGGATTAAACAATATAATGTTGTTTTTACGGCATTTCTGCTTATTTTTTTAACTTCTCTGTTTACATTAAATTTACTTTATGATTGCTTAGCCCTAAAGCCTTTATTTATTTAATTTTAATATTATCAAATCTTTCCCCATTGCTGAAGTTGGTGGATGATCTAACTTTGACTGATTTATGTAAATTATCTAGAATTTTATGGAAATTGTGGTTTGATTCTTTAATGGTTTATCTATGGTTATATAGATTTTCTCTGTATAGTTTATAATAAGCATTATTCAGGTCAAAGGTTACATCGAGATTTTCAACCCTCTCGCACTCGCTCTCTCCCCCTCTCTGTATATATATATATATATATATATAATGTCATCCACAGACTGTTTCGCTGTATCACAGCTCATCAGTCGGAGATACTACCACTAAGCCGTCGGCAGAGTTGAAGGTGAATTTAAGTGTATTCATTTTTTTAGATAAACACAGAGTGACCGACAGGACAAGATTCGCTTTACCGAAGTGTTTCGCTATATCAGCCATATTAGTCAATGTTTACAAATACACACACACATCCTTCCCCAGAGAGCTCAACTAATAAATTTAATTTTTCAGGAGCCTATATAATGTCACAGCTCTCTTGTGTGTCTATACGCCGGACGCCAGTTGCCTCTAGCTAAGATCGAAAGCCGACTGAATCGGCGTCAGTCGGAGATTCTACCACTAAGCCGTCGGCGAACGGCAGGTATAACCTAAGTTTACTTTTGATTGTTACCCTATATATATATATATATATATATATATATATATATATATATATATATATATATATATATATATATATATATATATATATATATATATACACACACACTTTGATTGCTTTGTTTGTCTCTCTCTCTCTCTATATATATATATATTAATTTTAGATGTTGCTGAAGTTGGGGCAATCTCTAACTCTCAAGGACACATGGCACAGTGGATAAAGGTGTTAGTTAGATCCAATGACAGGATCCAAAAATGTGTAAGGCAGTGGATAACTTTCAAAGGGAAATTAACAGGAGATAACTCATAACTGACATCCATTAAAGATGGCACGTGAAACTAGAACGGTCTACCCCAGTCAGCGAAATAAAGAGTTCAGTTCGACATTCCAACCACCTGAAGAAGGCCGGAGCGTACAACGACCGAAACGTTGTAATAAATATCGCGACAAAGATGAGCACAATAGTCCGAATAATGTAAATAATGTACATCTCATCTCATATATATAGACAGATACCAATCTAACTCTCTCAAAATGACTGTGCCATTATCTCTCGGATAATTAGCTCACGAAATATAGACTGATTGAGAAAGGAAGTTGTAAAATCTTTTAACGATCACATATTAAATGTTGCCACCACCACCACCACCACCAGAAATACTAAAGTGAGACACTTTCTTGATGTAACCTTATTATAAACCATAAACAAAAGATCAATACATCCACTGATACGTTAGAAAGAATCAAACAACCCTCAAAAGATTTTATATAATTTGTATAATTCAGCCCAATTTAGGTTATCCACCAATAATTCATTTAAATGCTGCTATCGTATATATTTTCAATAACATTTACATTGCCTTCGTATAATAAATTGACTTAAACATTAGAATTCTGACTACTAATTCAAATGCAATTTCTTAATCTGTAAAATCAAAAGTAAATTACTTTTTTGATGCACTTAATTCTTACGATCTATTCATGTTTTTTTTGGGGGGGTTTGTAGTAGCGTTAATTTATCTGCTTTTCTCGTGGTTGTTTTTCATCTATATTTCTTCTCACAGATTACGCAACGTCGAGAATGGTTTAAATATATTCTTATCCAATATGTTAACTCAGATTCATCATCGTCATCCCCCTCAGATATGACCGTGTGTGGTTGTAGTGTCGCTGCTCAAATGCAGGTATAAATATTGCCTTCATTATCTCATATGTGGTTTTAAAGCAAGATGTTAATTAATTCAGAGTGTATCTTAGGTACACACACATTGTGCTGCCCATTCCAAACGCAATCCCAATCCAAGAACGGCCATTATCCTCAGACATAATCACTGGCTCAGAGCCGAGTATTCCACGTAAGGATCCTGGCCGTTCAAGTCTGTGAAGGAAGCCACCCGCTCAGCGGTATCCTATCAAAAAGCCTCAGTCTTTGCGCTGGATCGCCATGGAGCCCGCAAGACGTTTCAGTCGCCGTTTGACCTTTTTTTTAATCTACAAAGGACTCTTTCCCCCATCCTTACCAGAATAGCCTGTTTGAATAAAAGGTTATGTCTCTAATGATCCAACAATCCAGCCGATGGAACTAGATTAAAAAATGTCAGTAGCACCCGTAGACTGATATAAGTTCGATAACTGCCATGATTTTATTATTTCTCATAAACCGGAATTAACTCACCAAGAATTAAATTTTGCAGTTATCGTCTTTTTCTAAGATAATAGTTGCGCCTGTTCCATGCGGAATACTTGTATATCATTCAACGAGATAGAACACCTCCATATACGCATATATAAACAGAAGCACAATTTTTGATAACATTTAAACTGAAACCTGCACACACGACAGTTCCATGTGATAACATATGTTAATATCGCCATATTTTAAAGAAATATCATCGAAAATAGCATTACAGGTTAACAAAGTGCAAAGATATTCAAAAATTTTAGAAGTAAAATCTGAACATAAAATCAGCAGAGCTGTTACGTACTTTTCCACTATCTAGCCGATTCTGAAAGCCACTGTCATGTCCGACTAGAATAATGCAAACAGTAGTGTAGAAATACTTTATTACTAGCCTCAATACAAACGTTGCCAAGAACACAAAATTATCGATGCTTAAGTTGATTGCCTAAATCAAAGCAGACGACAAAACTATGAATAACATGAACCATTGAAACTTGGCACTTATATATAAAACAAGAAATCAAGGGACGACATGACCCACACCGGTCTTTTAGACAAAAAGAAATGTGACATTGTTCAATTACCTCCGGAAAGATGGGAAATATTTTATGGCTGAATTTCTGAGAGTATGGTTTAAGATTATTTAATCTATTTATATTCATATTAGTGCCCCCATCATTCTCTTTGATATCACAACTTTTTCGGCCGGTGGACATAACGGCCTTCCTCAGATGTAGGTCGATGTGGATAACCTACAAGGAATAATCAACTCAATCTTTTATTTATTCTACACGACTCTCCTCGTTCCGCTACTCATGTCTAGTGATATCCTCTCCTTTATTTTGGACTGTTCAATTATTGCTCGCCACTATACGCTGATTTCAAGTACATACAGCCCTACGGGATTGAATGAAAATTTCATAAACCAACAGAGAACTAAGGGATATTGACCTAGTCGATTGAAGCGTTGGTTTAGGAAATTTTTCACCTGGCACAACAGCCGAAACATCGTGATAACAAAAAGAAGGATGTGGACAATAGTCCGAATATAAATAGTGTAGCTGTGTATAATACGAGCCCTTGATTTTGCTTATTATTTTTTGAAAAACATGCATAATATACATGAAGATATTGCGGTATTCCCTGGATGAAATAAACTGTTTAAAATCATCGAGATTATGACATATTGCACAGTCAAATATTGATATCAAAGGAACCATCAGAATCAAAAATGTTGTCTTCCATTTAGTTGCTGCTTCTCGTACTGAAAATATAATAGTTACTAATACATATAACACATATAATATATGCATATAATATACATATAATATTTAGCAAAAATTTGAATCAATGAGTCTGCATTCAAAGATTTCCTAGATTTTAAAACGATAACTCAATAAATAGGCTTTTTTCTATCAATTTTTTATTAAATCTTGATATTGGTCTGTGCAAATATGGCTCACTTGATGTGTTCTAACGGATCCAGGTCCTGTCTGTCCACAAAATCAAAAGAATTAGCTTTACAAAATTAGTAAAATACCTTTGGCTCCGTGAATGGGATCACATATAGTTGCATTCTGAATAGTTTACTCGCAACCATGCTATAGTATTTTACATCAAATCATGTATTAGGTACTTATACATATATATATATATATATATATATATATATATATATATATATATGTATATATATTATATGTATTTTGGGGAAAGTTTGTATTGTCCCCAAAATACATTTACTCATTTGAGTCTTTACTAATACATTGGTCATTACGATACATACTAGCTTTATGATTCAAATTGATGTCAAAAAATTTAGAAGGAATTCAGTTACTGCAATGTTTCCAGATAATGGTCTTTTTGATTCAAATATCTTCAAGAAACCGCTTGACTGGAATTTAAAGAATAATCGTCACTTGATATTTTCGGACTATTTTCCTTCAATGATTGTTTTCAGTCGTTTGATTGCTTCTGATGTTGCACAATAAAATTCTGTGCTTTTCATAAAGATTTTTAAGCCTTTTTTCAAAGAGAGTGTTTCTGAATGTTCCGCTTCTCATGAAATGTTCTAATGGTCGAAACATATGACAAATGACGGTGACAAATTTGTTGGGAATGATTAATCCGTAAGAACATCCCTCCTTTTTGTTGATTTTCTGTTGCGATGTACTCTCCCTTACTGCTAAGTAGAATATTTCCCTTTCTCCAAAGTAATGCTTCGTTTTATCCAAACCAGGTGTTTGCAAGGAACATCTACAGTGATGATTCTTCTATGTTTCAGGAGCAAGTAATATGCGATACGTTTTATATTCCAACAGATACAGAACAAAGACTATTGTGGATAGAGACCTGATTTGATATGTGCAATGACCTCTCATTTTCTGATAACTATTCCAAAGTAGTGTTTTTTCTTGACATGCAAAGCATATTCACCGTAATTTTAAACAAAGCGATACAAAAATAATAGTTCGACATTCTTTGTTACACAACTGATGCTGATAGTGAACCAATCAACAAGAAACCATATTTATCTTTTTAGCATGTTCTTCTGATTCAGTCGTGGGTTTTGTGGACAGTTGAACAAAAAATGTTATTGTTTGTGCACCAAAAGTCTTTGGCATTGACTTGGATTCAGTTTAACAGACGTTTTCATCATTTCTTTATCCCGCGTGGGTAGTCTTAAGAGCGAGGCTTGTTGAATATGGTGCATCCGCCATTTTTAATCGTTTAAACCACAGCTGACGATATCCCTAGACATGGACAGTGGAATGAAAAAGGCCTAGTTTCATAGGAAAGCCGGAGAGCACAACAACAGAAACGTAACAACAACAAAGATGAGGGCAGTAAATAAATATTGTAAACAAAACATATATTCTTGCGTCAAGGTTATCTGTCTTGTAGTTGGAAAACATTTCCAACTCTTGTTTTTACGAAAGGGTTCATGCTATTGTTTGCCGCACACAAAATAATGCAAGTAGACAAATCCTTCACTGTCATCTTATTGTAACTATAACATTATTCAGAATCCTACGGAATGTTGTCACTGAATGCATATCAACTTGGCAGATCTGTTGGGTAGCTGCGGATTGGTCACCATAATGCCGTCAGCGATGCAGTGAAATAAATACCGAAAGGATTGACGTCCCAATGGAATCATAAACAAGCTTATATACAAAATTACGTATATATTTCACTCGGCGTCTTAAAGTTATTTCTTTCTAGAAGAAACTGACATAGAAATACTTGCATGCCAATATACGAAGGCTTGCTAAATTTATAGGTTCGATCAACTTACCAAAATCTCAAGTTTGTCGAGTAACAGCTCATATATGCGCGTATCAATGAATATATACTTTGCACACTTTTATATAACTACATGTGTATGAACATAAGAGACAATAAGGGTCTTTGCGCAGTAAAATTTAATTTGACGCATGGACTCATTTTAGAAATGACGAATGGAATATGTTAAAACAGATGATTTTGTACAGCTTAAGTCAAGAGCATTCGACAATATATTGGTGAGTGGGGTGTAATCACTTTATCTTTCTAAACATATAACATATATATATATATATATATATATATATATATATATATATATATATATATATATATATGTATGTGTGTGTGTGTGTGTGTGTGTGTGTGTCTGTGTGTGCGCAATATAAACTCATAAATTTACATTGTTTTGCCCTTATTTTCATCAAATACTTGAAAATGTTTTGACTTGGATTTCGTTAGTGCAATAATATATATAATCAATTACTAACATTATTTCATCATACACTATATAACAGATCAAAGAGAATTGTCTCTATCAAGAAATATATAACGTTAAACTTCTTTTTTGTGGAACGGCTCAAATTTTCTCGGCAAAATGATTTTATAAAACGATACGAATTTACATAATATAGAAATTTGCTTAATGTAGAAATGTTTCTTTTTTATGTCAGTTGCATCATTGATTCCCATATTTGTCTTTAAGAAATGCATAAAGCCAAATTATCTCAGCAGAAGCTTGAATCCAACACGAACATTCCATGTTTCCTTCGTTTCTCTACTTCTACCGATAACATTTTGAAATAGATATATACACAGATAATAGAGGCATTCTTGTTTTATGAGTTTACTCTATAGTTCGGTGAAGTAGTATTTTCTTCCTAAATAACTAGTGAAATACTGTAATAAAACTGTAGATCTCTTCCTCTGATTCCATGTTTAGCCTCGGACCAAGGTAATCTTATATTTAGTTTTCAGACTCTGGGGCCATAAAATGGATACAAACAAGAAAAGTTGCTTTTCCCCGACATATATTGAGGGAGAGAGAAGGATAAAGTGATATATATATATATATATATATATATATATATATATATATATATATATATATATATATATATATATATATTAATGACAATAATTAACACAGTTAAATTGGATGTATTTTAGGTACAGATAAGTGCGTGTGTTCATTTTGTGGGTTCATTGTATGTATACATATACGTGTGTGTGTGTGTCCTTGTGCGTTTGATGGTGTATGAATGCGTGTTTTACGTGTGTGGGAGAGAGCGCATGGTTAATGCGATAAACAGATTTCATCGGCTCGACGCATTTCCAAAATTTACGGTTTTGCCATGAAATATATTTTTCTTCAAGACATTTTCCGTAAATACGCCGCCAATTCCGTCTCTATCATTTTTTTTTAATCTTTTCTTCTTCATATATACAATTCATCATCATTTATATTTCGATAACAATATAAATAATTATGTTTATATAAAAGGACCATAGGTAAAACTATATTTGTCTCGCAATTACATATAATCTGCACAAATATATATACCTTGGACAAGGTATTTACATTTTATATCTATATATATCCTTGGACAAGGTATTTACATGTTATAATTGATAAATAATTTTAGATGTCATTCTGGACATTCGAATGCTTGCAAGAACAAGCTTTGGAATATATTTTATTTATTTCAGTTTAAAAATAGATACGCCACTCTTTCTAAACTCTTCACCAAATATGTTTGTATTTAGCCACTGCAAAAATATCAAGCTACGTGTGAAGCTTAAACAGTCTAATGCCACTAACTTTCCTGGTGTCAAATATTGAATTTTCGATTACTCAATCTCTCACTCAAATAGAAGTAGCTTGCTTCCCCAGTAATTCTGAAGGACACGTTTCTCTATTCGACCTTCCTTCATTAACTCATGTAATTCTCAGCGGCTCTGTCTTCTTTCAACTCAGACCATGCGATTATATATATATATATATATATATATATATATATATACACACACACACACACACACATATATATATATATATATATATATATATATATATATATATATATATATATATATATATATACAGCGATTGCGGCACCCATTTGCTCAGTTTGTACGTCTTACCTAGGTGGTGCAGGTGAAGTCTAACTATTTCATCGGAAACGTTGTACTGTCTTGCAAGTTCACCACACGTTAGACCACTGTCCTCTTCAATGGCTGCCTTCAGGACTCTGTCATTCAAGACCTGTGGTCGTCCACTGCGAGGCTCATCATGGAGAGACAAATCTCCCGTCTTAAATTTTCGCTTTGCAGTACGTTCATCCACAGCCCTATCCCCAAACGCTTGACATATGTGGCGACTTGATGCAGCTGCTGATAAGCCCACTTTGAAGTCGTAAAGCAAACAGCCCCGAACGAGATCTCTAGACACTTCCATCCTTCTCACATCTGCCCGGCTTATAACTGATGGCCAGACACTGTGCGCGGGTTTTTTATAACGTCTGATGTTCCTACTTCCGGCTGTCTAAATTTGAAAACAATTGCTAAATACATTTTGTATATATTTGAACTTCATTCAATGACTAATCAAAAAACGGACAGAACTTTTTTGGTTACCTTGTAAAAAATATCAAATATTAAAACACAGGAAAATATTTCAAAAGCATTATAATAAATAACCTGTCTTAAATCCAGTCCTAGTAATATTAATTTTATGTATTAGATTTGTCTAATCTTTATTTAATTTCCCTAAGATTTTTTTCTCATTGGCTTAATTCTAAATGATTAATTTTACTTATGTTCATGAATAACTCTTTATATATCTTCAGTTCTTAGTTATGTAAGAAGTCTTTCAAGAAAAGAAAAACGATAACAAATCAACAATGTCATTATTGAAAAAAATATGTATAAACAACGAGATGGAATGAAATAACTTAAAATCAACTTCAAATTCTTCATTCGTGCTATGTAGTCAAAAATGCTCCGTGGAGTAAAATGAAAGAAAAAGCAATTATAAGTTGCGAATTTTTTGCCCAATCTCATCAGCTTTTGTTACTTAATTTAAATGTCCGGTCATAAATGATACTTAAAGTTTTAATGCCTTACGAAATTCAACGGAGGCTTTTATTCCGTATCTTGCAGTATTTGTAGTTTTGTGGGTAAGAATACATGTGTTCTTATATTTGATCATTCAATTGAATAAAAGTTCATACGGAAAACACCAAAGTTTTTTCTCAGTTTTCTTCTATACTCTTCTCTCACTCGCTGGGTCGTATCTTCTACAAAACATGTCGAGGAAGCAAAAAAGAATATCAGAAATGTCCTTTGATCTGTGCATCCTGTAACCTTCTGTGTAGTAACATGGAAAGATTTTCAGCTTGAAAGTCAATATTCCAGTTTGATCTGGACATATTCAGCTGATTGAAGTTTCCTCAGTATATTTATGTACATGTCTCTTGAAATCTAATGTCATCCATTTCCCATGGATAAAGTTAATCATCTTCCTACAAAGATATTGAGTATGCAGGTTGCTAGAAATATTATGAAGTAATTAATTTAACATAATTTGAAACATGTTCGAAAGATAAAAAAATTAAAAAAAATGGATCATGCAATTGTTTTAATGGAACACAAATCATGATTGTCAAACAATAGAGTATTTTTCTACGTCTATCTTTTTTTGTGTAGAATTAGCAAGATAAGTAAATTACAGCATATGATGGAATAATACACACACACACACACACACACACACACACACATATATATATATATATATATATATATATATGGTATATATATAAATATAGTATACATGGGCCAAAATAGCTTGGATATGCATAATGTTTGGCAGGTTTACACAATTCGTTTCCAGAAAAGAAAGACGTGTAAGAGCACAAGAAAATGAATTAAAAAGCTTAATCGCATAACTTTTCAGTCGTTTTTAATGAATTTTGAATAAAAGAGGGTTTGCTTCTCAAATGCATAATATATATATATATATATATATATATATATATATATATATATATATATAGTGATTTTCCAAGCGTAGCTCAGATGTGGCACAAGGCCGAAATTAAGAGGCACCCAGTGAGGATCGGTCTCCTACTCAGTCGTAATTGTTCTAGCGAGACTTGCTTGCTAACCATTACACCACCAATATATAATATTTCTTGTGAGACTGTGTCATGCTGATATATATATATATATATATATATATATATATATATATATATATATATATATATATATATAATATTATAAATTAATTGATTTAAAATATGTTTTTTCCGCTACACAGTTCTAACCATGTTTCAAAAATGGAAGCTAAAAGCAACGAATTTAATTTTGCAATTAAATTAAAGACATTAGTTCCATTTCATCCTCAAGCGAATTTTGGAGTAACTTTTAAAATTACTGGGTTTTAAAGACACAGCTGAAATCATGTTTCCATGGTTACAGATAAATCTACTTCAATTGGACAAGGGGTTTCTGGGTTTTCCTTATGTCTGTATCATTGTATCGTTTATTAGCTACATTTTGGTAAGGGCTAGGGATGTATTTTTTCAATGAGAACTAACATCCGTTAAATGCATGTCGTCTGGATTTTTTTATATATATATATATATATATATATATATATATATATATATATATATTATTAGTATTATTATTATTAGCCCTGACCTGGAATCTCGTTTAAATTCGCTCTCTCACAGAGATGTCGTCGCCCCCCATGACTTTTCTACAAATACTTTCACGGTAACTGATCCTGCGTTCATTTCCGAAACTGCATGAATTTAAACAGGCTACTGGGTCGGCATCTCAGCCCCGCCCTTTCACTTTAAACGGTTAAATGCATCCGTTTCTTCTACACCAGTAGCTTCATGTCTCATACTTCTAGTCTGTTGAGCTCCCTTCCCTTGCTCCTATGATTGCTATGATATCCAAATATTCAGATGCAATGTCAATCGACATCTCCAAATCCCTTGATCTATTACGATATTGAGTCACCCCCACGAGGGTGTTATGTGGCACAAGGCCTTTTTAACGTGGGCATTCCGAGCCCGTGGGCTCGGCCAAAAATACGCCCATTGAATCCGTATAAACAGGTTCAGGGCCTGTTTTACCTCCCCGAAGGAGACTCCGCCCTTCGGCGTAGCCTCCTTCGGGTTCCTCCCGTCCGTAGGAAGAGAGTTCAAACCGAGCAGTCGGTTCAAAAGTGAACGACTGACTCACCCTTGATCTATTACACGTCCTTCTTTTCATCCTTTCGTTTTTCACGCTTCTTTACTCTTGCTTCCACTCTGTATACCCCCCCTCTGCGTTCTATTGGCACTCCTGCCTTGCTTAAGGTGAAAAGCTTTAAAAAATTTGAATCGAATTGACATGGATAAAATTACGTAAATGTGACTGATTAACTGCACTCACGGAACCTAAAGTTGATATTTGATTAAGATTTAACAACAATGATCTCAAATCTTTGGTCACGTATTTGTGTCTCTGAGTATACAGTGTGCCCCATAATGATGGGGGGGATTTTAAAGTCAAAAGCCAAATATATCTATTAAATAACGTTCATACAAGAGTTCAACATATCATCTAAGATTACATCCCTGAGGTGTTCACCACGATGGCATTATGACGGTCCACCGTCAGCAAAAGAAATAGGAGATTCATTTAGCAAATAGCATAATTATAGATATTATGTTGAACACTGGTATATCATTTACGTAACACTTATATTTGGTATCATATGTCATTTTATAATACAAGATGTTTGAATTTAATATATATATATATATATATATATATATATATATAGCTGGCTGCCACGAATAGGCAGAAAAAATTTGGGGCCAGCGTAAGAGCCAACAACTGACTGACACGAATGTTAACTAGCATGCAAAAAATTGATAGCTGCATTCGTCACAAGTGGGAAAAATTTAAATCTGCATGGCTCTTTACTCCAACTGGCTCATTCGCTTGCTTAAACTCAACGTTGATTTTGATTCCGCAGAACCGGGTTGGATGTGAAAAAGTATCAGTTGTTAACATTCTTTATTCATTCGCTTTTTCCAGTTGCAAGTGCTTTTTTAAAGCTGATAGTTTTGTGTTCATTTTGTTTAGTTCTTTTTTCGTGACAGATTTAATGTTTAGTATAGAGCTTAGAAAAAATTCGCAGTGTGAGATAGGCAAGAAGTAAGGCATGTAGTAACAGCAGCATGGCAAAGGGCACTTCTTTAAAGGCAAGGAAGGGCAAAAAAGTGATAGCGATTGCTGTATGAGTCGTACGATTTTTGAATCAAGCACGGGCAACGCCGGGCCATGCTGCTAACATATATATATATATATATATATATATATATATATATATATATATATATATATATATATATATGTGTGTGTGTGTGTGTGTGTGTGTGTGCCTGTCTGTCTGTCTGTTTTTGTGGCCTAAATGCTTTTTTGTCATGTCCTGCCGGCAATCCAAAATTTAAAAGCCAACAACCGGAAACATCAACTTCCAGTGCCAGTCACTTTTGTAAAACTGATTCATCACATCAATATCTCAAATTTTGACAAAAACAACAATCTGTAACCAAGTTACCTCGGATCAATTTACAGCATTTGTTCCAGCAACCGTTAGGTGGCCAGTCAGCCATCAGCAACCCTAATTCCAGCCATCAGCAGCGATTCCAACAGGCTTCCAGTTTTAACTAGCCTTCCTCGCCAGAAACAATGATATTCCGCAAAACTTTTCAAGACAACACTTTTCCAAGACACGTCCTTTTAAAAAAAAACAATGAATAAATAAATAAATAAAATAAAATTCTCAAATGCCCTTCTCAGGACAATACTCTTCAACGCTCTTCTCACCATTTACATGAATATATTTTTTTACCTAGCGCACAGTAACAATATTTTAGTCGATGTATTTTCTTTAATGAATTTAAACGTTCAATTATATTTTTTACATTAGTCGTTCTTTTCTTTTTTTGTTGTATTTCGTCATTCAATAAGAGTTTGCGGATCAACATACAATACTTTTACGGATATTGGCGATTATGTCTCTACACACAATGTTTTTCTGATATCATCTCTGAAGTTCCATTATTTTCTATTCTAGTTGCCTAGTCCACGGTCAAGAATTGTATCGTTCCTTTAGCCAAGTTTGTTCGTCACCTTACTTAAGAAAACCCAGACTACCCTGTTCTTATATTTTAACACCATGTCTTTCCAAAGAGTATTTGAAAGAAAATGAACGCTACACTCTATGTCTGAATGTTAGCTCGGCTTAACGATTACGACATTCGGGCAAGTATAATTTGCACTACGTATTGCACAAGATAGAACTTTCAAGTTACAAATATTTACTTTTTTTATACACATTGTTTACATCTGATCAGCTCGAATATATTACTTTTCCACGGAGACCAGATCGTGCTAATTATTTACTAATTTTAATATTGGAGTATATAAATAACTTCCATTTGGAATGTGGCATCAACCGACCAGTACGGTTGTTTCAGTTGTTTAACAATGATTAAATAAAATGAAAATCATTCTCAAAATATCACCGTAAGCAAACTCCTGTTATGATGGTTATGTGTGAAATCGTCGGTAACTACTGAATTTTGAGCAAATTTGATTGATGCTTCCATGTATTGTAATTAATCTCTGTGGAAACGCGATGCACCCTGATTTCATCACTAGCCATCACCTGTGTAGTTTTCACTCTTGAAACTTCCATTATAATATTCCAAGTAATGAACGCAAATTCCGATGTCTTGTGACGTGTAACATTTTGCGAAATAAATGGGGACACAAGGAGGCGATATTTTTGTATGTCCCGTAATGCAGATTCATATGCAAGCTCTGAACAACGTTCAGCAGACCTATGACTGTTTCTCATAATATTCTTCATAATGCACTGCAACAAGGTCACACTGAACATTGCCTGGTTTATATATTTACGTGAATAAAATGAAAGGACTATGTTAAAAAAAGAACACAGATGTGCAGATGGTAACTAAAACTAGAGAGTAAATTCTGTTTTAACGAGAGATATTTTGTTCTTTTAACATATTCTTTAAATAAATTAGTAAATAATGAATAACCAAAAACTCATGTTTACATGGACCTACATATAAACACACACACACACACATACACACACATATATATATATATATATATATATATATATATATATATATATATATATAGTACAAATAATCGATCCGGTTGTATATAATCCGGGTGGAATCCTGGTAATATTAATTACTAAAACCGATCCACAGACAGTTCGATGTATTTATTATAACAGATTATATGTATTTTATAAAGTGAAGTTTGCTAGTTGTAAGATATGCAAATGTCTAATCGAATGTAATCTCTATCCATAGAGTAATTTTTTTCAGCATAATATAATCACTTTGCAAGAGTTACATTCATTGTCATCCACCGTGCAAGACAATAAATGTCAGAATTGAGAGCATTCGTCGTATTTCACAATGGACTTCGATAAAGTTTCAAGAATATTTTATTATAATATCTTTCGTATTTAATTTGCTGGTCAATTTATACGTATTTCAATATGTTCCGAAAACAGTTATAGCTAAATATATCTGATAGATATATAGCTAGGTAGGAGCAGACACCCCCACCCCACACCCCCCACACACCCCCACACACACACACACACACACACACACATATATATATATATATATATATACGCATAAACATGAACTTGAAACTACGACAATCTATACAAGTGGAAGAAATACTTCATCAACCGAACCGTCATGAATATAAAAATAAATATGAAGGCAAGAGCCTGATCTATGTAAATCGCCTATATAGTTACAATACCTCATTTTATATATATATATATATATATATATATATATATATATATATATATATATATATATATATATATATATATTTGTGTGTGTGTGTGTGTGTAGACAGATAGATGGCTAGAATCAGATTAAAATACACTTGTTTTCTGATACATAAGTACATATTAAGGTATACATAGCGAAAATTATAAGCATACATGGAAAGAAGCTTATATGATATTAAAATCTGTCCAGTCGCTTAATACGTAAATTCATATCAAAGCCAGTTTTTCTCCTTTGACATTGATAGCTGCTGTAGTCCTGCAGATATGTTGATTATCTTTAGCAAAATGTTAGCAATCCTTGGAGACAAACCGAACTGATATTCACAGGCAGAGGTCTATGAAAAATATATTGAATGAAAAATGTCTGATAAAATAAGCGTAGGCGCAGGTGTCCACATTGGTGTTGTCTATATTGATTAATATAAAACACATATACACAATGAAAACAGAATACAAATAATTCACTGCAATCGAAGTAATGAGAGCATCACGTAAGTATGATCACGTTCATGTATATGTTGTCTCGACATTTACAAGAAATGTCTGCAATATAGAAAAAAGCAGTTAGTCATATTTAGTTATTTTAACATTTGGTGGGATTAATATACAAAAACATTCGGACACGTTTGCATACATATTCAAATTCATGTTAGCTTATTGCAATACAGATGATGTCAAATTCTGCTTTTGTCTTGTCTCTATCGTTTCACGAAATATGGTGATTATTGTTAAAAGAATGGAAATTGTTCTTTGAGAATTATGAAACATTCATTTCTTTTAAACCGAATAAATTTTTCTCTACTTCATTCTTCATTTCAATTTATCTGTCTTCTAAATTACAATATTTGTAATTTGTTTTCCATTTTCCTTTTCGAATAAAATGGTCAGACTACAAAAATATGTCTTTTGTAATTAATTACTTATAAGCAGATTCTTTGGCTTTCGAATTGGTTTATATTCATATAAACCATAAAGAAAACTCAATCATAAACTACTGTATATACACACATCTTCCAATCACCCGCCTTCAATAATCAAACTGATACCAAAATCGATTAACCGCAGGCTTTCCGACAATTCTTCCAATGAATCTATATATAACGAAGCTAAGAAAGACTAAAAAAAGCACTACATGATAGTGGATTCCAAGCAAAATTCACATACACACCACACCGCACAAAAAATCCCAACAGGAAGAGAAATTTCATATAGTTCAATCCACCGTACAGTAAAAACTTAAAAACAAGTACAGGAAAATATTCTTCAAACTGTTACAGAAACATTTCCCGGAATCATGCACACTACACAAAATATTCAACAAAAACACTCTAAACATCGACTACAGTTGCACGGAAAATCTGTCACAAATAATAAAAAAAACACAACAGGTAACTATCTACAATCCACCCGAATATATTAAACACACGTGAAACTTTAGAATAAATAATGAATGTCCCCTAAATGGTAAATGCTTACAAAACAAAATAATATACCAAGCCGCAATAAAACCACAAGATGATTAAGGAAAAGTATATATTGGTGTAATAGAAAACCCTGGAAACAAAGAAACTTTGCACACAAAATATCTTTCAGAGATAGTAAATACGAACACCACAATTCTTTCTATATATATCTGGGAAATTAAAAACAAAACACAAATCACGCCAAAATGTCATGGAAAATAAGGAAGAGATCATTAGCATACAACAATCAATCTAAAACCTGCTTGGAGGAAAAACTAGCTATTATTACCTTCCCAGACTAAAATAATTTACTAAATAATGGATCTGAGCTCATCTCAAAATGCAAACCTGAAAAACAATTTTTCCTACATTATTTAAAACTCAAAAACTGAAAAGAATAAACAAAAATAAAACAATAATATAAATCAAGTAAAATAAATTAACCCAAGCAAATAACAAAAAAATTATCAAACCACTCCCATTACAATAGACGAAATAAATCAAAATATAAAATAAATAAATAAAAGAACAATTAAAATTAATCCAAATAAATAAATAAAGTAAATAATAAACAAATTAACAAAACCAATCCCGCCAAAATAGCCGTTAGAATAGATTGCCAGAATAAATCTCAAAAAATGGACGAAAATAGCTATAACTGCTATATAAGGATAAAAAAATTTAAAAATAAAAAATAAATAATTACTCCGTTACTTAAAAATCGAAAACCGAAAAGAGTAAATTAAATCATACAAAATAAAAAATGAGTAAATAAATAAGAAAAAGCAAGTAAAATAAATTAATCGAAATAAAAAATAAATGAATAAATTAACAATCCGCTTCCGCTTAAGTAACCGTTATAACAAATAAAGATAAAAATAAAAATAAATAAGCAAATACAATTAAAAATAATCAATCCAAATAAATAAATAAAATAATAAACAAATTAAAAACTGTACCCTGCGACAAAATAACAGAATAGACTCCAGCAATCAGTCCAAAAATTGGAGGAATAAATCGCTTTATCTTCTCAAACCAAAATAAACTAATAAACAAGCGCGCTAAGCAAATCACCCCCCAAGTTTAGTAAACTTTAATAAACTATCGAAAACCGAAAAGAATAAGTAAATACATAAAATAAAAAAATCAAAATAAACAAAATCCAGTTTAATAAATTAACGCAAATAAATAATGTATATAAATTGTGAAGATTTTTACGCGTGGGTATGTTTTAACCAGTCTCCTAACAAATGATTTTTTACGAATATTTGGTCTCTTCTAACTTTTCCCGAAGTATTTAAATCCGAATTAACGCAACGAAATACATTGGAATTTATATGCTCTGATCAATTATAATTCTTTCAATTACGGGAAAATCCACTTATTAATACATATGAACACATTTATTTATTATGTCACTCAGATGCGCAAGAAATTACACGTTATTCCCACCGCTACAAAAACAAAACAGACAAAACAGTGTGTCTATTGCGAATTTTATCCAGCCGTTTATATGACAAGTACAATGCCATATATATATATATATATACATATGTCTATGTATGCAAACACACATATGTTTGAGTGTGTGTGTCGGATCTTGAAATAGGACAAATACTTTGTGCTCGTTTAGCAGGAGCATCCTCGACCCAAATATCTGAATTATTGAATGTGCTACGAGCTGTAGGCCCACGTTTATGGCAGCGTAGACAAAACAAGTTAAAAAAAAATCATCAGCAATGGGTAATAGTGGACGGAAACCTTAGTTAGCTGAAAGAGTCTGAGGAGCTTTAAAAGAATTGTGGCACAAAATCATAAAACTATTCAGCAAAGTGACACCAGAACAGAGTACTCACTTGACCAACACAGTTTCCACACGTACAATACGTCGGGAGATCTACAAATCTAGTATTCACAGAAGGGCTGCGATTCCTAAAAATCTGATCACATAGTCGAACGTCAAGTTGCGAAACATTGATGTGATGATCACAAAAATTGGTCACTCGGGGAATGGAAAAATGTTATTGCGTCTTCTTTCACATTATTTACTACAACGGGCGTTTTTATGCCTGGAGAAAACCTCCGCGTGAAGCCTATGAGCTGGATTTCACAGTCGTGACAGTCGAACATCGAGGCGATTCGTTAATCGTTTGCGCGGCAATTTCCCGATATTCTTCTTGTCCTATCATCACTCTTAATGGTACAATTATTGGAGATAAATATCTGAACATTCTCAGTGACAATATCCTTACAATATCTATCATACTGTTCGCAGAAAGTGTCATATTCCAAGAGCATAATACACCCATACACACAAAAAAGATACACACGCAGAAAAAAAATGAAGTCATGGTTGCATGGCAAAATAAAATCCCCCGATGTCAAAATAATTGAGAGAGTGAGGAACGGATTTCTACCCTCAATGTAGCTGAAGCAAATTTCTGAGATTTTGATGGAAAAATGGGATAAAATTCCATTGAATACAAATCAAGACTTATTTGATTTTTCGTAGAATCAAAACAATCTCAGAAACTAATGTAAAACCAACACATTATTAATCGATAAATAAATGTTTAATCCAGGTTTTTACATAATTTAGTCTAACCCCTGTATATATGAACGACATAATGTTTCAGTGAACTGCAACTGGAAAGGTACCGATAGCGATATCGTTATCTAAAATATGCATTGTGTAGTGTTCAAATTCTGGTAACAATAGCTCCGCTTAATTATGTGATTCCAAATGTTTAGAGAAATTGTTGAAAAATAAGTTTTCGCTTAGGATTGGAACAGGATTGTCCTTTGTAAGAGATTGATTGAATTAAGGAATTTGTGGCTTGATCTACTTTTCAAATTTTCTAAATTTATTTCATAAATATATCTGCACCGTAAATATAAATGTGTAATTTGATATTTAACTGCGGACACGTATATTATATATATTAAGCGAGTTTAACTGAAATTAGCATATCAAAGAATGAAATGCATTTCATACGAATACGATGTTATGATAGTGTACATTATGAAAGTATTTAGCGTAGGCTCGATCAAATGGCAAATATAATCTCTACGTTTTGAAACACAATACAATAACTATAAAAATCAATTCGTCTATGCGGGACAGTGTTTTTGCACTTGAATTATGGGAAATGATATAGGACTAAACAAAATTACGACTGGTAAGAAAAGACACATTTGAATCAGAGGACGATTGACAAAAATAAAATTTCACAGAAACATCAAAAGGAATGGGAAAATTTACCTGGAAAGCAAATATATCAGATGGACACATATGCCGGAACAAATCGAGAATACAGACACACGTAAACACGTGCGCGCAAACTTATACATATGTATGTATATAATGTGATATTTACAGTAAGACATGCTGGACCAAACGCGATTTCATTAGACATTTTAAATTGCATGATAATGTACCACCCGCTGTTGGGCATCTTAATTGCTCTGTTTGTGCCAGGGTATGTAAGTCACTTACTAGGCTAAAGAGCTCCATTTGTTCAGCACATCACTACATACTCTCAAATAGATATGTAGTATTTATGTGATGATGGACTCTCCCATCGTTTTTTTGCGTATGAGTGTCTTTCAGTTCAGTTTTTATATTTATGTTTCGTATGAGACAACAATTCTGTACGGGATTTGCAAAGAAATCTACATGAAGGGCATACTGAAGGGTTGGCCGTCATATGGCTTGATGTATTAGCCTGAGATTTAATGTGGGTTATTAATTCTCATAGATGGTTGTCAAGATTCTTTTCAAATTTCGTTCTGAATCGATAGCAGTTTTTCTTTTTCCAGTTTGCACGGTTTTCAACAGCAAATTCAAACACCCCTATAGGGATGTTTGCAGCATTTAAATTGCATATAAGTTTATCCTAGAAGCGTAACAAAGAACAGCCTACATAATGATTAGCATGAAAATGTTGCCAATACACGAGGATTTGAGACATCCAATCATCACACATTCTGATGACATGACAATACCATTTGAACTTTGATTGCATCAGAAAGGATTCGATACCCCGGACGCCACCTTTGATGAAAAGATCACGGTTAGAGATTTTGTCCTGCCGTGTATAACCGCATATTGAACCAAAGAGCGTTTATGAAACGCATTGATTACTGTGCATTCTGAATGGCGTCCACAATTCTGACAAATAAAGAAGTGTGGTGAGAATGACTGCTCGATAGACACTGATTTTCATTTTCAGTGAAATCCCACGAACGTCCCAGAGGCGATGCTTAAGTTTCCCAAAGGAATAGGCTGCCCTCGATCTTCGGTTACATATCTCGTCATCCAAAGAGGCACTTGAATTAACTTTGCATCATTTGTACGTGAATGATATCACATACAACAGTTTCTTGTTGCCAGCAGTAATAGTATCAACTGGAAAGATATATATATATATATATATATATATATATATATATATATATATATGTGTGTGTGTGTGTGTGTGTGTGTGTGTGTGTGTGTGTGTGTGTGTGTGAAGTGTGTATGTGTGTGTATCTGTGTGAAGTGTGTAAAGATAATAGTGAACATTGAACTCAGAGACGACAGACTGTTTCATATTAAACGCAATCATTAGCTATTTTAGCATGAAACATTCTGTCGCCTCTAAGTATTGACTTCAATATTCACTTTTATATTTGCATACGCTCCATCTCTGATATTGAGCAATTCTACCATATATGTAGTATAACTTCAACTGTATTCCTTCATATAATATTAAATATTTACATAAGTTTGCATGCACACACACACAGATATATAGTCTATTTTATATATTTGCTTGTGTCATTTCCAGCTGAATACCTGCGAAGAACTATCAATGTAGCAGATTGATTTTATCCCTCCGCCATGTTACGTTGTAAAGAAGTTTCATACTCAGAAATGTTAGGGAAGTAGGTAGACGTCAGGTAAATAATCGACATTTGTGAGTCACATACAAAGAAAAGATCATCATAATAGGTTTATGCAGTTTACTGTAACCTTGACTTATACAAGACAATGAACATTGTACAATTTTGTTGTGCATGTCCTACCACATAACAAATCTATCTATCTATCTATCTATCTATCTATCTATCTATCAAATTCTATTCCCTTCTACCTATGTGATTCTGTTACCAGCTAATTCTATTGCCATCTATCTATGTTATTCTGTTACCATCTCTCTCACTATCTATCTATCTGTTGCCATCTATCTATCTATCTATCTATCTATCTATCTATCTATCTATCTATCTAGCTGTTGTGGTACGATCCACCTAATTTACATAGTGGAGTACCTACCATATAAATCTGGTTGGTACCGGGAAGACGGGGGAGGAAGAAGAGATCCAATCCAGAGACTCTGCCCGACTGCGACTAATGTCAACCCATTCTACAGGAACGGTCTTCCCAAGAATATACCAAAACTCTCTGTAAATATTGTGTACACTTTCTTTGTTCAATACATTTTGTTTCAGTACATTTTGTGTTGTATTATTATTATTCCATGCTTTATTCAAGTTTCAACACTATCTATCTAATTCTATTGACATATCTCGTTCTAATAACATTTATCTATATATCTATCTATTTATCTACCTAATTCTATTCTTATATATATATATATATATATATATATATATATATATATATATATATATATTAGGCACTTAACTATTTATCTATCAGTCTAATTCTGTGGTCATCTATCTATCTAATTCTATTGCCATATATCTGATGCTATTAACATCTATCTATCTATCTATCTATCTATCTATCTATCTAGAAATATACATCCTTCATCTCAGTTAAGTGTGTATCATATAACGAAGAAATTACAGACGAAAACTTGTGAGCAAAGGTGTGATATTTTTAGATGTGGTAAATATCCGGTGAAATATATTATTTACATTTCATCTTGTTTCCCCTGAATGATTTTATGAATTATCATTTAAAAAGAAGATCCCTGTGGCGAAATTCAAAAGAAAAATATGGAAGCTGCGATATAATTATATTGTTTCTACAAATGTCTGCCAAGAGTAGACAGTGTGATCCCCCAGCGTGGGCATCAAAAATTGTGATGGGATTTGGCATTGAGATAGTAATAGTCGATTACAATCCGTCGATAGAGTCTTGTACAAGAATAAGAAGTTAATATATCGTAAGATACATTGATTCGAACATCGCATGACAGATAAATAGATAAATGCATTAGAAAAAAAAGCGAATTTACCTGACGACACAAATGTGCATATAGATTTGAAAAGACACACATATACACACACACAAAAACTCACACACAGAGACACACGCACGCACGCACACGCACGCACAAGCACACACACACACACACATATATATATATATATATATATATATATATGTGGTGCGATGTATGAATTATCGTCTAATTTCCGCTTAAATGAAAATAATATTAACATCATATTTTAACAGATAGTTTTACCAAAATTGTGAAAAAATAACTTGAAATACTAAAGAGTAAATTATATTCAATATAATCGCCATTTTCTTCAATCACAGCCTCCAGAACATTTTAGAATCTCTTCTGGACGTTTTCTTTGCTTAAGTTAATGAATGCTGCCATAATCCTTGCCTTCGGTTGTCTTTGGTGTTACAAACAGTTTTTTTTTTTTTTTGGTTTCTTGCTCAACTGCATTCGATATATTATAATGAAGTAGGTTGTAGTCTGGGGAGGTATATGACCAGATGCAAGGTGTTGATGTGAAAGCAGAACTTTTCTGACAGCCATGAATGTGTAATCATGCTTGGTGGGGTCTGGGGCAGAATCATTTTGCCAGACAAAGTGAATTCCAGCAAACACCGTGTTGAGTCAGGGCACTACTATCTACTCATTCCGCTTAATGTAAACTTTCTTTTGGAAGATGAATAGAAGCATAACGTCGCTCTCACTAGTGAGCACTCCAGACACCACAATATCATCATCCGACTCTTTTAGACAATTCTGCAATCTCCTCAGATTGACACCCAAACACGCTGAAATGTTCGTATTAGGGATTCAGGAACAAATAGCAAACGGTACAGCAAGCCGTTTCCAAATTTCTAGATGAGTGAATTGGGTCATGGTGATTTTTCTTTTCACATATGGCAACTTACTATACTACTAAACTATGCTGGCGATGAAATAAAAAAAAAAAAAACAAATAAAGCGCATGCGCGAAATTCAAAATACAATCTCACAATAATTTACCCATCGTCGCACCCATTATATATATATATATATATATATATATATATATATATATATAGATAGATAGATAGATAGATAGATAGATAGATATAAACACAGAGAGAGTGAGTTGCGCAAACACATTCAGACGTGAAAAACACGCATATATATATATATATATATATATATATATATATATATATATATATATATATATATATTGGAAAATTTAAAAAATCAACATTTGTGATATTTCGCAGGAACGGAATTGTTAAGCGTTTAACCACAAACGCTACAATTAAATTTGGATATGCACAACTAATTGTATTAGTCATCGTATACCTGGAGATGATATTGTAATATATTAATAGTTCACGGGAAATTAAAATAAATAAACACAACTCCGGCATATTTCTTGTTTTTTCTTTAATCAGGAAATAACAAAAATATTAGGCGCCTTTACAAAAAAGAATATTATTGAAAATAAACAAAAAAATTGTTTAATCAGACATGCTTAAATGAACATATGCTTACGAAATATACGGAATACATACATACACACACAAAACACACACACACATATATATATATATATATATATATATATATATATAAATATACATACATATATATATATATATATTATTTATACAAACACACAAACACACACACACACACACACACACATATATATATATATATATATATATATATATATATATATATATATATAGCTAGCTAGATACATAGATAGATAGATTGGCACAGAGAAAAGAGGGAGACACAGAGAGAATCAAATCTGAAAACGGATATATGAAAATAGATATTTTTTGAGAGCTCCGATTTTAAGTGAATCTATTCAATAGTTTTATGTCGATTTGAATTTTATTTGCAAATGCTATTTCCAGTTTCATTTCTTAATTTGAGATAAATAAAATAAGTAAGCACTGAAAAAAAACTATTTGTTTTTAAAAGTGCCAATTTGCTATTTCCATTTTCCTTGACGAGCAAATTCTATGTTATTGTTTTGTTTCTCTTTAATTTTCAATACCTTTGAAGGTACGTAACACGTATTTCCCAAATGCCTTAGCATCTACTGAAAAGCAAAATTATTTTCTTTTCATAAAATTTGATTAATACTGATGAAAATGTTTGGATTTTCTCTCGGTCGGCCATTGAACGTCGCAATCAATAAAACTTTTACTAAGAAAAAACAATGAGTGTTCACTTGGCATCAAAAGAACATTTTTAAATTAAAACAAACATAGCATTTTTATTCCGATAAATAAAACGAAATTACTCATGAAACAAGCGTGAAATTTCTTTTTCAAACAAGGCTCAATCATTTTGTTCTCTTTCCTCTGAGAATTTGCAAATGAACATTGTTTATAAAGCCTTAGATTAGAAACGCTGCATTTTAAAAGACAAGACAATTTTTTTGTCCCTCGTTCAGGTATAAATATTTTTTACCTTCCATCTTTAGCTTTTCATACGCAGTTTCCATTCGAAATCTTATAATGTTTTTTTCTGATTTTATCGCGCAATAAATGAATACATACCACATTAAAATAAAGGTCAAGAATTTCAAGTATGGCATTTTCATATGGCATTTTTATATATGAAGATATATATATATATATATATATATATATATATATATATATATATATATATAAGTGTGTGTGTATGTGTGTGTGTGTCTGTGTGTGTGCCTGTGTATGTGCTTAAAATAAAGTATAGAATCTCGATAAACACTTGAAAATTGAAAATTGGAAAAACTTTCAATGAAACTATATTTGATTACGCATTTCGCCATACTAGGCTTTATCAGGAGGGAAAAGTAAAGACTTTGTATTTAAGAGTATGTTTTTATAATGAATTATTTAAGCATACGCACAAATACACACATACATTTTTTCTTACGCTTTGAGAGTTGATTGAGGCGAAACACGTAATGAAATCTAGTTTTCGATTTGTCATATATATATATATATATATATATATATATATATATATATATATATATATATATATATATATATATATATATATATATATATATATATATATATATATATTTATATGTATGTATTTCTGTATGTATGTATAAGGGGTGTGTCAGAAAAGTAAAAAGGCCTGAATGATATTTTTCTTCTCACTATTGCTCAGTTTGGAATACTGTAGGTTCGACAGAAAATGATATTAATCTGTTCACTTTTTGGCTGAACGATTTTTCAGGGACTCTTACGAAAAATATTCAAGATTGTTAAAATTATTATCTGAAAAGCTGGATGAATTAAAATCCATTACTTAAGGGTGTCTTTAGATTCTAAATACTTTTAGGTATGGACAATTATGCTGTTACACCTTTTGTACAATTTTGCTGTTACACTTGCTTGTATGTATATAAAGGTCTCTTTGTATTGAAATTTTATACTTCCGTCTAACTCTTCTAATTCTCAATTTTCTAATACTAATCATCAGTATATGCAAATTCACAACCTATAATGTTAAATGTTCCACAAAGAAATATCTTCAGAAGTCAATATTTTCCTCATGCATTTGTGGTCTTTGAAAAAACACATTAAGAATAATAATGTTACTGGAAATCTGACGAATATTTCTTTATCCATCAGGTGATAGAAATATATATTTAATAGATTATTAAAACTGAAAATTCAGTAAACACAAATTACATTTAAATTCTACTAACTTCAAAGCTGATACTGACCCAGAAGTTTTATTGTGCTGCGTTTGGACAATTCTTAATTGCTTTTCCAATCCGTGTCAAATATTTGTCCGTTGACTGTCACAGCATACTACGAGGCCCGGTTGAAAAGTTCATAGCCTGAAAAATACACTCACCTAAAATATGATCAAATGAGGTCCACACGCTGCTTCCAAACGTGTTGTGGTGCTTGGATCCTATTGGTGTAAAAGCTTCCATCCTGTTGGTTTTGTAAGATATTTTTCCGTCATGGGGCAAGGAAACTTTTCTTTGGCTCTGGACTCAGAATAAATGGTATTGTTATTGGTTAAAACATTCTCAATTCATGGGATACGAAAATATCATTTATTAATTTATTTAAAATCAGTTATACTACATTGTGGTGAACATGATCAATTTTTTTGGGGGGGTGATATCAGTTGAAGGACGTCCAGAGATTAAGTCATCTTCAAGAATCTTTCGTCTCTAAATCAAACATCCCACTTTTGCACGGTTGGTAAAGATCGGGCGTCATCCCTTAAGGTAGCGAACATTTAAGAATGAATGTCTTGAAGAAACCAATGCAAGTATTAATAAGAAGATTTGAATTTGACGCATGAAAGATTTCACAGCTTTAGCATTATTCCTTCAAAGTCAGCCTCTTAAATTACAACCCAGATATGATAAGTATAAATCATCTTCCTGATTCAAAGGATTTACAATTGATTATTCCTTTTCTGAGATGATTTTAAATATGTCTATCTTCGCCACCGTTTATTTAAATGTGTACCACAACGAAATTTGTAACTCAATGAAATTAATAATTCAATTAATAAATTGTAATTCACCAAGGAGTGACTTCGCACACAATCACATCGATAGATAGATAGGTAGGTAGGTAAGTAGACAGATATATAGATAGATAGGTTGGTAGGTAGGTGGGTAGATAGGCAGATATATAGAAAGAAATGAACTGGCTGAGATTGATAGATAAATAGATATATCTGTTGAAACTCAGACAGATAGATATATATGAACAGACTGAGATAGATAAATAGATAGCTAGATCTGTAGAGACTAAGATAGATAGATAGATAGATAGAAAGATAGATAGATAGATAGATAGATATACATAAAAATGCATTCTCCAAACGACCACATTTATATCATATAAATCCGATGTCAAAGTTTTGTTAAAATTACAAGCCCACCAATCTTTCAATTTCTTTTTTCAGTTACATTTTTGCGATATAAAGTTTTGTAATATGTTTCAGGAGTAAATGCTTTTTGTTCTAAAAACAGCATACAATCTCTTTGCATTGCGTGCGTCTCTTGAAAAACGAAGGAAGTAATTTTGGGATGAAAAAAAAAACTATTTTCTAGAGATTTAGCTCTGAACAAAGTGGAATATATGAGGTTGTCAGGTAAAAGTATCGGCTAATGACATTTGTTCAAGCAGTAAAATACTCGAACGAAAAGTCGACGAAGAGATCTCAGGAAAAAAACAGCTCAAATTTCAACAAATACCACCTGCTTCTTTTCATTCGTTTGTCTCTGCGGAGTGTCGGTTAATATTCAATATAATTTTCTTCGGCGTTACGACAAAAGATGCTGCAAATTGAACTAAAACAAAGCAAGATGTCAGACTCCGATCTAATATGCAAGTAATACCCAGTTTCAGAATTGGCAACCTTGGTGCAGTTAGAAAATATGGCGCCTTCGGTTACAACAGAAATGGGGGTACGTTAATCGAGTTAATGCAAAAAATAAGCACAACAATAAAAGCCTAAAAAGCAAGGAATAATTTGAGCCGAAGAAAATATCACTCTGATTGTAACGGTGTAAACGCACATGCTATAAAAATGATTCTTTCTTCATAAAGATGAAATAGTATTTTATTTTCTGATACATACATAAGTATATTTGTCTTTGCATGTAAAATTATTGGTAACGAAAACAATTTACTAGCTCTAATATGAATCATAATTCGTAGATACGTTTCTTTTTTTTTTCAATATTCTGCATATATACATGCATATATACACATATACAGATATATCGATATTTAGCCATATATATATATATATATATATATATATATATATATATATATATATATATATATATATTGCCATCGGCACCCTTGATTTCAAGCATCAGGATCTTCATCCTTTTTGCTATTCCGTTTCTTAAACCTGGTAGCGGTGGCGCGAATTTGCCTGTGAATTAAAGAGAGTTGGACGAGTCTATTCTCGAAAATTTGAATTTGTTGAGAAACACTGCACGATGGAGAAGTACATACACTTTCGCAGAAGGTTCTCTAAGAGAAGTGAGACAGATGAGATCTAGTATACCTGGATGCATCGTGCTGTCGTATGATTGGTCGCTTAAGTTCCGCCTTGGTTACGCCAAACTGACTGGCGATATCATCTCATGACGATTAGGCATTTGAGATCATGTAGATCATTACCTATTCCTCCGTTAGAGTTCTTGGGGTTTAGTAACGTTCAGTTGGGTTCTTCCTCTAGAAACTTACCGCCATGGGCGACGCTACAAAAGTTGTAACTATACACAGCTTCACTCTTGTTATCACTGTCTCAAGTATGTCCTTTTCCGTGACAAGGAAATGCCATGCATATTTTGCACTGAATGTCCACGTGAATTGATGTTCATTGTCCTTGTTTAAAACAAACGTTTCGGATCTTACTATTATTATTATTAGTAATTCTTGTCTTTTCATTAAGGTAATAAATACGCATACACACAAAAAAACACACACACACACTGAGATACACAAACACAGACAAGCACACACACACGCACGCACACGCACACACACACACACACATATATATATATATATATATATGTATGTATATATACATAGATAGATATAGATATAGAATATATGTCTTAATCTATGGTATATTTATAGGCTAAAGAGCTCAATATAAGAGATGGAGCTTATGTAAATATAGAATTCAACATTGAAATCTATAATCAGAGGCAATGGACTGTTTCATGTTAAACGCAATCATCAATGTATTTTATTTTGACGAATATTTTTACTGCAAATATAAACTGTATGAAAAATATCATTATGATTTGTAACAAAAAATTGTGAATGTTTTAGATTCCTTTGTAAAATATTTTGCAATTATTGATATGTCTTTTGACAAATATATATATCTGAATATTGATGCTCTCACGCACGCACACACGTGCATACATACAATTGTATGTCTTCATACTCTACATGAGTAATTACTTTTTTACTTCATATATTATTAAACTAAATTCAAATACAAATAAATGCGTTTTTTCTTTCCGTTTCAGGCTCTCTTCCCCACCCCTGAATTTATATATATATATATATATATATATATATATATATATATATATATATATATATATATATATATATATATATATTTTGTTTGCTTCGATATTTTTTTGCCTCTGTTTAAGGTGATTCCAACAACTAAAAAGAAGGTTTTTTCTCAAAATTTTTCTTCGTTCGTTCAGATGTTGTTTATTTGACAATTATTTTGTTCACTCATATGATGTTATGATTACTTACACTTTGAAACAGGTAATTCCAAAGTTGATAACTATTTACACAGACATTTTATATAAAACTGCTGATAATATGGAGTTTATTTCTTCAGGAATATAGTATAATTTAAAATATGCAAAACCCGAGAAGCACTCACAATATTGCAAGTGAAGTCTAAAAATATGTTTCCATTAGTAAGAAATATGGATAGAATTCGGAATATACATTCTTATAATGTTGTCTCTGTGTATCTTATTGAAATATACGAACTATTTGCTTAATAACCATGCACGTATTGCAGGAATTGTATGCAGCTAAACACACACATGACATGTAGATATATATGTAAGTGTGCATGTTTACTGAATCACATATTAAGTGTTACTGTCTATATATCAAATTTGTCAGATAATTAATGCTTATGAATACGGGTCCGCTATTTCCCCTCACCAATCGATCCATATATTCGTTATTCTTATCCGCCCTCAGTTACTTCCATCCCGAAGGTTTGTTTCTTTTTGAATTGTTCATAACCAGAAAAAATCTATCCTGTCTTATTTTCATTAATTTTTCCAAAATTATTCCCCATCAGAAAATGAAATTTGGAGACAATTACAGGAAATTTATTCACCTTTCTAAGCAATGTTCCCTGCTTACACTGGAATTATGCGACGTAGAAATTATCGGTTGCAAGTCCACAAACAATTAGGATTCCACGCAATCATTGTAAAGACTTCATGATTTCGTCTATCGTTGTGTAACTTTTCCCATCCCATTTTACTCCGGAATTTTCACGAATCTTTCATTTAGTAATTCATTTCTTCCTATTTTCCTAGATTCTTTTTCTTCTTTTTCTTCTTCTTTTTCTTCTTCTTCTTCTTCTTTTTCTTCTTCTTCTTCTTCTTCTTCTTCTTCTTCTTCTTCTTCTTCTTCTGTCCTTTTACACATCACCTTATTTTGCAAACATCTTCAACTTTTGAATTTTCTTTCTCCTTCTTTTGCGATATTTCTCTTTGATCTGACGACGCACTCGGCAGTCTATCACTATTTTTGATTTCAATTCATTTTTTCTCCTTTTTTAATTCCGCTTTTTCAGTTTGTTTTTTCTTTCTGTGGTTTCTTTAACAATTTCCATGTTTCTTTCTTTTCTCTAACCGTTCATTCTTAGGCAGATTTTTTACGGATTTCTCATTCAAAACAATGTTTAGAATTCAGACTCTCAGCGTGTAGAACATATTTCTCGACCACTGAGGACATAACATTTTAACCTCTGACACGACATGTTTATAACCCTCTTCTGCGCATTTAAATATCGCATATTAAGTCATAGTACAAATATTGTTTTCATCTTTTTTCAAGTAAATAAGTTAACACTTTTGACTTTGAGAAAAATAGTAAAATCACTATTTGGAAATTGTTATTCAAAATTGTGTTTTACTTTCCGTTGTAGTTTGTGTAATAAAATTGCTGTCATAAAGCAAACAGTTGAGTACAAAAATGAGAAAAAAATCTCTGTCATTGAAGATACTTTTTTCTCAGAAATAAGAATCTATTATACAGTCACATCTTTGAACGATGGTCGAATCTTTTAATAATGTTCTGAAATTGCAACAAATCAATGAAAATATCGATACATTGTTTGTGTATTTTATTATTATTTTGATTCACTGATTTTCGCCCAGATTTCAAATGAAGCCTTATACAGGATTTGCTTTCTTGAATATCATTCTAAAGCCTTCCCGATGTTCTCGATTCTTCTTGGGATTTCCTATTTTCAAAAGTTTTTATTAATCATTCAATATTAACATTAGTCTTACTGTGGAATCCAGCATGTTCTTACTGGTACTACGACTTATATTATAACTAATAATAATAATAATAATAATAATAATAATAATAATAATAATAAATATCAAAAATATGGCACATGGGAACATCAACAGTCCCTGTTGTATTAGGAGCCCTCGGATTGGAAAAAGATTCCAGTAGTCTAATTGAATGGAAACCTGGAAGTCCATGCCTAAAAGAGATCAAAAAATTGTTCCCACTAGTACAGCCCACAACTTATGAAGTTCTTTATTTATGTAAATTGTATATATATTTTATTACTTAGTCAGTGGAAAAAGTCATGATGCCATTTCTAGCATCAGATCTCTTGGCGGGACCTGGAACGAAATGTGCACACCAGAAATCAGAGGAAATAATAATAATAATAATAATAATAATAATAATAATTATAATAATTATAATAATAATAAAATTAACAGTAAAGTATGAACGGAGGTTAAAACTGTGAAAGAATAGATAATATAACCAAGTATTTTGTTAGGCAGGCTCAAGCGCAAATGCAACGTTTGGATCTATCATCTGTCACCCATCCAGAAAATTCTTCTCCGAACTTTATCAATACTAACTAAAAATCCATCTGGAATTCCGGAATAGATCGCTGAAGTTATTACATACATATTTCCCAAAACAAGTGAAACAGATGATCTAGAAAAATATGTCGGAGACTTCCATATATTTACAATGTTCAAATACTAAGAAATAAAATCATCATAGCAAATTACAGGTAAAACTATTTACCGTAAACCCTTTGATAATGTGCCACACTCTTGGAAAATAAAGGATTTGGAAACGGAAAGAATTCACTCAGTGATATTAAATCTTCGTAAATATACCATGGAAGTGTGGAAAACGACATTACACCTAAATCTCATCAAAGATATTGCCAATTCTAATTGTTTGCATATCAGACGCGGAATATTTCAAGCAAATTCTTTAATGCCCTCGATCCTTAATCCCCCGTCAGCAGGAACAAAACAATAATATCTATGGATACAAAGTGAAAAAAAAAATGTGTTTTTCACCTATTGCACATGGATTATATCAAACACTTTTCCAAAGATGACAATGAGTTGAAAATTATTCTCAATAGTATAAAATGTTTCAGCGATGGTATCGGTATGGATTTCGGGTTGTATAGATGAGCATAAGTAACATTTCAGTATGTGAGAATTACAAGGATTCACTCAATAGATCTAAATTTAGTCACAACGATGAGACAAGTAGAAGGGTAAAAATGCTTAAGTGCGACCGACGTAGATGGAATAAAACATAGCCAAGTGAAAGGGAAATTAAGAAAAGTTGAATTCACAAAACTGAATAAAAGTCACAGAAATATTTGATAATGCATGTGGTGCAATACAGTTTCAACATCCTTAAATAGACAGTAGCTAACATTAAGCATGGCAGAAGAAAGCTTCTCGCTTGTCACCTCATGCTTCAACCTAAGTCTGATTCTGCGCGTGCCCACAACCGTTGTAGGGAGAGGATTAGTTCAACTAAAACTTTCTTACAAATCCACAACAATCTATACCAGGAAACTACACAGGATTGAACATGAAAAAAATAAGAAACTTTATTCAATAATAATAGAAGTGGGTGAAGAAGTACGAATAAAACTTAATACACCCACTACAGCGGCAAAGAACCTAAAGATTAAATCAAATGCAAATGCAGTGTACCAAATGCTGAAACTATTGCAAGATAAGCCACTTCAACGTCAATACCAGTACAAAACTAGCTGATGTAGACACATCCGTTATCTTTATAAATAGTGCAAGTTTAAAAGATTTTACTCTTGTTGCACAGGACCAATGCTTACCAGGCACACAGACTGAAATGTAACCGGAAATGCAAAATCCAGAAACAATTGACCATCTTGCATCAGGTTGCACAATGTTAATTCCCACTGAATATAAAATTCAGTAAGATAGATTGGATTAATATCTGCACTGGAAAATATGCAACATTTACGGAAGGGAACTGCAAATTCGTATGAACATCATACACACCTGGTTAGAGATAGAACCAGTAACAATTTTATGGGACTTTACATACAGACAGAACAATCAATGCTAATTACCCAGACATCGTGATCCAAGACCACAAGAACAGAATGTAGTTTCTAAATAATAAGGTTGACCCTTCAGATTGTAATGTATCAGTGAAATCTTTAAAATACAAGGATCTGGAAGTGGAAATTTCAAAAATGTGTCACTTGAGTTCATCAACAATGGCATTTGTACTTGGAGCCATTGAATCGACTGGAAAATATTCCATTAGATTCATTGAAGGGATTACTAGTGCCCATAACTTCAAGAAATGCAAAACATAGCTCACATATTACAAAGGGTGTTTTGTCTTTGTAAAATGTGTGTGTTGTTAGGGGTTTTTTTTTGGTGGGGGGTTCTTTTTTTTTTCTTTTACGAAAAATAATCAGTAGAAAATATCATGAAGCCGTTTCTGAACTTAGGTCTCTGGTTGGGACCCGGAAAATGCGTATTCAACAGAAATTCCAAGGAAATAATAATGAAAATAACAACGACAATAATAATGCACTATGACAGACTATATTATGCAAATTTCTGTTTTTCCAAATATAACTAGTATTAACCAACTAATTTTGTTTTAAGAAATGTTTATATGAGGGATATACTGCGTGTGTTACAACTACTGATATCTATCAAAATTACAAATATTTATGGTAAGTTGTGTCTTATTATCCAGAGTCAAACACATTTTTTTTTATTTACAATATAAATCTAAATAGGCCGCAAAAACATAAATATTGTATATACTCGCGTATCGTGCGACCCACAAATTTTCATTTATAAAATTTTTTTTCATGTATCTAGTGTATCATGCGAGTTCCTTTCTTTAAGAGACTCAATTACTATAGACTAACCTAGTTTCCTCTATCTCTATATCCTATCTTATAGTTAAATAATTTCAATAGATACAGAGAATCATAAAAGTATCGGTAATAATGCTATACTCATTAGGAAAACACGTATAGCCTCGTAGAAACAGCTAAAAAAGTAAACAATATTCGTCATGTTTGTATTTTATAATACGATACTAATATGCGGATATTGCATGCATTATTATTGGATACAGTTAAGGTATCAGTTTTATAAACAATATCTATTTAAATACAGCTGTACTTTTGGCTACAGTAAATGAATATATGGTCTGCTTATCGGTGTAACTAGTGCCAGCAGTACATATGCTAATTTTATATCTCGTATCTGACGTTACCCTCTTAAAATCACCTTCAAAATTAGGTCTCCAAATATCGTATGATACCCGAGTATATATGGTTTATCCAGTTTTATTAATTTACATGTTGATTTAGTTCCATTTATATTCTACAACATTCGTAATTTTAGAGATTAACATATATCAGTTCCTTTTTTGCCAGTTTTTTATGTATTTTTTTATTTATGTATATTTTTTCAATTCGCATAATTTTCACTTCATCCATTCTCTTCTTATACACACATCTCATTTAGTAATAGTTTTGGTCATATGATTGGATGAAATCTTATAATGATTACCCACAAGTACTCTTTTGGGTTATCTGAAAAGACTGGGGACCATTCCAATAATTTGGTGACTCTAGCCAATTAGGTAAGTCAGTCAGCTTTGCAGAAGGTAAACGAACATTATCTTGCATAAATATACAGTTTAGCTGAAAGATTCTTAGATGAAACCCTTAGCATTCAAATTATATCGACGAAGGTATAATAATTCACTTACCTTGGTACCATGAACAAGAGTAAATCGACCTAAAATCTTATTGTCTACAGTCCTATCCCCAAATAGTCTTACCACCTGTTGTTCATTTTTGGGAATTATCACCACAGATGACCAAAACTTTAGCAAAGGTATCTGGTAAATCTAACGTTGACACATCTCATCACCAAGAGTTTCTGTGGATAAATCACTTTTCTTATACATTTTTACTGAAAATGTCACGTTACTTGCAGATGGTACAATCACTCATTAAATTTATATACAGTATTACTCTGAAATTATGTGTTACAAAACACAAACGTACGCATACATCTATTTACATAGAACGATACAAAACACCATAATATTAAAATTAAATGTATTTATTTAGGATATGGTGTACAGTATCCAAGTTGTCTAATATAAAAGAAGTTACAGTAAATATTAAAGAAAAATACCATATATATTTATATTTCTGAGATGATATTGTCTGTGCGGTGGCTTGGAATTGTTGATCGTAGAGACGTGTTCCAACTCTGATTGAGTCTGTTATATTCAATTACAAAAAATACACATGGAAGTTATATGAATCCACCTCTTCTTCTCCAGTTATGGGTTAATTAGTAAGTCTTGTATCGCGAAAATAATTATTATCTCGAAAATAAAAGTTCGTACAGTCTAAAATATATTTTTAGGCTTTAACTACCAGGAGATGATAAGCTTTATAAAACGAATCAATATTTTTAAGAAAATTGTTGGATAGAGACAATCCAAAAGATGTATTGTGTATGTACTCATCCTAGTGTATTAACCAAATATTTATGTTTAACTACCTCCATCATACAAAAAAATGAACGTGTCCGTAAAGTAATAATAATATAATAGGTATAAATCTCATTGATATAGCGATATCTTGAATAGTCTGCATATTTGATCTCACATAGTAAAAGGAGAAAAGGAAGACTCATAATAAAACACGTCACCTTTGGTTTTTTCTTTTATTTTCTGTTCACTTTTCATCAACATCCTTCCAATTCTTACGAAAATACGCTATCTGTTCCATGGGTTTAATTAACCTTATTCTCACGCTTTATTTTCTTCTGAAACCAAATGAAATAGTTTAAGCCAAATCGCTTCAGGTGGTGTAACAAGCTACGTTATTTTTATGCCAACAAGAAACTACGTACGATTAATCTTTTGACTCAAGTACATTTATATTGTTTGTCCTCGTAGCCACTACTCACAGCATCCTGTAAATTATTAGATATACAGAAATTACTGGTCGGAATATAAAGCAGAGAGTGGAATCAAGTGGTGAGGATTTTCATCTGCTCGCGTGGAATTTGGGCGGCATTACAATGGAAGCAAGAGAGAATTAAAAGCATATGATTATCTTTTGAGAAAGGAAGATTTAACTAAAGGACGATTAATCATAGAATGATAGCAATGAATCATCAAATAATAGAAAAGAGAAAAGGAAATATCTTGTAAAACGAGCGAATAAAATAAGGATGAAACATTGAATTGTGCATATCCCTGTATAGTTCGAGTTTTCCATACAAAATCTGAATATCATATCATTTATCTAACAGTAAATAACTTGAGACATCGAAAGTACTTCGCCTGAAGTTACCTATCTAAAACGTATGTTTTTAAGACAACTGTACTGTTAATATATTGTAAACGTTTTGATAGGATAAGGTGGCTGTCCGTCCGTGACACACTCTAAAATATTCATACATTGACCGATTGAAACAACCTTTTGGAAGAAATTCAAAGAGGTATAGGGTAAAACATGCAGTTGTTTTTTTAGCAACTTTCGTAGTTAAGTACAATAAATTTTCATTAATTTTTTGGGAAAAGTTGAAAGTTTTATTATTTAGCATACAAAATCTTCCCACCATTATAAAAACAATTTAATGATTCAAACAATTATTTATTTAATAAGAATGCCGTATCGTGTTCAATTTTTTTTTTTTTTTTTTTTTTGCATACATTTTCTTTAAGTATTTTATATACAAGAATGCAGTTTCCAGTTTGCACTACATTCGCGAGAACTATAAACAGATCACAAGGACAAAATTTTCAAAAACGTTGAATTTGGCTTCTGAAAGAAATATTTACATATGGACAGTTGCATGTTGCATGCGCAAGAATAAGAAATCCTAAGAATATATTTTTCATTACTAAAAAAAAAATATCTTAAAAAAATCTTGTTTTCCATGAGGTCTTCTGAATTTAAATTAAAATAAATAAAATATTAAACCGAGAATTGAAGTTTTTCTCAAAGCATTTTTCAAACCCATAGGCGTATTTCACTTTCATCCATTGGATTGGAAACTGAAAGAAACTTCGAGATAATTTCAACAATACTAAATATTGTGAGGCTATCAACAGGCGTCATTTATATCCTAGTTATATAAGAATCTTGAGCAGATGAATAAAGATAAACATTTGATATTAACTAACAGGTCATCAAGCTCAGATAACAAGTTATAGTCAGAAATAGACTCGACATATGCACATAGGTAAACCGCAATGTTGCTTTAGTTACAAAGAAAAGCTACATGAGGTTACGAATAGAAAATAATAAGAAACTGGAAGAAGAGATATGTTCTGCTGAATATAAAAAAATAGAGAATGAAAACAGAACGTGTACGCCAGAATATATAAAGCTATTTAATAATGCAACAGAAAAGCTTCAGTGAGTGTGGGAGCGCTTGCATCAAAAGTTATTAATCAACATTAAAAAAAAAACCAGACAGATAGAGTTCTCATCATATCTGAAGATGAAAAAAGAGGTGAAAAACGTTTGTATTTTAGGTGAATAAATATCAACAGACAAATATAAGATATTTTGATATTTATTGATAACGCCGTAACAATTTGCGTTTTGACACTTACACATATATGGGTGTATGTTTATATAAAGTAAACCTCATCTTCTTAAAAAGGTTGCAATATGGAAGGTTAAAATGCTTCCAAAGGTTGGTTTCTATTTCGGTTTCTTTGCATTTTTTTGTATGAATGCATCAATATTGCAAGCTTACTCTGTTAACGTCCATAATCATGAGATTTCATAGGTGAGGTAAGCAGCAATTACTATAAGTATACACAAACACGCACACACACAACCACAGACACACATATACACCCGTGCACACACACGCTCACACACACACACACACACACACACACACACACACACACACACACACACACACACACACACACACACACACACATATATATATATATATATATATATATATATATATATATATATATATATATATATATGTATGTATGTATTTATGCATGTCTAATTGCATACTTGTGTGTCTCAGTTTCATGAAAAATATACTCATTTTGTGTTAATATATGTTTACGAATATATTCAACATACTTTATATTAAAGAATTTTCAAATATGTGTCTATATTTCTGAGATGAGTACACTACTGACATTATTCGGATTATTTGTCGCCATAATTATTACAACGTTTTACGCTCCGACCTTTTCAGGTAGTTGGAATTTTTTTGTTCTACTTCCACGTGCCATATTTAATGAATATCAGTTATTAGTTATCTCCTGTTAATACACATCTCCCAGTTCTCCACTGCCTTAACCGGGTATTGAACTCACACTCTTTGAGTCCTGTCACTGGATCTAAGTAACGCCTTTATCTACTGTGCCATGTGTCCTTGAGGACGCGTGGCACAGTGTCTAACAATCTGAAGAAGGCCGGAGCGTAAAACGGCCGAAACTTTGTAAAAATATTGCGAGAATGATGAGGAAAATAGTCCGAATAGTGTAAATAATATTGAAATATTGTTGTCAAAAACAGTATTTTAATCAGAAATTGGTTAAAATATTTTGGTTTTCAGAGACCCCAAGAGATATCCCAAAAGAGGCTAGAAAATTAAATATAACTATCGTTATCAGAAGGATAATTTGATAAATTATAGATCAGGTAACGTTTATACATTAGATCTATGGTTCATCAGAATGTGCACCACACCACTGAAAGATTTCAGGCAAGTCACATATATCAATGATATTATGTTGCGATGAATGTATTAACACTCATGTATGTTGTTCACTAACTTTTGACCTTCCATATAATCTATTATCAATACGTTTAATAATAGCGATAATAGGAATAACAGCATCTTAATAAATGCTCATGTTCTAAGAATATTCTCTGCGAACACGTGTAGAGGGCTCTTTAAATTTTGTTACTCAGTGGCAATTATAATTAAATAATAATATCCAGTGTTAGTATCACCATTTTGCAACTGTTAATTTCGTTCATTATGTTTAAAGCCATTCAATTCTCATCTCGCATTTAATAAGATTTAGCGCAAACATCGCCGCTAGAGATACACACAGTTAATAACATTTTAGCAAGAAAAGTGTCAACCAATAATGAATTTTATTAAAACGATTGAACTAATATGTCCTCCTTCAAATTGTTTACGTTGACAATTATGTGTAAGAATAGCATTCAACTAAAAATCATTTTTGTTGATAAGTGGCTATAGTTTGTATTTTTATGTGATAAGACTCTTCGGGTAGTGTCAGATGAAGCTCTACTAAATGTCTTATACTACATAACACTAAGCCATTGCTGTCTCTATGCTAAAAATCAAAGTTACTCTTCTGCTAACCATTTATAAACCGTGTTATTTAAATTGGTATGTGCTTCGCGCTCTCCCTTTTGTCTTGAATGTCCCCGCGTGTTTCATATTTTCCAAGCCTCCATTAATCCTATTACTTTCAAGAAATTTCGAAATTATTTTTCAGAATCTAAATATAAGCAAGGAGGGTGTTTCACATAAAGAAGGAAACTAAAATATTTCCATTGTTCTTCAAACATTTTCTTTATCGAACATAACTCGTTGACGTTAATCTCAGATCATTCTGCATATTTGTCCTCTTTATCTATGAAAGAATTAACCAGCATTCACTGCTTTATAGAATGGGTGACATTTCAAACTACTTCAAAATTTTATTTATATTTTTGACGTCATATTTTGTTTTCACTTTAGAAGACATAACTCGGTGTACCTATGCACATTTATAGGCATTTAACTTAATTTTTCTAATTGTGCAGCATCATTTATTTGCTAATTCTAAATCTACAAGTTAAAGAAAATTACAATTTGAACCGTAGTAATCGAGTTACATGAAATGGAAAATAATAAATGACAATTCTAAATCTACAAGTTAAAGAAAATTACAATTTGAACCGTAGTAATCGAGTTACATGAAATGGAAAATAATAAATGACAATGGGTTTTCATCTATATTTAATTCTTTTTTTTCTCGAAAGATAAGGAACAAGATCAAATATGGAAATATAAGTTCCCCTAATGAAAATAGTCAAACGCCTCTTGTTATGATTTAAGTTAAATTAATCAAAAAGTGTAAAAGAAAAATATGATTAATTCACGCTAGATGCAGACAAGATAAAAGCTTAAGAATCTTATGTTGAACAATCACTAAGAATGAAATCATTGATTTAGTTTCAAATTTTCGAATGTGTATTATCGCATTGCAGAAGATTATGACAGGGAAGCCGAAAAATCCGCTAAGCAGTATTCCTCATACTCTCATATCTCTGAAGACCAACGTAATATCTCAAATATTCAGCCTGTATAACATATATAAGCGTAACTACAAAAAGCAACAGCAAAAGTAAACGTATAATATTTAGATCTCATACTATACTGTTACAGAGCCTTTCATCTCAAATTGAGGGTCAGTGGCACAGAACTATTCTGCATAATATTTACTTAGAATAAGTACCACAAAATATTAGAGAAATCATGCAAAAATGATATATATATATATATATATATATATATATATATATATATATATATATATATTTCTGTTTTGTTTGTGTGTGAAATATAGCTTTAAGGCATGCAATGTTTGTCAGTTAAAGTGTGCATGGATAGAGAGTATTCAAATATAAATGTAGACGAAACATGAAAGAGTTACCGCCGCCGTGTGTTGACCTTATATATATATATATATATATATATATATATATATATATATATATATATATGTGTGTGTGTGTGTGTGTGTGTGTGTGTGTGTGTGTGTTTAAAAGGTATAGAATCTCGATAAAGCCTTTTTGTGACAGAAAAAGGCAACGTTTTTCGTCTCATATTTTAGTTCAAATGAAAGACCAATCTGAAGAGGCCAACCTAAATTCCGATGATGAAACTCCTTGTTCTTACAAATGTTTTCTAGCTTGTTTCACTTATCCAATTTCGGTCGGATTATATACCGTATAAACATGCATATATGTGTAAATATGTCAAAGAAAATTTTTCCGTTGAAACATTAGCAGGTTCTCTGGAAGCCGATCTATATAAGTTCAGCAAAATCGCGTTGAGTTCCAATGAATTCACGCTATACGTGAATAAATTGGTTTTCCTTCATGTTAGTCATCACGTCCACAAAGGAAGCCTCTGACGAAACGTTCGTATTGTGGAGCTGGTATTTGTTCTTCCTATTCATTACTTTGAAGTTTTAGCCCGTGGAATTAATATCAAGATATCTATGTGTTCACACTCACGTCTAGTCACTTCTTGTTACGTTGGTGATTAGTACGAAAATATAGGATTTCTATAGTCATCTACCTCATCGATATATCCAACAAAGTTGACTAATTTGACTAAGGCTCGCTATTAATGAACGCCAGGTCCATTAGCGTCGGGTTAATCACTTCAGGTATATCCGTGGAGTCTCAGAAATTCACTTTTTAGTCGGCCAATTTCAGGAAATTGACCATTTCCGGTATGCTATGGTTTCCGTTTTTGACCTTTCCATTACCTGTGTCATATTAAAGCCTACTCTATTAATGCTCTCATTATTCCTTGATAGGATTGGACATCAATAAAGTTTTTTGAATAAGAGTTGAATTTTGTTATTCTCTTTTTCATTTAAAGTTTGTTTTTTTCATTAAATCTAATATATTTGTATTTCTTTCTCTTTTCAGGTGAGTGTTCTTTCAAATATATTCTTAAAGCAATTACACTGAAATAAAAGGTAAGATGAACGTTATTAAATGCAATGATGCAAATTAAAGCGATAAATTTTCTTTAATATTCGATATTTCGCAAGACGGGTAATTTTTTTAATGTTTTTTTATTCGGTTGATGGGTGCCTTAAAATATAAAAAAGTAATCAGGAAATATCCCCTTATATTTTTTTAACTAATTTAATGGAATCGTTTGTATCAAAATGTTAGGGAACAAACAATGAAATTAAGAAAGAAATATTACGTCAATATTTCCATTGTATTTTCGCGCAACAACCATGTGTAATATTTAAACCGCTCATCTTTTAGTTTATTCTTTAATTTGACAAGTAGATTATCAACGCGATTTTGATGGACTTTTGTACATAGCCTTTCAGAAAGGCTGCTGATAATTTCAATTGGATAATATTTCGTTTATATTCTTTGAGCCAGTGACGCATAATTAGAGACGAAGCATATTCAACATATCCAGAACGGTTTGTACTTTATCAAAAGTTTACGTTTTACTCCAGGTACTCGCAAATATGTTTAGTGCTTAATTTAATAAGTATCAATAGCAATTAAAAAACTCACGGATCTTCTTCACCATCCGGCTATCTTAATAACTGAGAGGATTTGTTCGGTTTGTGAAAAAGATAGTGGTTATCAATGAGAAATCGGAGAATCGAGTTCGAAACCCTTTTGTGTTATTTACATTAACTTACGTGCAAATAACCTCAGGAAAGGTGAGAACCTATCTCTTTCCGTCTCAACTATGAATTGGAGAGACACCAATCGTTAACAGCTGTTGGCAACCAGTCTAGGATAAGAAACATTGGATTCCAAAATGATTGGGCATATGGCTATCAAGTCTATTCCGTAAAAAGTTCCTATTCTTTAGAAGGACAGCAGTATTACATAAGGTATTAAGAAATGTAGATCCATAGTCATCAGGGAATCAATGAGATTTGCGTTTATATATTACTATAACAAATTGCTTAATCTTCAGTTAATTTAAGCATTATCACATCAGTTAGTTGCATCATAGTGATGTGATAACTATGATGCATTATTAAAATTATGCCTGCCGTGCGCAACAAAGATGCAACACCAAGCTCGACTTATTAAAAAGCAATAGGGTATATTGTTTCTTTCACGTCATAAAAGTAAATGCGAAACGAACATCTTGGGGATAATTAAAATATCGTATCGTAAGCAATGCATGGTATAGAGAAATCTGCATAAAAGGGTTCAAGAAGGTTACTCCGTCATACAAATGCATTAGCAATGTCCAAACACACAAAGATTTTCCGAATTGGTGATGCACTGTAGGTAGAAATGGCCACTTTATGCGTAGCCAATGTCTGAACTGTCAGTTTTCATTTTTCTCAAGAACAAACTGCCTTCCACTTGATGACTTTCTTTCGGAAAGCCTCTAAAAAACCGACACTGGTTGTAAATCCTCTCACTGTCAAAGTAGAAACGTTCTGATCTTATACTATAAGAATTTACCGATCTTCCTAGCTAGGCCAGTGTATTGTTCGATGCTTGAGCCGAACAAATCAAGATCAACTGACGGAGAAGTCAATCATTTCTCATTGCAAACAAATCACTTATTTCGTGTTATGCACAAGGGAAGATCAACCATCAATATTGGTTTCACTAGAAACTTTCTTAAAATCGAGGTTAGGTTTGTACGACCATAATTGGTACTATTCTAGGAACACAAACGCTCACATACATATCAAGTATATATATATATATATATATATATATATATATATATATATATATATATATATATATATATATATTTATATATGTTTTTAATAGTTACATGCATAAGAATGCATTTCACACACACAGGCGCACGGAAACACGCATTTACGTATACAAATGTAAATGATGAATTATTTTATTTATTCTACATGTATATATCATTCGAGTTAGAATTTTAAATCTCACATTTAAATCTCACATATATATATATATATATATAAATATATATATATATATATATATATATATATATATATATATATATATATAGATAGATAGATAGATAGATAGACAGACAGATAGATAATTAGTAGTCAATATATATATATATATATATATATATATATATATATATATATATATATATATATATATTATCGTATTCTATGTCCTGTAAATTCGATTGTAGTAACGAATTTAAAATGTATTATCAGAAGCTACTCGTTTCTGCTTTCATGCAAGGTTACAACATTAAAGGACTGAGAAAGAATAGCACGTACATGTGAAAATGTGAAAAATATGAAAAATCCGATTTTAGATATCTACTACAAAGATTAAAACAATCACAAAATCGAATCTTTATTTCATTTAGTTTATTTCATTTCATATACACGCGGGGATGAATATTTGGAACCTAAAAAGATCTAACTTGAAAATTAATGACAGATTATGATGGTCATGTTGAAATGAATATTTGGTGTTCCACTATCAAATTCTACACACCCTCGCGCGCACCCTCCCCATACATACATCTATCTATCTATCTATCTATCTATCTATCTATCTATCTATATATATATATATATATATATATATGTAATTATTTATTTAAAAATATGATTCCAACACGCTACATAAGAGTTCTCATATTTCAAAACAAGAGCCGAAAACTTCAATATAATTATTTGAATTAAATTGAATTAAAGTACTAAGCTCTTAATAATTATATTCATGCTCTACTTTTGTATCGAACACTATTCTTTAAAATAATAACAAAAATACTAAAGAACTTTGGATAATTTACCTAACGAGTTCTTTCCTATTTTCTGTATATTTTTCACACACACACACACACACACACGCGCGCGGGCGTGTGTGTATGTTAAAATGTGCAGTTTATATTTTATATCTTGAAAAATCAATTTACTATTACCAATTCCTTGAATAATAAGTTTCTTATATTCGTGTTGTTTCAGATAAAGGCAAATGCCAATTACATTCGACAATTTAATATTGTAATAACGGGGCCGCAATTTTCTTATATACAGGCAAATACTAATGCAAAATACGTGTCGACCAAAAAATGATTTTTTTAAAAAATTAGGCTATTTCTTGAAATTTGAATAATTGTTCATGGACCTGCGATGTCGTGAGCCGAGATTTCTAATTCAAATCCATCAAATGAGAATTTTTTATGAATTTTGAAAAGTTAGACATCACGAAATTTTCTTGTTTATTTATCTGTTAAAGCAAAATGGTCTTAGTCTACTCCAATTACTAGAGAAAATATTCTCATTAGTTTTCTACAGAATTTCGGATTCTGATTATTACTGTGCTCCGGATCTGATGTCGTAAATATATTAGAATGTGCAGTTCATATTTTATATCATGTTCAAACAATTTATAAAAAGAATTAAATAGCATTGTTAATGTGATTAATCTCCTTAGCATTGCTATTTATTTATTTGTATAAATTGTTTCGTTCTTTTATTATATATATATATATATATATATATATATATATATATATATATATATATATATATATATGTGTGTGTGTGTGTGTGTGTGTTTGTGTATATTTGTGTGTGTGCCAATCGAGTAAATTAGTGTCTCTTACAGTTATATATCCTTTAGCATTTTATTACACTATTTTACGGAGTATTTAACGAGTCTTCACTTTTTTATTCCTTTTTCATAAAGCAACTGATTATTTTTATAAAAATAGGAAAGGTTTATGAAAATTTCTCCAGACACACATCTTTCCTAAGAGAATTTGTTCAAACAAGATTTTTGTGATTCACTACTCGATTTGGTTAAGACCAGTATATCTTCCCATCGGACAGATTAAAAACAGAAAATTTTCATGAAGAGGAAATAAGGATTATGTCAATTAGAAACATTTGCGAAGGCAACGAAAAAAGTATCAGTGTGGTAAATGGGAAATTGAAACAGGGTAGAAAAATAGACGGGCGAAGCAATGAACAGAGAAAGTTAAGTCCAGGTAAGTCTTGCGAAAGAAATACAAGAAGGAAAATATAGGAAGAAATAAAGAGAGAAAGAAAAAGAAAGAGAGAGAAAAAAGAGAAAGAAAAGTCAGAAAGAAAAGAGAAAGAAAAAGAAAAAGAGAAAGAAGAAAGAAATAGAAAAAAAAAAGAAAGAAAAGAAAGATAAAATGAAAACAGGAAGAAAATGAAAACAAAGACAATATTATGATTTGGATAATTATTTTAAAAACAATTCGGAAGTAAGCGTAAAATATAGTAAAGTAAAACATTAAACTATTATTAAATAATGAAATAAGAATTAAGATATAAATAAACGATATTCAAAGAGAAACTTAAAACAAAGAATGAAGTGAAAAGGAAAATAAAATATAAAGAAAGAATGGAGAGAATTAAAATTTGGAGAGAAAGAAAAACTCAAGAAATGAATGAATAAAATGAGGAAGTTAAATAGAAAGGAAATGAAGGAAAGTAAAAGAATAAACTGAAAATGAAGAGGAAATAAAGTGATATGTGTTCATCGTAAAAACCGGGGAAGAAAACCAAAGATGGAATTTGATACAAATTAAAAGAAATTTGGGAAATAACATTGCTACAACCAAAGCATTTAACGAGAGAAAAAGAAAAATCAAAGTTTCCAAAATAATTTTGATCGAAAATGGAAAGTGATGGAGAAGGCACCAGGAAACAATTAATGAAAGAGAAGAAAATTTCGAATAGAAATCGCTTGATATTTTCCTATTACACTGTGGCAAGCAGCAATTTGATCTTATCCAATTAATTTACAAAAAAAAAAAAAATGATCGAATTCACGCCACATCTGCCATTACACAAGGATATTCAAGTCTGATGCTACAAGGCCATTGGGTAGCTAAAATGAATGGCAGGTGATGGGTGGAAAGAAATAGGGCAGTGAAGACCAAAAAAATCGCTGAAACAGCTACTAAAAGAAAAAAAATGTTCTATCAATAATTGATTATCTTAAATGATTATTTAAGAGAAAGCCCAAGGCGTCGATTTAATATACTAAAAAAGATTTACAAAAATAACGAAGAGGTAATACAAACTATCTAAAATAATATATTTTGAAGACATCATTTGCTTTTTCATTTCATTATCTTATTTTCTGTTTTACACTTGGCCAATTTATTGAATGGATTAATTTGTTTTCTTTTCCAAATTAAATACATTATTCTTAAAGGGCTGTTCTCTGTCGTCGTAAGTGTTGATTTTATACCTCATTTCCATATTTACAAAATTTGGCTTTAAAAATGGACCAGATGATATACTTCAAAAAATATTTTTTTATAATGAAAACAAATGATTTACAACCTGTTCCAATGTCTCCCACATTTTCCCTGTACTTTATAGCTCTTAATAATTGTTGTCTATTCATTTGCTTCTAAATATTCTTCTGTAAACTATTTACTCAAGCTCGCTAGGTAGCTTTTGTGCCGTTTTGCTTTATCCCTTTTAACTTCAAGCTATTCTGTGAGTATCAAATTTTCAAAGCAATCTTTTCTCATTATGTACCTGGTCTTCATGATTTACTTCATCAAAATTCAGTGTTTCCTACGGTTTAAATTTCAATATAATTGATTTTTCAACGATTAGAAGATGGACACATCAAATGATTCATATCTCGCAAATGTCTTTGGTTTAATCTATGAGAAAACTTTACACGGGAAATTATCCGTTACACTTATAAGAAAGGAATAGAATGTAAATTGAAAACAAAAACAAAAAATGAACGTCAATTGATATATATATAATATATATATATATATATATATATATATATATATATATATATATATATATATATATAGAGAGAGAGAGAGAGAGAGAGAGAGAGACGGGAGAGAGAGAGATAAACATGTTTCATTCATTGTATAATATAGCATTATTGTTTCTATTTTTCTACTGATACTTTCCTGTTTTCCAATCAGTCCGTATAGTATCATTCTCTAAAGCAAGTTTTTTTTTTATCTCATGCAAAACCATCTTCAAGAGTAAAGTACAAAGAAAACACATTTTAACTGCATTAAAATGTGCGTTCCGTTGTAATGATATCTAAGCACATGCGTGAACGAACGGTGTAATTATTTGGAAATTTTAAATTTATCCGTTTTATCTATGAAAGTTTTTGCAAAGTTTTTCTAAAAAGGAGTTGAACGGATGTTGTTAGAAATGGAAAATGATATTATATGTTTGGTAAATAAACTGCTACTCTCGTAATATATTTTGTTGAATGTTGGTCGCTTGATTTTGCCCAAACCTATATAATACACCAGGAAAATACTAATTAAAAACTTCAAATTCTCGAGGCACTCTTTTCAAAATACAATATATATATATATATATATATATATATATATATATATATATATATATATATATATATATATATATATTACTCAATGAAACACAAACACATGCATATATATTATTATTTCAAATTTACAATAACTATCATTATACATATGTCTATATATATATATACACACGAGCACATGTATATATATATATATATATATATATATATGTGTGTGTGTGTTCGTGTGTGTGCGCGCGCATCTAGGTATTTATACCCCGAGATAGATAGACATACAGACGGACAGATAGATAGATAACATTGCAAACTCATTTTTAAAGTTAAAATGTAAAACTATTTTTTATATTCGAAAATATATTTTCATCACTTTCTTGATAAAAAATGTTTTCATTTTAAAAAAGTGAAGCGTATATATGAAAGACTTTGCTCGATAATATATGCAAACCACGCAGTATTTGTATGATTTTCCGAGAATTTGTAAATTGAAATAAATCTTTTCAAATAATGCTTCTTCCTGCTTTTTTAGGCTATTTGGAGAATGATCACAGATTTCAAGAATAAAATATAGGACATTACAACTGAAGATTGGAATATGACATTTCCTTTCACTCTTTTCCAAATATCTCTTGCACATTTTACTGTCTCCTAATATAAATATGTGAGAGAAAAATAGAATTGGTACTCCCATAAAATATATGAATATCGAGTCTTTAATAAGTATAATTAAACAACGTTTATGAGAAAGTGTCTAGAAATTTAAAAAATGTCTTTTTACATTATTTCTACCGCTAATCACAAAACTCGTGTTCCGATCGAATTGAAGAAAATGTCACATCGCGAAAAAAATGTTAAAAGCAACATCGGTCGACCATTTCCAGATTTATGAAAGTTGATAAGAAGGTCACACTTCCATAGAAGAAGGAAGAAACGTTGATCTGTTTTATGTTAGTTGGAATACGGAAGAAAGTTATACTAAAATAAAAGGTAAACATTATTATGGTCTAGAACTGAAAAAAAAACGTTTGAGACTATGTCAGGCGCGTGAACATCAATACTTGAAAAAGTGAAACCATACCTAAATGATGAGGGGTGGAAGTGGACTTTGAATTAAGGAATGCCTGATCTTGACCAGATCACGTATGTCTACACCGAAAAGTGGTGAATTTTTGTTGGATAACCCTGAAATATGAAGAATGAAAATGTATGTAATTTTATTAAATCATTCCAAAATAAATATAAATTATAATAATTTTACCTATCATAATTTTACACAAATCCCACCACACGTATATACATACATGCGAGGAAATATTATACAGCGGAAAAAATAATATGACATGTATACATTCACGAGACATTCACGAGACATTTCCGCCACACTTCCAATCTTTAAATTTCAACATGCAAATGCGTATGTATAGACACAACACCACCCGTATACAGACATATGTCATATCCGAAACTGCCCACATATGTTTATATATGTATGAGTCCCGACGGACGACCAAGTATGTATATGTGTCTGCATACATCGATGTTTGCGTTAGTACGATGACGTAAGCGACAAAGTTTCCCCCACCACTTCCACAATAACACCAATATACGCAATCTACTTAAACCCAAATTTAAAAAAAAATTAATCAGTTTGTCCGACGATCGCTAAAGCGTGAATCCCAGGGTCACAAACTCACATCTATCCAACCATATATGTTAGCTCTATCTCTGATATTGAGCGCATTCTAATAAGTACCGCGCATATATAGTATAAATAATTATACATATGAATATTTATTTATATTTATATACACTTTTCACACACACACACACACACACACACACACACACACACACACACACACACACACATATATATATATATATATATATATATATATATATATATATATATGTTTCCTGTTGTTTGAGAGAGCGTGAAACTTAAGTAGCGACTCAAACTGTGTCTTGTCGTGGTTTGAAGGTGTGAAAGGTTCTTTTTTTAATCTGTATAGATAGCCTATACGTTGCGCACATTCATTTACAACTCAAGTAGGCTTTTGCTTTTCGGTATTTTCCACCTGTTTTCTTTCTTATTTTGGGATTTTTTTTCTTGTCTCAAATTTTACCAAGTAATTCATTAGTCGCACTAATATTTTTATATTTGTAATTACTTTTCAATTATATATAAATTAATGAAAGTCGGGACAATAAGTACTGACGATTTTCTTTTCGCTTTGAACCTCGAGTCAAAATAACGCTTTTCAATGATCGACACCGACATTCCTTTGAAAAATAACGTTATTTTACAGAAAAAAAAACATTAATAGAATACATATATATTTCATTCCGATAATATTTACTAAATATTAAATAAATTTCTAGCCTGATAAATTTAGATGAATCGTGTTAATTCAATAGAGAATATTTAAACTGAAATATACAGTGATTGAAAATTAATTTCCCATTTTAAAATACTTATAATTTATTTATTAACTATATTTTTTACAAGAAATGGGTATGAGAGGAAAGCGTTTAGTGTAAATTTTTGGGTTTGTTTTTTTTAAATCCGATATGGGAACCAGATTTCGTTTCCAGCTTTTAGAGCCACCCTGAAATTGATTTTACTAAGAACTGATGTGGGGTCTGGAAGAACAAATCATCTTGTACTCACCGTTCAAGTTCTTCCAAAGTCTTAGTTTGATTATAGCAGATTTTCTCATTTTAACCAACCTAAAAAACTATCACAGGGTGTTAAGTCAGGACTCGTGGCTGGCCAATCATAGACAAAATAAGGAGCTACGTTTCAATCACCCTGCAGAAAAAAAATTAGTGGCATCAATTTGTATTCCTTGCAACTAATTGTAGTAAATAGAACATTCAGGTTGTCTGAGACATTTCTGTAACCTTTACTTACTTTCCAGAGCTTAACAATGTGTTCTTTTTGGGAATTTGTCAATTCTTTATCTCTTGCCATGATAGTAACCATCTTGTACGAATATCAATTACAGAATTTCAGTTTGTATTTTTAGGCTAAAATAACTACTGATAACATTATTGGAACATTCTAGAAAATTCCATTTGAATAATCTAGAGTATTAAAACAATTTGAAAATTTTTAAATATAGAATTTATATTGTACGAATACTTTTTTCATCCAGTAAAAAAAGATATATGGAAATTATTTCTATTAAATCATCTTTTTTTGTTTTCTATGCCTATTTAGTTATTATGCATCTGTGTACAGTTTTCTATTCATATTTACTTATTATGCGTCTATGTAGAGGTAATTATATGAAAATTAGGTTTATTCATTAGTTGGCAATACAATTAATATATATATATATATATATATATATATATATATATATATATATATATATATGTGTATATGTGTGTGTGTGTGTGTAAGTGTGTGTGTGTGTGTGTGTGTGTGTGTGTGTGCATAGGCGCTTGTGTGTATGCTTTTGCGTATGTATGCTATTAACGTAACTGCTGTCAAAATTTATATTATCCGTCGGTAAATATAACTTTTGCAGAAGAGGAAGTTTTCCCAAGAGACACTTTTATTAAAATGTACAAATCATCGATATTTAATAGAAATCACAGTACGTCGTCTCCCTTTTCCCGTTGAGATCACGTAAATCTCTTAAAGTCCTGACATTCCCATCTTCATGTTTAAATCAGACACCTTTCACATCGTTCAAAACAACAGTCCCCGTCAACAGGTTCCACGTAAGCATTATAAGACATGTCAACCAGATATAATAAAAAGATAAATAAAAAGGACCAGTTTTCTAATCGATTAAAGATATTGATATTTTCTCGTTCTCTGAACGCTGATATAACTGGCTAAGCATAGTCCACAACAGCAAATTCGGGAATTAATACTGCTATCACAATTTTAGGAAGAGGCTGCAAGAAAGAGGATTTGGCAATTATCACACTCTGAAAACCCATAAAATCTAATGATTTTAGTGATATTATCCAACAAAACATCTCCTAGTGATCTAGTGTTTTTGTCTTAATTTTTCTTTTATTCAGATTAAGATCTAAGTTGACGCTTGTGGTAACCGCATGAAGTCCGTTGTCACAGTCTCAGCATAATAAACATTGTCACACTGGTTTTCGTAGCAAGTTATATGGGATGAAGTTGCTAACCACACGAACAACATGAATTGTTAACTAAATTTGTTACGAAACAGCGCTATAGTGTCATATGTTTACCTTAACTTGGTGTAGGAAGGTAGAAAATATGGATTCATCTTTTTCAAGCTTATTTTTCCCAAAGACCTGCTCTTAGAAGTGTATTTTTCTACATTGAATGTTGAGATTTATACACTCTTCATCATATTTATGTAAAGTTCCGTTCTCACAGCGAGAAGCTTTCGGTTATGCATAAAGAATGACTTATACACCGTCATCTTTCTAATAGGCTCTTCTACTTTTTGCGCATCGTTGTTATTTTTTTAATTCGATTGGGGAGTTTGTGATCAAAGTCGTGGATAAACTGTACAAATTTCATCTTTTGTTTTGGTCCTATTCTCATCGTGAATCATATTCAGACTCGAATTTCTAATAGTTATCATTATAAAAAAATTAACCTACTTTAAATAAAATATTTTCTTTACTGAAAGAGTATGGGAAGAAGGTATTTAATATACTTACAAAATAATAATAATAAGAAGAAGAATAAGAAGTAGAAGAAGGAAATCTAACATTAAATCCCTAATTGACATTCCATCAATCAAGGAAATGCTGAAGTAGAAACTTCAGCTGAAGGCGCGGAGAACAAGACGATACGAAAAACGTTTTAGGTTCTATCGCCAAAATAAAATATTCCGAACAGATCTTAAGAAATTTTACAGGGAAATTGGAAAAACACCTATACATGTCGAAAGGCCACCATCGATTGATAATATACAGACAATTTGGAAAAATATTTGGGGCTGAGCAAAGGAATATAACCCAAATGAAGAATGGTTCCGACGTGAAGAAGAACGACTGCTGGATACACCTCTGCAAGAATGGGAAAATATATCAACAGATGATGTTAGGCAAGCTCTAACGAAATCCCAAAAGTGGAAATCCCCAAGAAATGACAAGGTGCCCAATTTCTGGCTTTATCATCTCTCATCTATCCATAAAATCCTTGCAAAAACATTATCAACGCTTGTAAATAATACCAATAAAATCCCGGAATGGATTACTGAAGGTATTACATACCTCATGCCCAAAACAAGTGAAACCCTAGGACAACCCGGAAAATTATAGACCGATAACATCTCTCTGCACAACTTATAAGTTGATCACTTCTGTCCTGACGAACCGTACTTATTCCTTTTTCGAAACAAAAATCATTCTCCCGCTGGAACAGAAGGGATGCAGAAGAGGTTCATATGGCTGCAAAAACCAACTACTGATAAATAAAATGATCCTGGAAAATTGCAGGAGACGACGTAGAAATGTTACGCAGCGTGGATTGATTATCGTAAAGCTTTTGATAGTGTTCCACATTCTTGGATCATTAAGATTTTCGAATTATACATAGTCTCCCCTGTGGTATTAAATTTCCTTAAGCACAGCATGGGAATGTGGAACACCAAACTATATCTTAGTCATACCAGAGGCGCTGCCATAACCAGCCTTCTAAATATCCGACGTGGAATCTTTCAAGAAGACTCTTTGACATCCCTCCTGTTTTCTTTGTCCTTAATCCTTCTTACGCATGAATTGAACAACAGTAGCTATGGTTACAAAATAAAGAAAAAAAATTTCAATCACCTACACTACATGGATGATCTGAAACTCTTTGCCAAAGACGACAATGAGTTGTAGGGCCTCCTCCATATTGCAAAATACTTCAGTGACGACATAGATATGGACTTCGGATTAGATAAATGTGAAAAAGTAACATTCAAGAAAAGGGGGATTACAGAAACACCCTTAATAGATTTAGATTTTGTTACAAAGATTAGGGAACTGGAGCATGATGAAGCCTATAAGTATCTAGGAATTACCGAAAGAGATTCCGTAAAACCAAATGAAGGAGAATGTAAAAAAGGAGCACTACAGGCGTGTAAGTCTAGTACTAAATACCGAGTCAAACTAAAAAAAACAAAATATCAGCCACAAAAAATGGCTGTCCCTGTGGCGCAATACAGCTTTAATCTCTCTAACTGGACCATAGCTGAAATTAAGCGAATGGGGGCCAAAATGAGAAAGCTTCTTACTTGCTATCGCATGCATCATCCCAAAGCTGATGTTGATCGTCTGTATGTGCCCAGATACGAAGGAGGCAGAAGATTAGTTCAACTAGAACTGTCCTACAAAACTACAACAATTGACCCCAAAGATAGTTGGAAACTACAGAAGACTGGATGATGGTATGTGTCAAAGAACATGAAATTAGTAAGCCTCTTTACTCCGTAATAAAAGAAACCAACAAATTCAAAATGGAATTTCAAACGGGTGCAGAAATACAAGTAAAGCTCAGGACACCAGCTGAAGCTGCAAAATACTTGAAAATGAAAGCAAAGACAAATGCAACGGACCAGATACAGAAACAATGGCAAGATAAACCGCTTCATGGCCAATACTCTGCCCGTACCAACCAAGCCGACTTAGACAAAACCCGTACCCACCAGTGGCTACGTAGTACAGTGTTAAATGTTGAAACGAAAGGTTTTATCCTTGCTGCACAGGACCAATGCTTGTTAACTAGGAATTATCAAGCACATATACTAAAATAATCTATTTGCCTAGAATGCAGATTCTGTGATAAATATCCAGAAAAAATTGTATCAGGTTGCACGATATTGGCACCCACTGTGTATAAATGCCGGTATGACAGAGTGGGCCAATATCTGCACTGGAAAATATGCAATTACTACGGGAAGGAAACTGGTATGAACGCCACCCAGACCCGGTTACGGAGATAGGACCTGTTACAATTCTATGGGACTACACAATACACACTGACAGAACAAACAAAGCCAACCGCCCACACATTGTTATTAGAGACTGCAAACAAAAAATGCGTCCTTATTGATATGGCAATCACTGTGGACTGCAATGTATCTTTGAAGATATTCAAAAAGTCGTCAAAATACAAGGACCGTGAAATAGAAATCTCAGAGATGTGGCACATGGGAACATCAACAATCCAGGTTGTAGTTGGAACCCTAGGATTGTTTGGAAAAGATTCCAGTAGACAAATTGAAGGGATTCCTGGAAGTCCATGCCCCAAAGAGATACAAAGAAATACGAAGTGTTTTATCTATGTAACTTTTTTTTTGTCAGTGGAAAGTGTCATGATGCCATTTCTAACCTTATGACCACGAAAGAAATGTGTAAACGCCAGAAAACAAATAAAATAAAATAATAATAATAATAATAATAATAATAATAATAATAATCGGCAGGCATTAGTTAAACTAAAAGACAGTCTGAGTTCAAATAGAACTGTCTAACAAAACCACAACAATCGGTCTTCAATGATACCTGGAAACTAAAGGAGACTGAATTATGATCTGTGTGAAATTACATGAAATAAATAAGAACATTATATTCAGAAATAAAGGAAGTCAACAAATTCAAAAAGTAATTTCAATTGGCTGAAGAAGTATAAATAAACCATAATGCACTTAATTCAGTGGAAAAGGAAAAACTAACCAAGAAAGCAAAAGGAAATTCAATGTACCTAATGTAGAAACGATGACAACATAAACCTTTAAATGACTAAAATTTGGGTCGTACCAAAAATTTGATGGAGAGAAACCGATCCGTGGTGATATAGTACATCATTAAAAGTTGAAACCGAAGGATTAATTCTTTCTGCAGAGGAGCAATGCTTGCTAACTAGAAATTACAAAGCACATATCCCAAAAAATGTGCTGATCCCAAATGTACATCCTATAATAAATATTCAGAAGGAATTGACCATCTTGTATCAGGTTGCATAATGTTAGCATCCACTGAACATAAAACTCGGCATAACAGAATGAGCCAATACCTGCACTGGAAAATATGAAAAATTGACAAGAAAGAAACTGCTAGAAAGTGGTATGAATATCACACATATTCGGTTATTAAATAGGCCCTGTAACAATTTTATGGAAGTTGTACTCAGACAGAACAATCAAAACTAATCTCCCAGACATCGGGATTAGAGACCGCAAAGAAAAAAAATTCCAATTTGATTTTGACATTGCAATCTCGGAATATTTTAATGTAACTTTGAAAACCTTCAAAAAAAAACTATCAAAATACAAAACCTTGAAATCGAAATCTCAAAAATGAGGCATATGAGGACATTAACAATTCCAGTTGTAGATGGAGCCCTCGGGTTGGTTGGAAGAGATTCCAATAGACTCACTGAAGGAATACATGTTAGCCATGTCTTAAAGAAATACAAAAATTGTATTGAAACGTACAGCCCGCACATTACGAAGTGAGTTAACTATGTAAAATGTGTGCGACTTTTATTTCAAAACTGCTCAGTGGAAAATGACATGATGCTATTTCTGACATTAGATCTCTGGTTGGGACCCGGAAAGTAATGAATATGCACCTGAAACCAAAGGAAATAAAATAACAACAACAGCAATAATAATGATAATATTAATTATAATAAATACTTATAAATAATAATACTTATATTATTCCAACTATTGTCCTGATCTTTGTCACCATATTTATTACAGCGTTCCGGTTGTTGTACGCTCCGGCCTTCTTCAGATCGTTGGAATGTCGAACTTAACTCTTTATTTCGCTCCCTGGGTAGACTGTTCTAGTTCCACATCCCATGTCTAAGGGATATCAATTATCCACTATCACCTGTTAATTCACCTCTCCAAATTCTCCACGCCTTAAACAGGTTTTGAACTCACATTCTATGGGTCCTGTCACTTGCATTTAACTAACGCCTTTATCTACTGTGCCATGTGTCCTCACAGATTGCGTCAATATCTACACTGGAAAATATACCACATTTTATGGAAATAGGACCTGTAACAATTTTATGGGATTTTTTAATACACAGAGACAGAAGAATCAAATCTAATCGCCCAGGCATCGTAATTAGCGACCGCAGAGACAAAATGTGTCTCTTTATTGATATGCTATAGTCTTCAGACTGTAGTGTATCTTTGAAGATCTTCAAAAAACTATTAAAATATAATCACCTTGAAATCGAAATCTCAAATCTCTGGCACATGAGAACATTAATAATGCCAGTTGTAGTTTGGGCCCTGGGATTAATTGGAAAAGATTCCAATAGTTTCACTGAATGGGGTTCCTGACCGTCCATGCATTAAAGTAATATAAAAAATTATACTCACAAGTACAGCCCACAACTTACGATGGGCTTTATCTAAGTAAAATATATGCGATTTTTTTTTTAAACTGCTCAGTGGAAAATGTCATGATGGGGACCCGAAAAGAAATGAATAAACACCACAAAACAACAACAACAACAACAACAATAATAATAATAATAATAATAATAATAATAATAATGATAATAAAATTATATAAAAAATGTGACACATGAAGTCATCAATTGTGTATAGAGGTCTTGATTTGAATGGAAATGGTTCCGATAGACACATTGAAGGAATCGCTTGTCGTCCATGTCTTAATGAAATACAAAAATCGTACTCACAAGTTAAACTTACACCTAAGAAAAGTCTTTATGTATGTAAAATATACCTTTTTGTTTGTTTATTCTTTAATTTTTAATTTTATGTTTTTTTTTCTTGTTTAGCGGAAAATGTTATGATGTCATTTATCATAAAGTAATAAGTATATAATAGAAATCAAAGGAAATAATAATAATAATAATAATAATAATAATAATAATAATAATAAGAAGAAGAAGAAGAAGAAGAAGAAGAAGAAGAAGAAAATGCGTATAATTATTTGTTATATTCTACTCCATTGCACTCTAGTTACTTCTAAACGTCTTTTCTCATGGGATCACTCTTTGCTAATTTAAATCAGAGCGTAGAAGAAATGCCAGGATATAGGTATAAAAATGTTTGCCTAGTACACTGACATGACAAATTTCTTGATCATGACTGAGACAGTAGAATATACTTGTATAAAACAGAACAAAACAAAATCTTTTGACAGATTTTCCAAAATATCCCTACCGATATAAACTATGATATTTAAAATTGGGAGCGGCCAAATGAGGGGTGTAAGCATATATCGGTTAGTTGGCATCCTGTCTATGATAATAGGGACACAAAAGATCATATAACATTTGAAACCAAATTTAAATACCACAATCCTTCCGTTGACTGCATAGTAATTGCTTCACCATGATTTCATACTGTTTTTGAGGTTTTATTATCCTATACTGGATGCCAACTAAGTCGGCAGATCCTTGTCTGCACTATTATTTAATCCTTTGCTGAAGGAAAATTAATTCAATACTTTCAAAAGAATGTGTGTACGTAACTTTACACAATTCGACTGGAATTCTAATTTGACTTTTCGTTTTCCCATTTCGAGACTTTACCCATTACACTAGCCATCCGTCCAAGAATATTCAATAACGATGTCTGTATAAGACACACCTAAAATATACAACATGATGATAACATCCGCTTCCACGTGATTACATCTTAATATTTAATTCTGAAAATAAAAATGCCTCCGCATGTGCGTCTATTTCTCATCCGCATTTGTTAATTCTAAAGTGATGTCAATAGAATATCCAAAGCCGCTTTCAAAAAAAGACAAAATGTCTCGGCTACAGTGAACGTATAACTGATTCTATGATGAACGAAAGTGACCCAGAAGGCAGTAAAAACGTTCCTATCAGAGGAAAACTGCGATTTTCTGAGTCGGATTTGTCCAACTTCTTTATTGCCGCATTATCTAAGAATGATGATTTGTTTTATTCCTCCGCGGTGTAAAGAAAATCAATAAGTCTGTCGAGCCTCGCTTCTCTGGGAATTGGCTTCAATGTTGCAACTCACGTAAAGCGTTTATCCAGGCAGCTATCGTTCTTCAAAAAGCTTGCACACGCACATTTAATGCAGTCGTTACTTTGCTATACGTATTAGATTTGAGATAGTATGCGTTTAAAGCTCTAATACTCTGTTAGTCTATACACATAAATGCAAATGTGTATAAGCTGGGTTGTTGGCAATTCAATATAAAAGAATCGAATTGATGTAAATATTTTATTATTGGTCTGGGTGTTATTTATATCTCCATCTACGGTAATTTTACTACAAAATGTTTGCCTGCGAAACAATTATAATCTGAGTATCTACCGTAACTCCAAAACTCCAAAATAATCTCAGTTTATTATTCTATTTTTGCAGACTAGTGTCTTTAACTTCCTTGTTTTTAACATTTTTCGGTGATATTTTCTACGGGCAAGCTCATAATTTCTGAAAATATTTTCATTGATCCGTATGTTATTTCATATTTTTGTATATTTTTATCTCAACCGTGCGTTCGATAAATTATTCTTGCGTTGCCTTAAGTGTAATGAATCCATTATTTCAAACACTTAAGTAGATATTTTGCCAAGGTATATTGTCTCTGCAATACTTTTCATTTAGAATATGTTGTTTATTAAATCACACAGGCGTACATGCACACAC
>CAHIKZ030002112.1:1785000-1800000 GCA_903632075.3 Acanthosepion pharaonis
TAGGATACATGTTCGATTCCTGTCGGAGAAAACATATTTTCTATGACATTTCTGGGACATTCTGTCCTGTAAATGTTGTTAATACTGTTTATTATGAATGGAGCATTTGCTTAAACTATTTGTATATATATAAAATAACGTATAAACAATAAATATATTAACATAATTGTCGGACTTAATCTATTTCATAATATATATTTATAGATATTTAGATGTTAATTAGTAATCCTGGGCTTCACACTTTTGCAATCCTCAGACAAACTCTGATTTTTTTGTCTGATGATCGCATAAACATGAAACCTAGGTTTACAAACTAACATGAATGCAACCGATTATGTTAGCCCTATCACTGATTACTGAATAACACTAGATAGATAGATAGATAGATAGATAGATAGATAGTGATGGAGTAAACAACTGGATCAATGAATATATATATAGAAGACTCAATCACATATATACCTAGAGTGACGTATTAATATATCGTCTATTAAAGAGAACTCGATAGAAGGAAACATGAACCAATTATTTCAGCCTGCTAACGTATATCTATATTAAAATGTTTTTTGAGAGAATTTACCTAGAAAATGATATTCTCCGTAGGCCACATTCAATTTATTCAGTCTTTAGAAATGATCGATTCAATTTTAATAAGATTGTTTTAAAACGAATGTTAGGAGAACAGTAACGTATGAAGAAAATTCACGGAGTTTTATTAACACATACGCAAGCAATTATGCAACGCATTAGGAAAATAAATATTTTTTCTTTAAAACAGCTTCGCCAGTCTTCGACTTATCATAAATAACAACATTTTCGTCGTCGATAAAATACTCTGGTCTGCGCTCCAACCCGAGGATAATTTCCCAGCAAATTAAAAGCACTTTTTCATAATGGTAGCACTTAATAGTAATGTACTTATGTTTAAATGTTGCCTTAGCCCAGTAATTATTTCAATGCGATAACGACCTAAATGACGCTAACATCAAGGAAAGAGTAATTTTATTTTAAAACCAAGATCTTTCAATAATAACGATTTGGAAAATAGTTTTAGATCGGCTGTCAATTATCCGACACTTGCGATGTAGTGCCAAAAATAATTGTATGCTTTTGAATGGTAGAAATATTCTTAGGCAAATTATCAACATACAAAGCCGACAACTTAATTTCGAATCCAAACCTCAACATTTTGAGTAATTTATACTTGAACACGAAAAGTTTTGAATCACTTAACCCGCCGCCATTTTAAACGCTACCATCTCACAATGTTAATAAACTGAGAATGATAGAGTTTTATAAAGAACTGAAGCAAAATTGAAATTTTAATGCAATTTATTTACTCCTCTCCAATAGACAAATCTTTACAATTTTAATTGATACAGTGAAATAAATCTGAAAATTAATAAGTTACTCAGTTAAACGTGAAACAAAAAAAAAATAATAGTGTTTAGTCAAAATTTGAAATGTTTGCTCAAGTACAAGAATTTTTTTGAAAAATATTGCATTCTTATGTAGGCCCTTAAATCTTACTATGGAAAAAAAGAAGACTCAGTATTCGCAATTTAATGTAGTGGAATAGAAAACGATGGACACAATCAGAGACCATAGAAAATAATTAATAAATAGACTTTATGTGAAAGAATTAAAAAATAAATATGCGCTTTAGCTTTTAAAACAGTTTACCTTCACTAAATACTGTGGAAATCCTATTTATTAATTTAATAGATGCGCAGTTGAATGGAAAAATCCCATGAAACGGGTTTTGTCTTTCAACTGGACTTCAGTGCAACTACTGTTTTTATTGACGGAATCTTAACGATGCAGCAGGAGGAGACGAAAATATCAAAATCGCCATTTGTTTATGATTTCGTATCTCTTTTAAGTAAAAAATGCATTACATAGATTTTTTTGTTATTCACTTACATGCACTGATAAATAAAAATACTTTACTTTTATATAATCACATATTATTTTAAATTCATATTTGTTATCTTATCTGTTATAAAAATTGAATATTTTTTGTGATTGAACAATATTTTACAGATTGGGAATAGTATTTGTACAATTTTTCAAGAAAATTTTATCAATTATTTAGACAACCTCAAACATTTTGTCAATAACCAGATCAGTAAGAAAGAGGGTTTCTAATAATTGATTAAATCTACAACAATTTAATATCATTCGTTCAGATGGTTTGAGTTTCTGATACAAACAACCGGAGTAATGAAAATAAACTAGAATCATTGTTATATGAAAGGTAATTTAACTTGCAACAGATAATCAGATACACGAACAAGAAATTCAAAAATATGGTTCGTTAAGATGTAAATTTTATGGAACCCTCAGAAAAGAAATACAATTCCGCTCAGAAAATTATACGCACAAAATCATTAGAACTCTAGTTAATTCGAATATTATAAAAAAACATAATCTTCGTTACTATTTAACTCACAAGTTATCCTGTTACAAAATAAGTAATTATTGTACCTGAAGATTTCCCTTCCAAAAGTTGTTCAGTTTCCTACTGCATGGTAAGCCTAAATGAACTGGCTGCAAAACACGACCCGAATGAAAAATAAAATGCACCTACCATAGCGAAATGACAATGATTTTGTTAATTATTGTAACTGATTGATTTGTTTTTTTTTTACGGCCTATCAACATTTTGCCGGTTATTTAAATCCAGAAAATATTTTTATATTCTAAGAATTCTTTTATGTTGGAGAGTAATGATTTACTGACCCAATTAATACTAATTAACCCATAGTCGTGGGAGAAGAATTGTGCATTCCTACCTTTCCCAAATGTATTTGCTCGTAAGTGAATATAACAAACCCGTCTGTAACTCAGCTCTTCGACTTCCTATTCGGCTCCATTATCCATTATACGCAGGCCCATCCAAATGTACAACAGCTGGTATTCCTGTGCGTTTACTCCACTAGGTACTGATGCCGGATGAAGCTTAAATTCGGTGATCGAACGTAAACCGGCGTTTCAACGTGATATGGTCGTAAACTGATAGATATATATTTTCTGATCAATTTCATCCCATCCAAGGCAATATAGCCACTAAGACACAAGGGTAACTCGTGGAGGAAGAATGAGAAACGGAAACATTAATAATGAGCGGGAAAAAAGATGTAATTAGCAGAAGAGTAGAAAGTGAATGACATTGCATTTAATTTTTTAAGATTAAAAATGGCTGGAGACCATGGGGCCGAAAGGAAGTTCCACAAGCGAGAAGTGCGAGAAAATCAACTGTTAGCGTAGAATTTTCGGTTACATATGGCCAGCTTAACTTTAAATTCATGAGATCTTGACGAACCTCTTGTACAGCGTTTAAATTGAAAAAAGTTTAGATAGCGAAAATTTCACCCGAACAATTACCATGAAAGTATTTATAGAAAAGATATATGGTGGCAACCTTACGTCGTTCTGAAAGTGAATAAAGCCGAGCTGTAAGATCAGAACAAAAAATCTTGCTTAATTTTCATTGTATTTTATCAAATAGCTCAACGGAACAATTTTCCATGCCTACATGTCATAACTAATTTCATGTTATTAAGATTATATAAACACTTTATTTCCTACAAAGTATAGTCAGTAAATATATGTATTTAAATTATAAATAAAAGATATCAATTAATAAATAAAATAATTTATATACACACGCACGCACACACACACACACATGTATATATATATATATATATATATATATATATATATATATATATATATATATTTGATAGTATTAACTTCAAATATATATAAATCCATATAATATGTCTGTTGTTCAATAATTTTGAATAATAAATAATAGAGGAAAAATCGCCTATACATAACCATTAGATAAAAATAAATAATACAAATTAAACATTACGACTCGAAATGCTTTTCTTCCAATTACGAACGTACACCCATTACCGTAAAAATGTTCGGTTGAAATATAACTACAATTAATTTATAGAAATATATAAAAAATTTAGCAAATACAATGTATCAATTGTTCGTAAAATATATTACATTTTATTGGTAATACATTAAATATTCGTAATCCTGTAAACTCGCCAATTAATGAAGAAATAAAAGAAAACAGTCGTGACTTCCAATTATTATATTCAACATTAATATATATATATATATGTATCCTAATAAATAAAGATAATAAATATATAATATTATAAGAATTTTCACATAATAAATGATGTACGTTATAACGACTAACGATTATTAAAATTAATCACGATTTCATGATTTTTGAAATAGTCTATGAAACTTTAAGTAACAATGCACATCTTGAAGGCATTTGACAAAGATTGTCGTCTTCTTCACAAGTTGAAAGCTTATTACATTTATTGCACTTTTTTTCATCTGTATCAATATTTCTTATAGAATTTAGAAATTAAAATTGATTGAACGGCCACGCTTCAATATCTTTTTGCATGAATACAGGATATTCTTCGGAGTTGCGCAGACATTTTTAATTTTTTTTACTAATTTTCATCCATATCTTTCCTTATATCATGAAATCTTAACTCGTTATGTACACCATTGTGCAAGTTAATTGAAAAATTATTATTTACATTTTTCGTATTTTTCCAATGAAATATGACTCAGTTCACATGTTAGTCCTTGCAGATTAACCACAGATTCTCGATTGAATTCAAATCAGAAGAATTTCCGGGCAGTATATAATACTCTCATTATTTCGCTGGCAAGGCTTGCAAGTGTGTTCATGCTGTGTTACAATTTTTGTATGTTTCTTTGCCTGTTGGATAAATAATCGACAGTAGAGACAATAGTGTATGGCGTGATAAAAATATGATGCAATCACGATGACGCAATATTTTTCAAGGCTAAACAAGTTCCATTATATACCCTGAAAACATATTCATATTACTGCACACCACTGTAAATAACCTAATCAGTGAAAAACTAGAAACCGATTACACCCTGTCATTCCAGTGGGTCTAAAACTGAGCAAAAGGTGAAAAAAATGAAACTAAGGCGGGTTTTAAGCAGATGGCACATTTGTTTCTTTCTTTCTTAATAAGTCTCTCGGTCTTCCCACTTGTGGATCTCAATTCCGGCATTTTACATTCTACTCAGCTTTAAACATCAGAGATGTTAATGTAATGCCAATTCTTATCATTTGTCTTCTTAATTCTTGTTCTTGTATTGTTACCTCTCATTTAATAACGTTTTCTTTTTCTCTTACACTTAACAACTTCTTACGTCTTATTAGAATTGTTGCCTTGCTTGTGGTAAAATGATTTAAAATATGCGAATGGACTAACATGAAATGGTTTATTACATATACCAAGCTGATTCGAAATCATAAGGACAAATGAATATACATTGAAATGTAAAGTTATCCCTTGTTTTTTGCATGTTCGTGTGATCTTAAGTGTTTGTACAGCAAATGTCCTCTGCTGACAAGGTGAGAGATTCTTTTCACATGAAGAGTGGTTACTTTTAAATATCTTTATTCAAATGATCAATCGCATTATATATTTCGGTATAATTGTGTGTATTTATTACAACAATGAGATTGGAAAAAAAGATTATAAAAATGTTGTGCATCTGATAAAAATCCGACTTGAATTCAAGTTAGCATCTCTTCAATTAATGGAGGAGATACTGAGAAATTTCCTCAAGATTTGAAGTAGATGCCAAGTAGGCACAGACAAGTTCATTCCGATAAACTACAAATTAAAACATTGAAAATAATGTACATTGTTGTAGAACGCGATCAGTAGGTAAAATGCTCATCGTATGGATTTGTTGAAAGATCTTTGCACAGATATTGTGATCGACTTTATGGAAGTTTCCTATTCTCAAAAATTGAAATCGTTTGTTTTACTCAGCAGAATATATTAGAGGTGGAAACTGCTATACAGCATATAAGAAAAGAGAAGACTCGAAAGTAAAATAAATGCTATGATATCCTGTATGCATCTAAAGAATTTGTTTCCCTGTCTTTAGCGATGTTGGAATCTGATCCCTATAATGTGTTCCTTTTAGAAATGCAATAATTTATTCGAAAAAGACCTGTTCAGAATAAAAATTCATTGAAGCTCTAATTCAACGAAAAGCCTTCAGAATTAAAGTAAAGGCGTGATATTCAATTGGGATCAAATTTTACTTGGGAGCAACGTTCAAGGGTTAAAAACGATTACCAGTAGAGAGGGAAATTTACATTCATAGGCTGTATCCATTATATTGGAAATTCGGAATACCATTTGTTGTTATCTATATTTTTTGTATTACTTCGAAGCCGAACGAGAATATTTTGGGCACATCATCATAAAAGGCTCAGAGGAAAAGACATGATTTCTGCTGACAATAAACATTTTGCTAGCCGAGTGGATGTTAGAAGTGACTTGTAAGAAAAAAGAAATTCAACAAAATATTTAATTAATGGCAAACACACACACACACACACGCATACAAACACACACACACACACACACACACACATATATATATATATATATATATATATATATATATATATATATATATATATATATTTCCGAGCACCCAGTTAAACCAATAGAAGAAAAAGAAAATTCTGATTTAAAACCTGGGAACATTTCACCACCTGTGTGCACCAGTGCAGGCTATCCTGTTTTCATGGAGAATATGTGCATTGTGTTGCACAACCAATGACTGATATAAACATGTCATGTGCAGGCTGTTCAGTAAACACCATCACCATGTTTGGTGCTCTTGAAATCCTGAGGCGATGAAGTGATAGTGACGGAACAGATGAAAGATATCACTGCAGGTTCATAGATTGAAAAATAGCAAATAACTGGGCAACTGAAACGGCAGCAAAAGATTAAAGAAATCAATCATTAATCTCCCTGCTTGTTCTTGGAATGTGATAACTCTCCAGGATAATACAAATAACAACATTGAGCACAGAACTGCTTTGACTGCCCGCGTCCCCAAAAAAAAAAAAAAAAAAAAAAACGAAAAATGGAAAAACCTGGTGAAATATTTGGAATCTGTTGGTAAAAATAAACATGTAAAAATGTTCAGTTGCTATTCTCCAACCATAAATCTAGTGAGGAAATTAAAGAGAATTTCTACTCCGAATTACTCAACCAATTGTTATGTACTTCTATTCATGACACATTGCTTCTCCTGGGCGATTTCAACTCACGTGTACGTTGCAAAACATCAGCAGAGAATAGTACAATCGGTAAGCATGTTGTTAGCAATACCATCTCAGATGATCATCTACAGGTCTTAGTGAGCATAGATTCTTGATTAGTGTCATCTAGGAATAAATTGTCGCTACCGACACTGGAGTTTGAACATAGATCGCCAGTGAAGAAACACAGGCGATCCGATTATTGAATTAAATATATCACATGATCATAGAGGAAATGTATATATGGGAATTAGGTTGGCGTTTAACTGCTCACTATTACTACTCTATCCTCTACTATACGGACCGCTATTCCCTACTCTATTCACTATACTATTTCTCTATACTGAAAACTATACGGGTTACTATTCATATCACTATACGGTGGTCACTTTTCGAGCGAGTATTATCGGGTAAGTACTATTAGTTCGAGTTATAGTTAAAAGTCATCTGACACCAGTATTTTTCAACGCGTTCTAGAGTTGTATCTGCAGTTATAAAGTCTCTAATATAACGATCATTATGAAAGTGACAACGAGTATTCCTTGGCATTACAAAAGTGTCAAACTTGTGTTCGCAGTCAATGCAAAAGTGGCGACGAGGATTCCCAAGAATTCGTGAGAATTCCTGGAACTTACACTAGGATTCGTTAAATTTGCTCGAGGAAAAAATTACCTGCAAAATATTCAGCAAGGTTCAGCAAAATGGAAGAACTAATAATTTTCATGATGCAAATGTTGGCGCTACAAAATTAACAACAAGAAAAACAGTTGTAGCAACAACATTTACAACAAGAACAACAATTGCAGCAACAAAGACAACAACATGCACAGAAATAACAGTTACAACTACAACATCAGAAATTTTGAGTTGTTTACCAAAAGAGTTAAGGGAAAAACTCATTCACTCTATTTTATGAGCGAATTTGTGTATAATCCAGACGAAGGCATAACTTTCCAATTTATTATGGAAGATACTAAGTAATCTTAAAGAGAGATTGCTCGCAGTGGAATGATTAAAAGAAAGTTCGATTAGTATTAAGAAATTGTTCCCTGCTGAATATGAAAGAAAAAAAATGACATAGAAAAAGAGGTGAGATAAATTTTGATCAAACTGTTCTAATAGTATCAAAGATTTTTGGTGTAGGAGTTCATTATTTAATACGCAATTACAATGTCTTAACTTAGTAAAGTCTGGCGATGAAGATTTTGTCACTCATGCAGGAGTCGTGAATCAAGAATATGAAAAATTCAAGTTGAATGTATTAACTTATGATTTATTTAAATGCCTGATATTTGTACAGGGTTTAACTTCTAATAAGGATGCGGAGATAAGATCCAGGATACATGCTGAGTTAGAAAGGGATCCAAAATTACTCTACAGAAAACAGCGAAAAAGTGTCAGCTTATTATGTATTTGAATCTCGATACCGCAATGATTGAGGAAAAAGAACATTCACACGTACATAATGTCCGACCATCAGAAACAAAAACTACAAACGTTTTTCGAATCCTAACAGAACAGGAAAAAAGATGATAACCCCACTCAGTAAGTAATACTTGAAACAGTTGTGGAGGTAAGCATTATAAAGTAATTGTTTTTCAAGAAAGAAAAACGCTATGGATGTGAGAGATTAAGACACAAAAGTACGTGTTGCAAATACAAAAGATAGAGAAAAAATAAAACGTATACGAACATGATAAATATATGAAGTAACGATAAGAAGCCTAAAAGGAAAATTAACAAGACATCTCAAAAAAGGAAATTTGTTTTTCTGTAGTTTCTGTAACAATAGATTTGCAACTAGATACAAGATCTGATATTATTATCAATAATGAACATACATTAAGAAAAAAGGTTAAACCCAGTTTATTTAATTCTGTTAAATTTTTAGATGGAGTATCAGAAAAAAGATGAAAATTTGGGGGTGAATTCAGCTGTAATGTTTTTTGTTTTTTTTTGTGTGAGAAAACCAAAAAAGCAGTGATGTTTGCCTTAAAGAATAGTGCTAATTTGTTTGGAACAGACAGGATTGCATTGTTTGATCTTTGGGACCTTCCAGTTAACTCGTTTTGCAACAAGATAAATATTGTTACGACTAATACGGCAACTGAAAAATTAATTGAAAAAATATTTTTCAGAATTAACTTAGAATGTCTAGACGGATTCACGAAAGCAAAATCTAAGTTTGAGTTAAAAGAGAATGTCACACTGACATTTAAGCCAAAAAGGTGTGTACCTTTCGCGGACTTAGATCCAATTAATAATAATCACCAGCAGCCTAGGTTAAAAAAAGAATAATAAATCCGCGTATATGCTAATTTTTCAACGGCATTAAATTAAAGTTTAAAACATTATAACTATCCATTACAAAGTCCAGAGGAGATTTTGCCAAATTGAATGAGGGAAATATTTTTTTCTAAATTGGATCTTTCAGGTGCATATCTACAAATACTAGTAGATGAAGAGTGCTCAAAACGCTTAACAATTAACAGTCATAGAGGGTTATACAAATTCAACCGACTTCCTTTCAGTATAAAGACAGCACCAAACATATGCCAACAGATAATGGATAATGGATGCTTGCTGGTTTGGATTGTGCTCAAGCATATTTGGATGACGTATTTAATAAAAGTGAGACGCGAATACAACATGCGGAAGATGTAAAAAAAAGTATTTGAGCGAATGAAAGAATATGGCTTTAAGATCAGTGAAGGAAATTCGAATTGTTTATGTCCAGGCGTAAATACCGAGGACAGATTATCGATGAAAACGGTAGAAAACCGGATTGTTCAAGAGAGAGCGCGATCAAAGACATGTCTTGTCTTAGTTACAATAATTTTAGAGTTTGCTAATTATTATCATATATATATATATATATATATATATATATATATATATATATATATATATATATATATATACACACACACACAGACACATATATATATATGTATGTATGTATATATATATATATATATATATATATATATATCAAACATCCAGGAATTAAGACCACCCTTGAATAACCTGCTAAAAGAGATGCGATTTGAAATGGCCAGACAAATAACAAAGTGATTTCGAAGATATCATGAAAGTCTTAACATCGGATTTGTCACTCGCTCATTTTGACCCTAAATTAAAAATTGTGGTTGCATCAGATGCAAGTGTTTCGGAATTTGAATGCTACACAAATATGATGCCAGAACAGCTAAACCTATTGCTCATGTTTCAAGATCATAAACTGCAGCTGAAAAAAACCTACTGTCAGATAGAAAAAGAAGCATTTGCAATCATTTTTGATAAGAAAAAGTTTCATAAATTCATACATGGTAGAGAATTCATACTATAGACAGATCATCGTCCATTGTTATCCATATATGGATAAAAAAGTGTGCTCCCACTGTAGAGCTGGGAAACTATCCTGTTGAATGATAAGTATAAAATGGTGTTTCTACCACCCAAAAATTAAGTCATACAGACGAATTACCTAGACGGATACCAACAGTCTGCGAAACACCTAAAGACACAGTAATTGCGGCGATAAGGACCGAAAATTAAATTAATAACGTATTAATCAATACTGTAAGAGAACTGCCCATAACATTGGAGGAAGTATGAATTAAATCAGAATGCTAAAAGAATTTCACATAGGACATCCAGAAATTTCTAGAATGAAATCATTAATGAAGTATTATAATTAATAGCCAAAATTAGATAAAGATATTGAAAATTTAGTGAAATCCTGCAGATGTTGTGTTCTAGCAGTGTAGTCGCAACCTATCAAAATCTAACCTTGGCCGAAAACCGATATGCCATGGTTCAGAATACGTATAGACTTCGCAGGAACGTTAATCGGAGCAGAATATCTAGTGTTAATTGATAGTTACACTCAATGGTCATAAATATTAAAATGTAGAAGACCTATTACCGCGGTAACGATAAATTTCTTACATGGGATTTCTGCAAGGTTCGATGTTCCTGCCTCTATCATTTCAGATAACGAGCCTGAATTCACGTCTAGTGAATTTAAGAGTTTTTGGGGTTTTTTTTCAAATCATTAACAGTAGAACATATTACAAATTCCCGTTATGCAACGAGCATTACGAAATTGAAAACGAGTGTCAAAAGTTAGCAGAAGGCATCTCTGATTCAACAACTACCATCTCATCGACTATGTGATTTTGAGGTTTTCCTCAGGAAAGACTGTAAAAATGACTAGTTTCTTCTCCATTGTTGGCCTGATATTAGGTTGATACGATCTAAAGTTAGCTTCACTCTCAGTAGTCCGGTTCAAAGCAAGCGCATTTAAACAGCTCAAAAATTTGATGTCAAAAAGCTATAACTTAAAATCTTTTCAAAAACTTTCGGGCAGCAAGACAGTGCACATTAAATCATCATGGTGTTTTCAAAAGTGCAATAGATGAGTTATCAGCTACTCCATAGAGCATATATAAATATAGAAGATGGGCACTGAAGACATCAACGAGAGATGAGATCCTGCGTCATCTCAGAGAGAGAGAGTATGTGTGTGTGTTTGTGTATATCTGGTTGATTGACAGATATGAGAGTCGCGTAATGGCTACCGGACCGGGATGAGTTCCTTATATTTTTTCTTTAACTACACTTGGGAAAGTATGGAAAGCATTTCTTTTTTACGCCATCTCTAAGAGAAATCCGGAGACATTGAGCTAGTTAAACTTGATTACCAAACATTTTAGGAATAGGTTATTGCTGAAATGGAAATTTTTTGTATTTTTTTTCAGGCACACTGGGTACCAATTTCTGAAATGGGTAATAAACCATCACAACTAGAATCAAATGATTGATATTATCATATTAAGTACGTGTGTTCAATCTTTGTGTTCGTATCTGTAGGGTGGTTGTGAGACACATCAGGATTTACATAATTTGTACAGTTTGATAATGGCTAGTTTATTTAAAATAAAACAAAACAAAAAGTATTTCATGAAATAATTCGTATTTTCTTTTGGTTTACATTAACAAAGACAAACCATTAATTGATAGTGGAAAATTGCAGAAGAATTCATGTAATTCTGATAGTGAACAGATTTTGTTATATTAAAGTCTTTATTCTGTTCCTCTTAAAGAAATCATGAAAACATGGAAAATGAATGGTTTAAATGCTTAAAGCAGTTATAGCATGGCATCCTCTACTTCAATCCAAAATGTCTGCCGGTAACAGTGATGATCGTATTCATGAATTGTGAAATGATTCATCAATAGAAAAACAATGAATCAAATGCGAGATGCGATCACAGGAAACCAACAGCAGAATCTACAGGGAAGACATACTTCGGCCATTTGACGCAGCGGCATCAAACCTTTTCAGTGTTCTATGGAAGAACCTAATCAAGAATATAATTTGTTGAACAATAGTGCTTCCCATAAGAAACGTAATCTTCATTTAATAATCATAATTTCTTGACTATATTCTGCTTGAAATTTTTCTGCCTTGTTCGATTCCTATTCTAGATTAATTTTATTAATATTATCATCATGTTATCATTAATTGTAACCACTTTGGTTCTTAGCAGTTGAAGTGCAACTGAAGTAAATTGTTTTTGTTGATATGAAATATGATAATTATTGCTCTAATATCGCTATTGAGCATTCTTTTTAATTCATGCAGTGAATGTTAGAATATATATATATTATTTTCGCTCCCATTACATTTACATATATATATATATATATATATATATATATATATATATATATATATATATATATATATATGAACAGACAAAATGAAAAAAAATATATATCAAAAGTCTATTAATCCATGCTTAGAATGTTTCTGCTAGTAATGTTCCGGTTCCACTGCTATTGATATTAGGTACCTTGATAAAATCCAAAGAAGAATCATGAATATAATTGTTCCTGATCTGGTGGTTCGGCTTCAGTCATTTACCAACCACGTTAAGGTTGCCTCACTGGGTCTTTTCTGTAAATACTTTTCTCTTAATGCTTTTCTGTAAATACTTTCTTCATAAATACTTTGATGAGCTCTTCGCTATGGTACGCAGACTTTTTTCACTTTAAGCGCACTACTGCACTAGCGTATAGGTTTCATCAACTTACGGTTTAGCTGAAAATTTTACGATAACACTTTTTTTTTGCACTTCTCGCTTGTGGAATATCCTTCCGGCTTCATATTTTCAATGTGTTTAATCTGCAAAAAATGCAATCACAGTCGATATTTACTCTCTCTCTCTCTCTCTCTCTCTCTCTCTCTCTCTCTCTCTCTCTCTCCTGATTACTCTTTCCTCTGCCCATTAATTAATGTTTCTGTTCCTAATTCTTCCATACCTTGTAAACCCCTGTGTCTTAGTGGCTTTACTGTCTTTCATGGGTTGATAATGAATAATTTTTTTTAAAAAACTACTTAAATGCCACTGTCATGCGCAGTACAGCATTTCATCTGGATCTTACATTTAAAACGTAATTCTGTTTGTGCAATAACTATAAACCCTGATGTGACTAAAAAAAAAATAAAAAAAACGAGAAAAATCCGCGACACCATATCAATAAATGTAGTATGTTTAGAATTACACTCATGGCAAAATAACCTTAAAAACAAAGTGACGAATTGAGAGCAGGTACGAAATATACATTATTTACTTTATTCGGACAATTGTCCTCATCTTTTTGCCATATTCATGACAACGTTTCGGCCGTTGTACGCTCCGGCCTTCTTCAGGTGGTTGGAAAGTCGAACTGAACTCTTTATTTCGGTCACTGGGGTAGACTGTTCTAGTTCGACGTGCCATATTTTAATGGATGTCAAGTATCAGTTACAGCCTGTTAATTCCCATCTCCAAGTTCTCCACTGCGTTAACCTGGTATTGAACTCATGCTATTTGGTTCCTGTCATTGAATCTAACTAAGGCTTTTATCCACCGTACCAAGGACACGTGTTACCGGCGATAAAGGCGTTAGTTAGATCCACTGACAGGACAGAAATAGTATGAGTTAAATACCTACAAAAGGCGGTGGAGAACTTGGAGATGGGAATTAACAGGAGATTACTAATAACTGACATCCATTAGATATGGCACGTGGAACTAGAACAGTCTACTCCAGCGAGTCAAATAAAGGGTTCCAACCACTTAAAGAAGGTCGAAGCGTACAACAGCCGAAACTTTGTCATAAATATGAGAACAAAGACGGTGACAATAATCCGAATAATAGTGCACATAATATCTCATCTCAAAAATTTAGACAGGTATGAAATATATAATTTCTTATGTCAGTGAATGCTAGGAAATTTCCCCAGAAAGAAAGAAGAGGCTTGCATCAATGAAATCTAAGCATAGAATGGAGAGTAAATTATAGCGAAATATTCTTAAGGATAATATGATCAGCCAGGAAACTTATAATTACAATCAAGGAAAGACAGTTGGAATTCAAAATGCTCATAATGAAGGAGGATGAAATGGAGAATGTAACACTCCTACAATATTTTGAAGCAGAAGCAAAAAAAAGCCTGACATGTGTAGGGATATTCGGTGAATGGGTGGCACAAGCATGATACAAATAATGTTACAGATTATAATCTCCAAAGATGTACAAATTATAGCAAACACTGAATTGTCATAATTATCTGTATCATCAAATGTCCTACACAGGATGCGATTGATAAATTGTTGTTTATATTATGCAAAAAATAAAATAACAATGGCATCTCCTTTTACCAAAATGACACATAAACTATTGAACTTTTATAAGATAAATTTATTCATTGAAATGCCTCAAAGTGACTTTGAAATGCGATTCAACTCTTCTGGACGGTCTCTTTGGTTAAGTTGATTAAT
>CAHIKZ030002112.1:1805000-1832500 GCA_903632075.3 Acanthosepion pharaonis
TAGAATCGTAGACGACATCCAGACGTTGTTTGGATGTGAACTGTTTGACAATGATATGAAATGGTAATTTAACAATTTAATACATATACACAATGTCAGTTCAAATTTTCATTTTATAGTAAATATACAAGCTCTTTAAGAAACAAATCGAAAATGTAAAGAAACATTTTAAATAAGTTATTCTATAATTTCACTAACATTAAGAAGTAAAATATGAGATTTCTGTCTAATAAATATTCGTTTTATTATTTGGAATACTTATTTTTTCATTGGAATATATTCATTGGAATATATTTTTTCATTTTATTCTCTCTCTATCTCTCTCTACCTCTCTTTTTCAGACACACATAAACATATATATATATATATATATATATATATATATATATGTGTGTGTGTGTGTATATATATATATATATATATATATATATATATATATATATATATATATATATATATATATCAATTCAGATATATATATAGATATATAATCTAACCTATGATGGAAGTTTTTGTGAGTAAGTTTTATACATAATTTTAATAGAAATTTTATGATTTCCTTACAAGATTGCATATTAAACGCTTATGCATTTACCTCTTAAAATAAAACTTTTCATACAAATGAATCAGGAAAACCTTTTACATTCTATACTAAATATAAGCATGAAATCTCTTAAATGCTTTGTGAACATTTCAAATGCATAGATTTATTCAATATTATCTTGCATAAGAAATTAATTAAATGTGTAGAGAAAGAAATCTTCGACGAATCATTGATATATTTTTTCTAACCTTAGTTTGTTTATTGTTGATTTTGTTACTTGGTTGTTAAACCCTATTCAATTTATGAGTATTTGGAGATATTTTAACTTTATATGAATCAATTTCCTGGCAAATGATACCAGGGGCTATTTGTATAATTTTATTTATATTTTTACATTTATTTCTACATTATATCGAGGATGTTTTCCTTTCTTTGTTTGACATTTCTTATTGGTATTTCCTGATTCCAAGTTAGCAATTTGTGTTACAATTGAAAATTATATGATTTAAAGAGAATATTTGTAAACAATGAAAATGAAATTAAGGTAAAAATATCATTTCTTCAAAGAAAGAAAGAATACATCAAAGAAAGAGGCAAGCAAATTAGCAAATATAAATGAAAGTAAGTTGGGTGAATGCAAAAGAAGTTTATGTATACAGAATAATAAATAAACGACAGTTGACAGAAGGCAATCAAGAGAGAAATAATAAAGGAACCCGTGAAAAGAATTGAATGTAGAAACGATTTGCAAGAGAGAACAAGGAATGAAGTAAGCAAACTGCTTGATTTTGCAAGTCATATTTCGCCAATCAAATTAACATCCTTTGATCTCAACCAATATCGAAGGTGAAAACACCTAGTTTCAGATCTAGTGATTGATAATATCATAGGCCTATAAATATAAAACAAATAACGAATGATTCTAAATTAATTAATAAAATGTAATTAAATATAAAACCACTATGAATTTATAAGTACAAACGACTTTGATGAGCAAGAAAGTGTTATGATCCAGGTTAGGACCAAGAAAGAACAACACGAACACATGTGTAGAAATAATGAATGTATATTACACAAAATAATAATACAAGATGTGGAAGGTGTTAGTATGACTGTCAGTCTGGTTTGGAGTGAACTTCTATCGGCTCGACTCGATTTCGACCCTCTCTCTTGAAAGGCGTAGTACATATAGTGTTAGGAAAAGTTCATTCTGTTGTTATAGGTAAGGACCCATGACTGAAAGAAAGAATGAAATGGTATGAATAATTAAACAAAAAATAAAATTAATAAAATTGAAAGGAAACAATGAAAAGATGATTGTACAAATTTTATGAAAATAAATTCAACGAATCAAAAAAAAAACCAATCAGTGAAAAATATATAAATTTAAATAAATCCTGAATCAGAAATTGTTATAAAACGGAAATAATAAACTCGAAATAAATTAATAACTAAAGAAATACAGAAAGGCAATCGAAATATAATACGTAGAATATATAAATATCAATATAGAAGCAAAGCAGAAATGAAAGAAAAAAAAAGGGAAGAAATAATCATGAAATATATAAAAGCAAGATTAAGAAAATTGAATGAAAAATTAAGAAAAGAAGAGAAAGATTGAAAGAAGAAAAAAGAAAAAAAATGATGTAAAAATTAGCTTAGGTGGAATATGAGAGGTTATGGCTGACCTCAGAAGAAAAGCGGAAAATATAGAAAGAAAGACTGAAAGGAAGAAATAAAATCAGGAAGAATATGACAAATTATATTAAAATACAACTGAAAAATATCGTAAGAAAAATTAGGAAATGAATAATAAAGAAAAATTAGGAAATGAATAATAAAGAAAAATAACAAACAAATGACAGAATTGGTAAAGTTCAAGAGATATACTTAATAAAAATTTCGTTTTAAAAAATAAAAGCAATACTGATAAAAAAAAGAAAGTAAAAACAGAAACCGTCGATAGTAAATGAATGAAAATTGGTAAAATGAAAGAAAAGGAAAAGAAAATAACCGGAAAATATTGTATACTAATAAAAAAAAGAAATAAAAAAGTAAAATTCTATGAAAAATGACATAAGTTGATAAGCTGGAAAGACGGAAACTAAAAGAAATTGTATGAAAAATGAAATAAAAGCACAAATAAACGAAGAATTGAAAGCAATAAAAAGAAAAGAAGAAAATCGATTGACAAAGTCTGCAAGCTGAAAACAATGCATATAGCACAAGTGTTTTTTTTTCTTATAAAAATCACAATAACATGAAGCAATGGCGTATGGTTTATTGATTGGTGAATTATTGTCATTTACCTGTTGTTCGAAAAATCAATATTTTCAAAATTATGCCTCTATCACTTATAAATGTGTTAACGGGGTAGAAATATATTATACTACAAAGGTTTGTACCAACGAATTATTTTATTGATATCTTGGTAACCCTAATAACATTCGATTGAGGAAATCAAAATTTCTTTTCATCAATGTAAATTACTTGCGTTGTTTTCAGTAATTCAAACACTGTGATGTTTTGGATGCATTAGTTTTCTGCCTATGATAGTGTTTTGCGTTCATAGCAGTGTCGTTTGCGGGCTTCAAAGTAAAACAGCATAACAGTGTACCTTGATTAAAAAAACAAAAAACAAAAACATGGTGGATATTGTTTCTAGGTGTGTGAATATGCTTAATATTTGGGTAAATTTCAGTAATATGCCCTGTGTTAAGGTCAAGAATTTAATCTGTTTATATTATGTCCCACAAGCCCTCACTATGTAAGTAGAAGTTGTACTTGGTCGGCTTAAAGATAATTAACCTGGAAGTGTTATATATATTTTTATAAAACAATACGGAAAATATGAGTACTAATATTAAATATAATAAGGAAATGTATTTTCAAACTTCATTGTTATACGAATGTTAAAAAAATTAATAGCTAAATGATAATAATTTATCTCAAATGGGTAGAACTTTTAGATATTTAATGTTAATAGACATATCTGACATGCATAATGGGTTTAGATAGCAATAAGTCATCACATAAATCATCATTATATGATAGTTAAACTGTTTTATGATTAGATAAAATATATAATATTTCATATAAGATGAAAATTCACAAAGTGGAATTTCACGGATCTTGAATGCAAATGTAGGGAATTCCTATTATAATATCAATTAAATAGGAAGAAATAAAAGACTGATTTTGTTTTGTCTTTAAAGACAACTGCGGTTTATTGTGTTTATTAATTCCATGTTAACGAAACGTCCTAAATCATGTCATAATATTTCTGGCTTTCTTTATCATCTTGGAGAATACCTATTGTCAAATGAGATATTCAATATGTGTTTGTTATTTTTTCACATATATATTTATTTTTGTTGCTAAAGTGTTCTTGGATTTATTCTACGCCTATTTGATCAGGAATACAGTGAAATTTTACGATATTTTCTAACATTTAACTTAATTGTGCTTGTTGCATAAGGTTTTAAAATAGTCACTAATGTTAATACAGAATACATATTTCGTAATCAATCCATTATCTTACCTAAATGTATAAAATATCGCCGATCTGCAATTTTAATACGTCAGTTGCTGTTTCTGAAATCTGTTCATGTAATGTCAGATTGGTGACAGAATGGTGTTTATTTAATATTAATCTACACAGATTTTATCGTTAATAAATAATTGCATATGACGTGAGCGGTTTTTCATACATAATTTTTATGTATTCAGTAATCTGAACAATGGAGGAAAATATTCGTTGTAATTTCATGGTTCATTGAATTTTAGAGATTTCAGCACGTTTATAGATATACAAAAAATTCAAAATTCTTTCAAAAATATTAGTTTGATGCAGTGTACTATACGTTTTGACTATTGTTTAGTAAATATTGTTTTTACTTAATAAGATCATCTAAAAGTGTGAAATTAATACGGAATTCAAAGAGATTTAAAAAATATACTGTTAACTTTTAATAATTCTTTAAAAATTAATAAGTCATCGAGAAAAAATTAAGACAATATTGCCATCAGTATATCATATTTATAAAAGTTATTTTTTTTCTACTGTCTTAGTTTTATTTCATTTTTTTATTTTACGATTGAGATAAACTTTTGTTGTTGCATTATCATCATGCAATATGTTTCTCGGAACAGTATGGTAGCCATTGCAAAGACATTGTCATTGAGAATGTCGATATATCTATCTGCAGTAATTCTACCATTAAGAGAGATAAGAGAACCAGAAGGATAGCAGGAAATTTCCGCCCAAAACATTTCTGAGGCACCTACAATTTTGACTGTTAGATCTATGCAATACGACTCATATGTTTCACGCGGACATAAAAACGCCAGCTTGTAGGAAATAACGTGAAGGAAAACTCATCAGACCAAATAACGTTTTTCCATTCACCGAGTGTCCATTTTTTGTGATAATCACACCATTTTTATTGCAACTGGATACCAAGCCTGTGAAGAGCTTGACCAACTGTTTGTAGAAACTGTATTGGTTTGGTGACTAATGAGTTTTGATGTCAATTTTGTTGTTGTATATTTTCTGTGTTATTTTTTAATTTTTTTTTTACATGAAATCGTTTTAAAACTCGTTGGTTAATTTCTGTCAACTTGGTTTCCGGCCACTATTACTCTTTGCTGCTAATGTTTTGCCTTGTTTGGTTGAAGCTGTCATGACCGTGGACAATATTGCTCGTAACACATTCAATAATTCAAACGTTTTGATTACAGACGATTCTGCTAATCCAGCGCCAACTATTTGTCCTTTTTGAAAATCCGATAGGTCGCTCATTTTAGTATGTAACTTTTTCACCTGAAGATAAATAATGACTTAATTAAGTGGAAACGCAAGGTAAAGGATTAAAGTGCTGGGCAATTTACCTTTATGTTTTTATTCCTTAACCAACAATCCTAGCTGAAGATGTTCTTTTTGGAAGAAAAGAGTTAGTGAGAATTTTTCATAATGACATTTATTTATTCACTATTCTTTTAACAGAGAAATGTATTAGCTATTCCTACGACAAAAACAGAGAAACACACACGCACGCACACACAAGGAGAAACACATATACACACTTACACACATATATATATATAATTCGTTTTCGGAATGTTGCTAAAATAAATTACATTTGAAATTTCAAAAATATTTCTCTCGACAGGGAAGGGAATAAAGAAACCTTTCATAATTGAATAATAATGGTAAGTCTTTTTATAAAAATCATTTTCGACCGTTTGCCAGGTTTTGGGCGTCGGGATATTAAAAGAGCGTGACTAATGCATCAATTCCATTGAGTGGTGGAAAAAAACGACTCAATTTTATAGAATTACTTTTGACTTGACTCTTTTTGTCTGGCAATTTCTTAGCTATTATTCAGTTTACAGCTGCTGAAATTTCAATTTAAATAAGTGGGATAAAATATCATTTCCAAACTGAATATTCAAATTATACTTTTTGGAAGAATGTTTGATTTCATGTTACCGTTATTAAATACGAAGCAAGACAAACGTAGAGAATATATACCATCCTTTTTTTGCCAAAAAAAAATAATGCACAACACTCAGGTACAAGAGATAAACATGAATGCCTGGCATAAAATGATCGGTGGAAATTTATTCTGCTATTATGGAAAATTAAATTCTTGCTGGGTAAGTCAATATTCTGCCAAAGTGAGAAATCGAGATTTTCTTTTTATTTATTTATTTGTTTTTTTTTTTTTAGCATAGATAAGAAAATACCTTTGTAAAATCGGATAATCATACCGAGTTCGAATTCTGACTGATTCACTTTCGTTCACTTTGTGATATTACTTTTCGATACGGAATGAAACCATCTTTCTCCAGTATATAAACCCTTTGAGCGATGATCACCGTTTTACCTTTGGTAGACAAAAATGACATAATCCTCAGCCACCGTTTGAACAGTGATAGAGAAAAATGACTTAATGCCCAGCCACCGTTTCAACGGTGGGCAAACACCTGCGTCGTGTTTTGCTATTGCTTGTCGTAGTTTTATATCTATCGTGAAATATTACATACGAATTATTTGCGAATTTGGTGTCTGAAGCTCAGGAGCGCAAGACTGAAAGGGTTAAGAAATAACGACATAAACAGATTTTCGTCTTACTAACCAAAAATAAGTAATATTTCGCTTCATCCGACATCCGTTACGAAATGTTTTCATTCAAGTCGCTTACAGAAAATGTAGGCAAATGGCTGCATAGATGGTTACTATCGCCTTGGTTTTCAAACAGTCTAGGACAAACTTTGTTAATGAACATAGTAGGGCCCTGAGAAAATATTTAGTATAAAATTTGCATTATTTATGTTTACTTCTGCAGTTAAAGAAACTGGTAAACTCGCTAATATATGCATAGGCGTCTAAGTATATGTATATATGCACAAAGGTATTTATGAAATAGCATGTATATGTGTAAATGTATTCATATAAAAGATAAAATTATTCTAATAGAGGTATATGCTGTATAGATATCTCTGTGAACATACGTGTGTACAAGCATGTGTGTATGTATATTTATATATATATAAAATATTATATATATTTATTTAAAATCGACTCAACGGTTCATATATATATATATATATATATATATATATATATATATATATATATATATATATATATATATATATATATATTATTATTATTATTATTATTAATAGGTTCATCCACATACAGGGCAGTGTCGCTGTATCACAGCTCATCAGTATGGATAGACAACCGGTTGCTTCAAGCTGGGATCAAGACCCTACCAATTTGGCATCAGTCGGAGATCCTACCTCTAAGTTATCGGCGTAGAGAGAATAGGGGATTCTAGCATATTGTTTACGGATGGAAACAAAGGCCAGTAGCCAACAGTGCTCGAATCATTAAAGAAGAGCTGGGCGTCAATAGCTTTGTCGGCCATTGTTTTGGGATTATCTCTTTCACAATAGTGCTCGATCGAAGAAACAAGACCTTTATTATCATTAATATGGTCAAGCTATTGTCTGTTACATGTTTGAAATCTTGATGATTATGTTCCGACATGAAGATTGCATTCAAGCATGAAACAGATTTTCATCGCACTTTCCTGTCCTTATGCATACGATTTGCTCTCCATATACGTCCTGGGGTATTCGAAAATCGGTTCTAAATAGATATTGTTTTTTTATCAGTTCAAATAAATCTTTGTGTAGCAGATTATCAAATGCTTTTTAATCTTAAAAAAATTAAACATCATTTTGACTTTGTACTGCCGTCTCCGATATCATCCTGATTATCAATATGATATTTTGATCCCGTGTGCTTGACAACGCTGCATCGTTCTAGTCCACTTTACTGTCTAAATCTCCCTAGAAAAAAAAAGAGGGGGAGTGAATATATTCTATTATATAGAGATGGAAAGAGAAGTTGTTCGCCAAGTGTAAACTGTGTGGTTAGAGGTTTTGCTGTGTAAGGATATAAAAATGTCGTGGGAGGCCTTTACACCATTATTTTTTTATCGACAGATCCAAACATTGTGAATGGTCCGACACAAGCCTTCACCACTTGAGACAATTGTGTTGGTTTTCTGATTACTACATCTGATTAGTTCCACACTTATCCGGTGACTGAGAAAAACTCTACAAAATATCATCTTCATCTTGGCACATGGAATGTACGAACTCTCCAGGACAACAAATGAGCACCAGAAAGAAAAAAAGCTGTGTTTGTATTGGAGCTAAACACATTGATATAGCTGCACTGAGAAGGTAACCATCAGTCGACTACATGAAACGAGAAAGCAAAATAGAACATCTAAGTGTGTTCCTGCTGCTCTTGGATACAATACAACCTCCTGTACTGTTTGTGGACTTTTATGCAATTCTCGAGCGGTCTCAAAAAATCATGCCCATCAAAGGCATGCAGATCGAAGTTCGATGGGGGGACTTCATACATCGAACTCGATATATATATATATATATATATATATATATATATATATATATATAGTTTATGAAAAACTAGGTAATCCGTATGAGTAAACCTAAGGAGGATAAAATCCAGAGAGCACAATGTAAATTCAGAGCAAATAATTTAAATAAAAACAGACCACTTTATGGTTCCATGTAATAAATTATTTCGCCACAGCCCTTTTTAAAAGGAGTGCGGATCATCAGTCTTTACTGGGCTGTGGTGAAATATTTTATTACATGGAACCTTAATGTGGTCTGTTTTTATTTATATATATATATATATATATATATATATATATATATATATATATATATATATATATTGTATTTTGTATCCGATATTATTTCCTTTTTTATTACATTAATTTAGTTACGTCACGTATTTGCGTTGCTTCTTGTTTTCGTGCCTGAATTGGAAACGGCACATTATTTTCAGAAAAAACTATTGTTTTCATGGAAGTAAGGGACAGAGTATCGTTTCCTGCCAGAGGTAACAAGTTTCTTTATTAGAACTTTAAAAAATTGAACAAAGAGCAGGAAGTAAACAACCACGAATGATCACAAAACTCCGTATCTATATCATGGCCCTACTCTGTAATGATTACATAATCGTCTTGTGAATTCTGCATGGTCGACTTCTAGAAATAATTTTCTCTTATCAGACAATTCCATTTGAAATTTCAGCAGCCACACAATGAAGAAAATATATCAAATTTGATATCTTGGCAATATCATTTGATTCCCTGGGCCAGTAGGGAGGAATCTAGGTTGTTAGTTCCAATTAGCGGGTTTATTTCGCCACTTTACGCCGTATGTAACTTAACTACTGCAAGATGACCTCTCGTCACATGTACCCTTTTAAAACGGTGTGAAAGCTTTTTACGTTTTCGTCCCAGCACTTTCTTAATATTCTTCATTATGAATCATAAAAATAAGGAATACACGGTTGATACTGATGGAAAAAATAGATCTGAAGTTCAATTTGTTAAATACAAAATCTAAAACAAACAAAGCCCCCCCATATATTGCAAAAGAATAATTGAATTTATAAGATGGGGCTGTAAACGTTCAATCAGCGTCATCTCTAAAATCAAGTAACATTTTACTGCGATAAACCATTTGACATTGAATTACAATATATATGTCAACATGAGTGTACCTCGACGCGCTGTAATGGTTAGCAACCTTGTTTTGCTAGAACAATTACGACTAAGTAGTGAGTTCGATCCTCACTGGGTACCACATACATTCAGCCTTGTGCCACATCTGACCTACACTTTGAAATTTACTATATGTCAATATAAACGTCATCAAAACTTAGACATAAAGCGTGCCTCTTATTACCAACACTAACCTATGCCAGCAAACATTACTTTAACTGTAGATCTTGAGGCGAAGATACTATATTTTATTTAGTAATAAGTTGATATTATATATAAATATCCAAGCAGACTTTTTGGAGACACGGAGACAAAGTGATGTGTATATCTTTGTCAAATTTACGTAAATATAAATTTCAGTACAATATACATTAACCTACATATATTTGAGCTAATATTCACCCAATACAAGACCTAAGAACCACTCAAAGCAGAGGGTTATTTGGAGTTTTGTTAGCGCAGGAAATGGCAATCGTTAGGGGTATAGTCCTGAAGTAGTTTTTAGAAGTAAGCGGAAACGCAATACTAAACAGGAAACCGAGTATACATATCTGCTGCGTATAAGACCAGGGTGAAGTATGAACCAGACAATGGGCGAACCATATACAAAAATAAAATGTAAATATTACGCAGCACAATGTTGTAGATGTTTATCAGGATTATGTATACACGGATTTTATTTACATTCGGAACAGACATTCAAAATCGTCGGTCAACTTGTGATGTAATAGAACGCATATCGGTTCGCAATCTTTCTGTGTTTTAAATAGAATCAATGCATCAGATGGCATAACAAAGAAACACAAAATGGCTTCTTTTCTAAATTCACAGAAGAGAGTTCTGAGTTACTGGTCCTCGTGAAGTTGGCTATTTCGGAGAATTTCTGTTCTTTTTTGTAATGGGCCTATTATGGTCAAATGAAAATTACTCCCCCATCGATACTCCCTAAAACTAACTCCTTTTAAGGGTAGCAGTGGGAAAGAATACAGCTAAATTTGCATCAATCAAAGCAAATGTTGTTCCAGGAGTGTGAAGATTGATTGTTGTGTTTAATATACTTAAACCGTAAGACCAAATATAACTCTTAAAAGATATCCGCCTCACCTACAGAATAGTCTCCAAGTTTATGTGATGTAGCGTTAGGCTTAACTTAAATATCGAACGGAGCAAGGCTGCTAGATAAGGGAACACCTGTTTCTTACATGGGAAGGTTTTTTAAAAGCACTATGTAGATTAAGCGTGCCATATCTTCCAAAGCGCATTCGCCCACGATATACATGCCCAAATTCTCACAATGTAGCATAGAACGACATAAACCCCATATTTAACTCGCTTTTGGTGTATAAGAAAAGAGTGCTTAACCTCTTCTAATAGTAACAGAAGAGTAGACAGAACTCATGATCCGTGATATTCAGCATTCACTGAAACAGATTCGACTATGACTTTGGCCGTTACGATGGCTAAATCAGTACACTAATTAATATATAACGAGTAAGATTAGAAGAAGTCTGGATCTGTACTGCTTTAATATACATGAAAGATGAGTGAATAATAGGATTAATTATGCCATTCACCACCTGTGAGATTGTGCAAGCGAGAATGCAAGACTGTGTTAAAGGCCAAGTAAGATATACTGTGCATTAATATGCAATTTCAATGCAATTGATACTTTAACTCTCTGCATCATTTACAGGAAACATATAAGAAACACTTTTTTTCTTTATGCTAAAGAAAAAAACTCGACTTAAATTGCAAGATATAATTAAAGGTGAATATTTTTTTATTTCTCTAAATATAAGTTGAGACGGAACAAAAGTTGACAGTGTTTTCTCAATGGAACTGAAAGATAATTATTAGATATTTGTAGATAGATTCATTCAACCACATGAATGCTATTTTGTTCCGGAAAATGTTCCCCTACTTTTATGTAGCTTCATGAATTTATCCTTCACGAACATGGAATCTTTATGGATGATGAACCAATCTCATTTTTGTATATACTTATTTGATGCTATTCATTTAGTAAGGAACGAAATCAGAGGTAATCCAAAGATGTAAGTACATGTTAGTTGTTGTTTGTTATGTTTAGCGGCATATCTATGGGATTATTTAATATCGAAATTCTAATATTTTGTACGAAATTTTATTTTATATATTAATTCTTTGGATATAATAATAATTTTATTAATACAAGTCCTAATAATTAACCACTAGCTTCGGTGAGAAGAGGTAGAATCATACATTTTCCAAGGGTATTTTACTGATAAGTGAATATAATGAACTCAAGTGGAATTGGAACTCTGCTCACCGATTAACAATTCCGAGCCATTATCAATTGTATCACGCGGACATCAAAGCTTACGGAATCTGGTATACCCAAATGATCACTCATCTACGTAGAGACCGTTGCTCATCTTTGATAATCGTACAGGAGCAGGGGTTTTATTCGACGCAAGTTCATGTGAATAGGGAATGTGTAATCGGATATTCCTACACTTCCTACCAGTTTCCGATAGATCTGTAAAGAAATACAAGGTTTGGTGTTGCTCTGATTTAAAATAACATTATTCCGATTGGCCAATTTTCATTGAATGCTGCTTTTAATCAGTACATTATTTATCAGAATCTAACGTCCGATTGTTGTAAATAATACACTTTTCATCAACTTTAACCTTTCCTATTAAGTGGTTATGTCTTTATTTTTTTAACTTTGAGCGAATAACTGGAAGTTGAAATTCTGTCCATTACATTTTTCTGTGAATAATGAGGCACACAAACATCATAGTGGTTTCCGTATCCAACTGTTTACGGTTATATATGTGTTATATTTTCAATGTCTTTGATTTCTAGATGTGTACGTTGAATCAAACTTTTTATTTGGCCATAGTTAATGACGGCAGAACTGCCAAAAGATGGCTAAAACACCAAATATCAAAATTGGAAGGATGATCTTTTCTTAGACCTAAAATCATTCAGCTGCCAGGATAAATAAATGTAATTTTACTGTTCATTATTTTCTGAAAGAGAACAATGAGAGCCGTTGGGTTACGAACTTTTACCATAGCTAAGATCACTTAAAATTATTACCGTATTAAATTTTATTGGAAATGAGCAAATTTATCATATATATTCCGGATATCAGAAATATATATTTTATCATTTCATTAACATTTTCATCGGCGTTATTATCCTGTTTTAATCACACCAGTTTCTTTTGTATTTAATTATTAGGATATCTGTTTACATGTCTACAGATTTCTTCGTGACTATAGCCAGTAAAAATTAATTTATTTGTTGATTTGTGTATATATTGTAGATTATAAGTAGGTTTATGCGAAAATTACAAGTTATTTTTTTGCTTAATATTATGAACATGAGAGGACAGAAATATTATTTATAAGAAAACATTAAATTGGAAGTTTTTATGTTGGCTATGAAAATATTTAACAAGATAAGAGACGTCTCATTTTATTGGAATCTATTTTATTAGAATATAAATATATATGAGAACAGGCAAAGATAAAAATATTGCCGGGATACATAATGCAAAATTTAAAGTTTACCGAAAAGAATACTCTTTCTTAGTGATATATACATATATTATTATAATGTAACACGGAAAAATTTCAGGGTATGATAAATAAGGAGAGAAGCGTTGCCCGATGATTACGTGTAAGCATGAAAAAGTGTGTTGTCCTGGGTGTTGATCTCAGTGCCTATATATATATATATATATATATATATATATATATATATATATATATATATATATATATATATATATATATATATGCATGCTGACTCTCGCGTCGTTTATCAACGTATGATGGTCAAGCAAATCAGTGCCTAGGAACCGACAGCCAGACAACTGCATATATCATTTCTTTAGTGGTGAAGAGCCGGATATACAGAACAGGTGCACTGCGTGTCACACGGTCGCTAAACGACTCTTTGCTGGTTTTGAATTCGGCATTTTCCTTCTCCTAGAGGAGTTGCAATCAAACGCTATTGAACCTAGTCTGTCCTGCTACTTACCCATATCTGGGGGCGGCAGAGAAGAAGATTCAAACATTTTCCAAGGGTATTAGCACATAAGTAAATGTAATGTATTCGACTGGAATTCGGATTCGGCTCTCCGATTCCTCAATATATATATATATATATATATATATATATTCATGCCGGTATAACAAAATAATACTGTTTACTGTTTAATAAATAGAGAGCGGTTACTCAAATACGAGACAAATCTCTCATCAACTGTCTAATTGTGGGGAGGGGTGGTCTATTAATGCCGTTTGTCTAAAGATAGTAAAAGGTATTATTTTTCAGTTATAAGATTTCAGTATTTATGGCAATAATGAAAATACAATAAATATCTATATATATATATAGTATATATAAACGACTATATGCATATCAAAACCCCTTACGTTACAACACAGCTCTATCAGAATGCATTTTAAAATAAAATACAAAGATAATAACCTCATCCACATGTAATAATGACTAAAAATAATGGAAGCCTTAATAATAAAAAAAAAGAAAAAACCCACAGTTACAAATAGTAACTACGAAAACGGCCACAATGTGCTGTGTTCGAAAAATAAAGCATCCATATATTTCTAGAAACATACACACAACCCATACACCCAATTAAAAAGAAAAAAAATACAATCATCCTTGATAATATCTTAAATTTTAGCCGAAAGCGCTCAGAATTATAGAACATTTGGACGGATTCTGAACACTCTGTGTCCAGAAAAGAAAACATATAAATGAAAGATTGCTGCCTAAATACTCAGTTTTATATATATATATATATATATATATATATATATATATATATATATATATATATATATATATATATATATATATATATATATATATTTATCCATATATATATATATATATATATATATATATATATATATATATTACAACTACGGTAATCAAGTCTGACGTGTTCGGTATTGAACGTACTCTTCAGAATCGAGGAAGAAAAGCTTCTGTGGCAAGCTTAAAATTTCTAGTAGGATTTAAAGTTTACGATACAGAAGGGAGAATGTAACTGCTGTGACCAAGTAAATGGTTAAGAAATAACAAAACCAGTGTTGCAAATATATCATTTATAAAACAGTAAGTACAAGAGAAGATTATTGCACGACTAGTGACTGAGTATCGGTTGACCAAGCGTTCAATCTATTCGGCTGTTATATCTACTAGCCTCCCCACGAGTTTAATGTGGGGCAATCCGAGGCCGTAGGCCCGGACAAAAATTACCCATAGATCACGTATAAAACGCGGTCGGGTAGCTGTTTTCCGAGACGAGACAGCCCTTCGACAAAGCCTCGTCTGTAGATCTTCGCTGCCCGGGGACAGAGAGATTGACCAGCACAGCTGGAACAGATCTATTCGACTGTTAATATTTAACAGCCCCCGCCATCACGAGGGATGTATCTGGCACAAGGCCGAGTTTACCGTGGGTTCTCAAAGCCCGTAGACTTGGCTAAAAATATTCTCTTAGAAGCCGTATAAACGGGTTCAGGGTCTGTCTACCTCCCCGGACGAACATTGCCCCTAGGCAAAGCCTCGTCCAGGTTCCTCTCTGCTCAAGGAAGAGAGTTCAACAGTAATGAAGAATCTATCCGACTGTTAATATTTAACCGCCCCCTCTCAAGAAATATCTGCAGCACAAGGCCGAGTTTACCGTGGATTCTCCGAGCCCGTAGGGTCGGTTAAAATATTCCCTTAGAGCCCGTATAAATGGATTCACGTTCTGTCTATCTCCCTGAATGAAACTTTGCCTTTCGGCAAAGCCTCGTCCGGGTTCGTCTCTGCTCAATGCAGAGACTTTCACAGTAATGAACAGGCTAGATTCTTGTTATATTGAATGACCTCCCTCGTGGGTTTTATGCGGGACCAGGCCGAGTTTATCGTGGGTTCTCCGAAGCCGTTCATAAACGGGTTCAGGCCTGTCTACCTCCCAGGACGTAATTTTGCCCTGCGTCAAATCAACTTTCGGTTTCCTCTCTGCTCATGTCTGAGAGTTTGACAGTAATTAACTGGCTAGAGCACTGTTAATATTTAACAGGCCCCCTCCATGTGAGATATATGTGGCACAAGGTAGAGTTTACCGTTTGGGACCGTTATATTTCACGTCCCCCCAACGTGGGTTGTATGTGACACAAGTCCGAGTTTAGCTTGGGTTCTGCGAGCCCGTAGGCTCGGCCAAATATTTTCCCTTCGAACACTTATTAACGGGTTCAGGGCCTGTCTACCTGAAGGGCAAATTTTCATCCGGGTTCCTCTCCGCCCAGTTGTAGAGTTTGACATTCATGAACGTTTTGGAGCACCGTTCCAACGGTTTAGCACCGTTCCCCCAAGTTCTTCTTTCCTACTAATCTTATTGTAGACGGAGGAGGCCAACATAGACTCTTTAGATGTAGGTTACCACCCGCTAACGTTGATCCGTTTTTATTTGTAGTGTAGATTGATTACAAAAATATTTTACAAAAAAAATCGACAAGCAATAATAATGAAAAAAAGTAATTTGTACAAAACTAATATTTAATGTGTGAAAAAAAAAGACATTATTAAATGTTTAAAAATTTATAAAATTTACACGTGTCATTCGTTCATTGTAAGATCATCCTGAATTTCGCTGCCTTCTTTATTTGTGTTCATGGCAGTTGTTTCTGTAGCACTTTTGACGCTAGTACGACATTCTTTCACTTTATGATTGTACAGCTTTTTCTGATATTTTACTTTTGTAATGTGTGCATCTTGATATTCCTGGGGTCAATTAGTTTGAGTAATATTTCAATAGCTTTTTCATATGATACTGTTTAATCCCCACTTTGATCGTCTAATATAGTCTCAATACTCCTGCAACTATCAAAATTACCCCTATTTTGAATACTGTTTTTTTATGAGTAGTATCTTCTATTTCTCCCTCTCGACAGACCCATACTACAACATCATCTACATCAAGTGAATAAAGATGTTGGGTTCATTGGAAAGCTGGCAACTTTCAATAATTTTCTGCAAAACTTGTTCTTTTCCTAATCAATTTGTTTCCCTTTTCTTAACATTCTTTTCTGCATCACTAACTCTATCTCGGTACAGGTTTCGCCATGAATTTCTTAAAGTGTCAGCTTTCACCTGATCCCACGTGTGTGCGAGTAAAAATGTTTGGAGTAAAATCTTTTTGGAAAATTTTCTAGCCCAACATTGCAGTTCATCTGTTTTATCAGGAACTTATTTTTGTAGAAAAGTCTTCTTCATCCATTGGTTGGATCAACGATTTAACGTTTGGCGGTAAATAGCACGCAAAAAAATTTCCACAAGATGACGCTAATTCATCTTCATTTGGATGTGCTCTTCAATTGTTTAAAAGAAGTAAGCATATTGAATTTGTCTTGCCTAATTGTGAAAGCGGGTTAATACAGATGGGACAAACTCCTAAAAAAAAACAATCAGTAAACAGATACTGATTCATCCATACATTGTTCGATGATTTTTATGTGACTGGTAATTGCACAATTCCATTCAGAAACGGGGATAATTAAATTTTGCAATAAATAAAAGATTACGCTTGTGGCTACCTGACGAATTAGCGCACACCAGTACTGACAATCCTTCTTTATTTAGTTTATAAACTTTTGTTTTTCGTTCGTCTGTACCGGCTAAAATTTTGGAGGCTGACATTTCCAGTAGATAACATTTATATCAGCATTGTAGATTTCATCTGGGTTAAATAATATTCCTTCATAATTTTGAAGAAGTTTTCACTGTATATAAAAGCTGCCTGTGTATTGCCTGTATGCATTTAACCTGAAATATTTAATTGCTTTATTCCATGTTAAGTCTTGAAACTTCTGAGACAAACTTCTGAGTCAAACTTCAGAAAATATCATTCTTGTTTTCCTGTTCTTTTCGGCATAAAAACAGTTGTTTTGGCAATTAGCATCGGACCTTTTATGGACAAACCTTCCTAATTGTTTAGAGGAAAACAACTTGTATACAGTTCGGTCAAATTGACGATGTTTTCATCTGTGAAAAGCTTTTTGTAAAGAGTTTCTCTATTTATTTACACAAGACGAAGCAGCTTGTAAAAATTTCTCTATTTTTTTTTTTTATATAGAAAAGTTTGCTTTTTCCAATATTCTTTCATTAAAACCGAGTTAATTTTAACTTTATCAATATTATCAAGGATTTCACGTTTTTGCATAAAAGTCAAGGTAATTATTTTCCTTTTTGAACTTTGAGACATTATTATGGGTAAGTAATATTTTTTTTTTAAAAACAATTACATTCTTTGAAGAAGGACAAAAAATTTATGTACATTAGAACTACTCTAAACCTAACATAAGAGATGTTTGGTATTTAGGGTACTTTTATGATTCGAAGAAGAAATGGTTTCATATTTCTGTCAATACAAAAGTTCGAATTAGATGATGAGCCCAAATTCGAGAAAATCTAGAATTGTGCTATGTTCGGATTTGGGGAGTTCTACTTTGTATACTACATACATACATACACACACACACATACAGAGATACATACATGCATACATACTTACATATATATATATATATATATATATATATATATATATATATATATATATATATATCAAGCAATCAAAAGAAAATGTTTGAATCAATCAACACAACAATAAAAACAATATCTAAACACGTGACAGTAATTGACGAAATTACCAGTTAACAGTATAATAGCGTTCTCTAAATTCTTCCACATTTTGTTTTTGCTATTATTAGTTACTTTGTTTAAGAAATTCATTTCGTTTTTGCCTTGGAAATGTCCACATTGGACGAAACGCGTCGGCTAACATTACACTTTTCCTATTGTCTTTTATATATATATATATATATATATATATATATATATATATATAACCGATGTTTGCAAAAATGTGTCTACAAATATAGAAAAGATTATGGAGGTGAGGTGGATAAGGTGAATGTCTATAAATATTTATTTTCATTAAAAGATAAATGTTGTGAATATAAATGGAGAGAATTGTACTTTCTTGAACAATTCGATTTCTGTATGTAACGCATGACAACTTCAGAAAATTAACAGAAAGAGTTTATGTGCGATACCTCTAATATGTTCTAAGTGAATCATCGTCCCCCACTTTTCAAGATAAACAAAATTATAATCTCGAATACATACACGATAGGATTAATAAGGATAGGTAATAAAAGATTAAACTCGTACGATATTTACCTCATATAAATCTACCTTGAAATCTTTACCCAAACAACTTGTTTAATATCAAATAGCAGTTGACTTGAGAAGACTTTGTCAGCTAGACATATAATAAATTAGGACTTATTGTAAATTTTAGAGACATTTTCAAAAATAGATTATTGGAAATGATGAGTATTCTCTCAAAATACATTCGATTACTGGAATTTTAAAAGCAATTTGTTGGACATATCAATACATTAAAGATTTAGGAAAAATTCAAATAATATCATTGGACAATATATATGAAATTTATATTCTGTCTCAGACTGCAAATGAATTTTATATTGTTGAACTAAGTCATGATTGAAATTCAATAACTCTACAGGTCATAGTCTGGAAATAATTCACTAAGTCTGATGCATTAATAGCGAAACTAAAACCGGTACGATATTGAATTGTCGTTAGCAAAACATAAATCACGTGTTGAAAGTTCTAAAATAAGTTTCACATTTCATTCGACTCAATTAGAATCATTCAATAGCAGAATCTCATGAACAGAGAAAATTATCAATATAACATGTCTTATTATTTCCTAATATTTCAATATATTCAAAGATGTTGAAGAAATTTGGCGAGAATGCACCGGAAATATATATATATATATATATATATATATATATATATATATATATATATATATATATATATAAATTTCAGTCACGTTTGAAATGTAATCGCATAATTAAATACAATCTATTAAAACTATATAAATTTCCGTCGTTTGCATATGGCCAGTCATGGGGGTGTTTATCGACATATCCTTCTGTGGAAATCCAAGACTTGACAGGCATGTTCATGATGACATGATGAAGGAGCCCTCTCTCTCTCTATCTGTGTCTGTGTCTCTTTCTCTCTCTCTCTCTCTCTATATATCTATATATATATATATATATATATATATATATATATATATTGTTAAGGTGTGCTTTATTTATGGGATAAAGTGCTCAATATCAGAGATAAAGCGTGTGTAAATATATTAGTGAACATTGAAGTCAACACCTGGAGGCGATAGGATATTTCATGGTAGACGCAATTCTCAGACCACGATTGTCGTTTTTTTTTTCTTTCTTGGTTCTTTATATATACAGGGCAGTGTTGCATTTTGGTTAGTCTATTTCAGCGGTTATTTTGCAGGAAATCCTTTATTTATTTATGTATTTATTTATTTGTGTTAAATAATTTTGCTTGTTTTATTTATTTTTATTTTTTATTTTTTATCTTTTATCTTATATATTTACTCATTTTTATTTTATCGGTGTTTTATTAAAATAGTAAAATTGTTTATATCGCTTATTTAAAGGTTTTGTTGTATATATACATATATATATATATATATATATATATATATATATATATATATATATATATATATATATATATATATATATAAAGTTCAACATAAAATATGTACCACCAATATTCTTTGAATAAACGTTATTAAATTTATATATTTATTAATTTTAATGGTTACACTTTCATTTTCTCATCTTTTTCCATTTCTTGTTAATTTTCCCGTCATAGAAGCCCTAGGATCACTTTGTGGGGGCTATTCTGTGATGATGTATAAGCTTACAAAATGGAAGAAGTGCAGTTCATGAGAATATGAAACTAAGATAATGATTAACACTAAACTTCAATATATCATGATTGTAAGGATCGTTGCATTTTCTACGAAGCAGAATTTCTTGAGATGCATCTCTCCTCATGGAAATTAGTTCTTACTAATGGAATACGAATGAAACGAATATGATTTATCTTTGGGTACGTAGTTTGGCAACTCTATAGAATAGCTAGACATAACTGTATTGGGATCCACAATTATTATTACTCAGTATCCTCTAGGTTAATTAGAAATATAACCGTTACCGCCTACCCAGTAATAGTTAGTCTAATACCATAGATATTACTACTCAAAGAACCACTGGCTTACATATATAAATAGTCGAAGCAAAATGCAATGCACATGACTTCAAGATTGCGCCAAAGTAAAACGCATTCTGTCACCGATCGATTTTGAACTAACATTTCACTTTTATATATTAGGTCATTTGCCTTTCCCCTTTGCTATTGTACCAAATTTATGCCGATGCATTCTTTTTCAATTGAATGTATCATTGTGTGTAAATCAATGTGTTGTCAGATTAATTTTCTGAGGTTATTTATTTTGAAATGAACAATAACATGTATGTTTTGTATTGGTACAACTTACGGCCGTATTTAGGAGATAAAATTGTCTATGGCAAGCAATTTCTTTTCCACACACTACATATTGAATGAGGACTCATCTCCATTCTTTTTCTCTAAGTAAGAAGAAGTTCTATTGAGACATTCAAATAAACGTTCCATCATAGTACGGACACACGAAGGGATTTTTCCCCCATATCTACCTTTTTAACCTCTTTATGTCTAAGGGTTAACAGTTATTTTCCTATCTATATTCTTAAGCTGCACTTCTAATATCCTCTTCTATCGTGCAACAACCTCAATCAGTAACAATCTACAGCCATTGACTTATAGGTGTTATATTGAGAAGACTATTAGTGAAACATCAGTTATGACCTAGATGTTATTTTTTTACTCATATAGTGACTCTGTTCATGAAAGAGAATATAAACTCATCAACGGATACATACAAATGTGTGAGGGCGACCGTATTTGTAATCATGCTAAATAAAACATCTTTAATACTTCCAGAGTGACACTCTTGTCTTTGAATAATTCAGATTGCAAATTTTCATCTTCTACGGAAATTTTAACAAGTGAGATGGAAAATTGAATGCAAGCTCCCTATTACTTACAGTTTTCTGATACAAAATATTTATTTCTTACAAAATATTTAGGGTAGCTTTTATTTCTATAAACTAATAATAATTCCTAAATGAAAAGCTATCATTAAAATCCATTCTCAATGACAGATGTATTCATGATTTTTAAGGTTTCTGTCTCCCTGCCGTTGAAAATCATTTAACTCAAACAAAATTGACTATGTACATTTATAATTATTTATATTTTTCATATAGAAAACATAGTTATATTAATTTAGTAATGCTAAAAGATAAAAGGAGATATTTAAAAGCGATAATTTTTCCAAGTACATTTAAAAAGGTAATATACATTTGCATTCATATTTGTCTCATATTACGAGCGGTTTTCTTTTAATTATAATATTTTAATTGATTTTTTTCTGCAATTCTTATTAATATGCTGATTTTGAACTTATTAATTATAATTTAAACAACAGAGTTATATCTTTAACAATCAACTATGCACATTGTTAGAGAAATTGCAGACTAAAATTTAGTAGAGATGAAGACATTCATTATTGACAATGGATTTTTTAACAACAGCTTCTAATTGAAGAAATATTATTTTTTATAGTAATAAAACCTACGTTTTTTATAAATAACTATTTTGTATCGGGAACATGTTCCCGATATTTTATAACATTTTCCCCTATAATAATATTCACTCAAATGATATAATATAGAATCTGTGAATTTATTTTATACCTTCGTTTAAATATGCATACTGTGACACAAGATACCTCTTGAAACCACACAATTCGCTGCTACGACTCAAAAACATTATATAAATTTTAAATGATATGATCAACTAGACGTCTGTGCTTTTAATTCTTTTTAACTCTTTCAAAATTCGTCATTTTGAAGTCATTTGATTTAAGATATGCAATGAATCAAATAAGAAAAATGTGAAGTTCTATCAAATCGATTTTCGGATTTATCGAACTTTCTCTAACTGGATGTCAGCGGTTGTTCTTCATCGCCAATACCGTTTCACTGGATCGGCTGGAAAGAGTGTATTTCTTCCGTTGCAAGATTTTATCGTTTTGGGCATTCTATTTTTGTCTCTGTTTTTGTAGCTTTACATCTCAGCGTCATTATTTCTCATTTCATCGCACTGCATTTCTTTCACTTTCTTACGGTACATTGCATTCCAGCTTTTATATTCCAATCTGCCACTCCCGAATAAACGTCGCTATCAGACGTACTGTAAGGTAATTACTAGTTCTGAAAGCAGACAAATGATCATATGAAAAACGACTGTGTAAATAGCAGTCATGAAAGCTAAAAAGATATATTGAATTTGGGAGCAATGCACATGCAGGCGAAGGATGGAAAATAAACGGTAAAGAAAATGGACGGGACTTATATAACAGTGACGATTGCAGCAGTGGCCATGATTTGCCTCATATAAATCTATTATCTAGTTTCCATGTCATCGTGATATTAATAATAATATCAAATTCTGCAAACAATTAGTTTTGAGTTCCTAGACAATTAAATAAACCATAAATAAAGATACTAATACGCTGATAGATATAAAATCTGTTTTCGGCAAAGGAAAAAAGTACTGATTATTATATATAATTAAAAATCAGTTCTTAAATCTTGATCTAAACTCTCCAACAAAATGTGTGAGCAAATAAACACTTAAGCGATTACAATAAAAATAAATATACTATATAAGTATTAGATATCTATCATAAAACCTGGACGTTTACGATAATCTAATGCATTTCTACTAGTAATCCATATTTCTTAATCGTCATTTTGTGTTTATTAATACAACGTTCCAGCCGTTACGCTCACATGTATTTATTTTTTTGCATTTTCTGAAAATTTGAGATTAATTCATTTTATTGGTTCTCATATCTTACGAGGTTTCATCTTGCTTTCTTCTTGGTCTTCTACGCTTCGTGTGAGTTTAATTATTAAATGTCTTTTATTGTCATTCATTATTGCCGAAACATGGCAGCTATCCTTTTAATGGGTGCCATTTTCAAATATACATTATTTAAATTGCTCTTATCTCTGAGATTTTTATACTTCGAATGATATATTCATTAGTTTTCTTTGGATGTATCAATGAGAAATAGACGAAGAAGTGATTCTTTTAAATATGGTATTCTTTTTGAGAAAATGTATATTCGCGTTAATTTTTTAATTCATGTATGGTGTATGCCTGTGCGGAATGAAGAGTTCAATTATTCCTATTCTAATTCAATGCCCACTCGGATCGGACACATTTTTGTCGATATATATTTTAACCAATATGTACATTGTTAAAGTTTTCATGAATGTGCTTACGTTTTTCTATCTCTATAATCCAAAAGAATAAATGAAATAAATTGTTTTTTGTAGAAGACAAAAAGCACTGTTTAAACAGAAAATGAAAGTGAAAGTTTTGACGAAAACCTGGAGAAACTATTAATAATATTTCATCGATGACTATTTACAAAGTGTAATAAAAAATGTATTTTTAATGATGGTCTTTTGACTCATAATCATATGACGCATTTAATCGGAATGCAGTTTTTTTATGTTTTACTAAGAAAACAAAGGCAGATGAAATTTTCAGAAAAAAAAATAATGCAGCAATTCTTTCTTTTCTTTTGTATAGAAATAAAGTGTCTATGCTGACACCGTGATTCGAACACAGATTACCAGTGAGCAAACAAGGACGATTCCATTATGAAATAAGTAGATCAAGTGATCGTAAAGGAAATGTATAAATGGGAATTAGCGTGACGTCAAAATGATCGCTATTCTCTATACTATCCACCATAATATTTCTCTATACTGATCATTATACGAATTACTATTCGGTGATTACTATTTGAAAAAAAATATTATTAGTGCTAGTATTATTTGAAGGCGTTAACACTACCAGTAACTCCGCTTGCAAAGTCTCGTCAATAACGAACATTTCAGAAGCGATAACGAGCATTTGTTCGCCTAATGCCACAAAAATAATATACCAAGCCAGTGTAAAAACAGCAGATAACGAGGAAAGCATACACAGAAGAGTAACCGAGGGACCATGAAAACTGAAAACTGAAAACATCTTTTAACATAGTAAATATGCGAAAAACAGCACTTTCTAAATATATATGGGAACTTAAAACCAAGAATTGAAAACTAAAACTGATTTTAAAACATTGTTATTGGAAATATATATTTATATGATATAAAATGGAGATAAAGTAATAAGCTAAGCAAGAGAATAAATCAACAAATTAGATTCCTTTGACAAAGTAAAGGAATGAAGAAAAATAATAAGTAAATGGAAAAAAATCAGTACACATAAAGGCACATGCATAATTATATATATTTAATAATAATACTACTAATAATAATAATTTGTAAAGGAAATGTATAAATGGGAATTAGCGTGACGTCTAAGTGATCGTTATTCTCTATACTATCCACTATACTATTTCTCTATACTGATAATTATACGAATTACTATTCGGCGATTACTATTTGAACAAGTATCATTAGTGCGATTATTATATGAAGACGTTAATACTACCAGTATCTCCGCTTACAAAGTTTGGTATACAACGAGCATTTGTTGACCTAACGAAAGTTAGAACGAATGATCGCCTAACGTCAAAAAACAAAGTTAGCAAAGAAATGCCTTCATTTACTTCTAGTGCTCGGAATTTTCCTCTAAGGAAATGAAGATATTACATGCCGATTGGCGAAAATTAAGTAAGTATAGTTTTATATTATTTTCATCTATTGAATTGAATATTTAAGAAACCGTATTCCAAAAAAAAACAAACTTTCTTCGGCAGGATTCGTGCCTGCTTCTCACCGGGGCAGAAAGGCACGTCGTTAATTTTGATGTGCTTTACACCAATCGATTTGACGAGAATAAATTCACTGAAAGATAACATTCAGTCTTTGAATTTCTTGGTTGATCAGTCATAGAGGCGTCTGCTGGAGAGAATTGACTGTGGTAGAATCACTCTCTCACCGGAGCAAGTCGATTTCAAGGGGTAGCACAAGTAGTTACGACTAGATACGTCTCCGTCTCTAGTAGTTGCCACAACGCCGTCCGTCTATTGTCGTGTTCCTGGCGATGAACAACACCTGCTTTCACCGCCTTCACGACATTTGGATCATATAAAATCGTCCGCCCTTTTCACCTCGTCCACTCTTGGCACGCCATAGTAGACAAGCCCTAACTCATTGAGGGTTCAAGCCCCTCTAGCTACCATCACTAGGTTCGGCCAGCCTGCCAAAGCCATTGGCCAGAATGTGATCGACGTCACATGCTAACACATTCGGAAAATCTGCCATTTGGGAACCAATACTGGACGAGGACGCCTAAAGATGTTGTGGTAAGCCCTGGCAATAGAGGTACTATCCTTCTATGGTTAAAATATATAAAAGAAATCACCATTAACACCTCCTGGGTTTCAACCTCACGGTATCATTATTATTTTGTAGTGATGTATTTTTTCGTTCATATAACCTGACCTAACGCCATAAAATAAAATAAGCTAGAGGGCAGGGGTGAGGCAAGTGTACGTAAAACTGGAAGTGAAAAAATGAATTGACAATAGATAGATAGATAGATAGATAGATAGATAGATAGATCTAATTTTAACTGACACAGTAGGATGATTGTGGAAAATATACTTAGTACAGAACTGTTGGTATTCACTAACAGGTTGATGGAAAAATATTCATATTTTCTCAGCTATATGTTAGTAATTTAACATTTCTAACAATTGGGGCATATTTAACATATATGTTACTTCAACCAGAGATTAATTGTCACTTTTGGGCTATTTTCCAAAATAGGAGTTCAATAAGCTTTTATTATTATGACAAAACCAATCAAAAGTATACGCAATATCTTAACATCCGTTAATCTAATGTGCGATATATTATTATTAGTTTCGATCAGGGTCTCCAAATTACGGTCAGCAAACAAATCACACCCTCCTCCAGGAATGGAGATCCCACAACAACTCCAAATAATGAAACGGTTGGACTACATTAAAGTAATTTATTATTTTGTTAGTCCGTTCGTTACGCTTCCAACATTAATTACGAGACATTTTCGCAAAACCATTGTTTCCTTGTAATTATCAAGTGTCTTTTAAACTCTAACATATATTAAAAAAATTACAGAAAAAATATAATTAAAACGTATTTATTCATTTGATTTTAATTCATTTACTTACAAAACTGATTTCCTGTGAAAATGTGATCTGTCCCTCTGAATAAAAGCTTTGCATTCTGTTCCCTTAGATAATCAAATCCGGCATCTATTCTAATTAATACTTCTATTTTTAATAATAATTTTTTTTCTTTATTTTCGTGGGAACGAATTCGTATGTGTGGTATCCGTTTCATAACATTTCAGTGGAAACTGTGAGAATGGGATTCCGAACCTTAGGGGAAAGATATCGTTTGAATAGATTGAATTCTGATTCAGTCAATAAAGATTTCCTCCAATAAATAAATATACTTTCGTTCTGTAATGAACGAATCTTTCGATGATATCAACAATCTTCATTCGGGAACGAGATTATAGTACAAAAAATAATCACTTTCCTTTTGAAACACGACTCCCGTTAGGAAACAGAAAAATCATCAGAGAAATTAATTACTGCAGTATATCAAGCGTGTCTCATAAAGTTCATTTAATTGAAACAGATTGTGATAAGTTGATTAACGTTTGAATCAGTACTAATAGACAAGAAGCTGCAGTGTGTTGGTTAA
>CAHIKZ030002112.1:1837500-1942500 GCA_903632075.3 Acanthosepion pharaonis
CTTGTTTGAAAAAAACGGAAGGCAGCGGTCACCCGCATTGCCTAGGCAAGACAAAAGGCAGACCACATCCGACTGTTGATCCAACTGTTTTGAAACGACTTCGAGACTTTTATCGGCCATTTAATGCAAAGTTTTACCATATGGTGCAACGCAATTTCAATTGGCCCTGACATACATTTTCTGTCTAATCGCATTTTCGTTCTTTTATTTTCATATTTATGTTTTAAAACATTTGGTGGCGAAGGCGAAAGAAAAATCGAAACATATGAAAATGAAATGTTAGATATAACCTTTTGTCTACACGTACAATGTGCATCATTTGTTGGTACACACATTCGTACACACCACAGATATGAATGCATGTTTATACGTTTGAATGTCGTCGTGGTTTAGACTAATCTTGCGTAATTGATTACAATTATATACATATATGTGCATATCGTGTTTAAACACCATAATAATCATCAATTAATTGTATATGTTCATATATGTGTAGAAACGTACATAATAGGCAGTTGATTTTTATCTGGACTAATAAAATATTACTTGATTAATCAATTCTAAGTATTACAAATTCAGTTCTATTGTTCCGTCTTTCTGTACGCATTTAGTATTTGTTTGGATAATGTCCAACAGTAATTCAAAACAGTTTTAGGAAAATAAACAACTGTTATACTTGATTCTGTTCCCGTATAAATCTGAATATTTCACGACGGAGCGAAAAAGTAATTAAATAATAAATCTTAGGCGATTCCAATTTCACAATTTTCAAAATAAAGTAAACTTTCCGAATTTCAGTTCGAAGCATTAACTTTCCATACAACAGTTTAAAAATAGGTTATATGAACTTTAAATTAAAATAGGTCTTATGTAGTATAAATTAAGAATGAATGAGAGAATATATTCCAGAATTTAGGGACCATTCTGTTACTGTTAAATCGAAGTTAAGTGAATATACATACGATTGTAAATATGACTTTCTTGTGTGCTAAGATAATGAAGACGAATTTAATCGCTAGTTTTGGGGATATTTTAGTCTCGCGATGCGAGACTGCTTAATTCGCTCACAATGTTATCACAAAGTAAAATATATTTCGCTGTATATAAAGTTTATTTTCCAATGTTCTATAATAAAATCAATAGTTGATACATTCGTTTATAATAAATGAATACTTGGAAATTATAAAATATAAAAAGATAAAAGAATTTATCAATTTTGAATATGTAATTTTCAATTCCTGCAATGTAGATAGCAATGAAATGCCGGTGTCTGTTGACAAAGTTTAATGCAATATTTTTTCTACTTGTGAAATCCTTAAAGAATGTTCGACTGGCAAGAATTCTCAAATATAAAATATATAACATATATAAGTATAACTTTTCGTATTGAGACATACAGATGTTATATGAAATTTCCACAGAGGAACAACTATGTAGACTGGTAATGTGGATCAAGCACATTACACTAACCATGGCCTCCGAGATTAGTGTTCCAATTCGTGTTCAATGGTTATCGTCTTGTGTATAAATATGTCTTCTGTTACACGCAGAAGAAAATGCGACGCATGCCCGCGTAAATATATATAAACTCAAAGAGACACACAAACATAAACTTTTCATTAAATAATAAGTTTTCAATTATGCATAGGTTCAGAGATGTTTACATTTTGGACATGAATTTAATTTCATTGAATGCTTTTAAATATATTTGAATCATGTGATTTAAAGGGGCAAAATACGAATATTTTATCAGCGGAGCTGATTACGATACACATTTAATTATCTACGAAATGGTTATATACATCTAAAAAGATAATGCAAAACATCTATAATGAGAGACATCCTCTGACAACAAAGTAGAGACTTGTGTCGCTGGAAGTATTCGATAGTCATTCAATTATTCCATTATTCTTACAATTTAAACTGTCTCTCAATATGAATATTATAACTATACAGAAGAGAGAAACTAATTCTTTAAGTCTAACATTGTCATCGTCAGCACGCATTCTGCTACAAAAATGAATAAAAGAATCAATCATTTCAAATTGTGTTTCGATAAGTTTCGGGGATCAAACATATTACCAATTGATACGCCTTCCCCCATAGTTTCGATGAAAAACTAAAATAAATAAATAAAAAAAAGATGAAAAATATATCCTTGAACATTGAACACATTATAAGATGGCAACATTTAATTATGTTCACCAAAATAAAATAAATGTATTATTTGTTGGTCTTTATGCGAAAATCTGTTGCAAAAAGACATATTTAAAAAAAAAGAAAAGAAGTAATATTTGTTCAAAAGGATTTGCTCATTGCTGCAAAAAAAGCTGAACAGATGGCACGAGCGAAACCATGAATAATAATAAAGGAAGAAATTATATTTGTTTTACCTGTCCGTATGCTCAGCTAAGGTGTCTTATTTCGTTAGTATTTTACTAAATGCTAGTTTTCATTATCGTCTGATTGTTAACAACCATGGAAAATACACAATAGTTCACCATATGTAAAGCATCGTTTAAATTCATTCATATATTTTATATTTAATTCAAATTTACTCTAATGATTTAAAAATATGTGAAAATAATATTAAAGATATAAGGTTGAGGTTACAGAAGGTTAAAATGAAAGCTTAAAGAAAATTATGAAACGACAATATACTCACGCATTATTCTAACATAAAAATCCTTATACATAGGGAAATATATAAGTGAATCCAGGAAGTATGACGCCTGTCGAAATGTAACGGCATTCTACAACAATCAATTAGAAACATCTTTGTGATTTTATTGATTTATTGTACATTTATTGAGTTCAGATATGTTTCTTGATGTGTAAATTCAGAAAGGACAAAATATTATTGGTTTCAAAGAGGTAATTTTTAATTAAAGATGTAATTATTTAATAACGAGGAAGCCAATAATTTACCAAGTAAACTAATGAAACTACTCATTAACTTTTCCTTTGTAGTCAATAAATAATCATAATCGATCAATCCGAAAACAAAAACCGCTGAAGTTTGTTAGGAACATAATTCCTGGCCACTTCTTCGATTAATATATTGGCATGTAAGGTACGAGTAGATGTCGAATGTTGGCGCTAATGAATATTTAAGGTTTGACTGACAGCGCAAACGGCGCAAAAACAAGCATTAAAATATATATCAAAATCCCTCGTGAATCAAGCTATCACCCATACGTACTGGAATATCCATACATATACACAAGTATATAATATATATATATATATATATATATATATATATATATATATATATATATATATATATATATATATATATATATATATATATTTTGTGTGTATACACATACATATATTAAACATACATACGAGGTTATGTGTTACAGACCAATGCATGTTATACATGCCGTAATACACACACTTTTACGTAATACGCACGCATATTGCATATTAATAAAGATATAAACATGTTTACTTGTATCGCCATACAATAAGATAAACAAGAGAAAACTACATACATAAAGTCACACAAAATGCAGATACTGGAAATATATTCTTCCATCATCATATTTCAAACATTAAGGATTAAGCTAATTTCGAAAATTATGACTGAAGTTAAATATTCGATAAGTTTGATGTGAATAGACAAAGAGTCAAATAACCTGAAAAATAAATTAACACCTAAGGCTGGTAATCGAATGTTGAATGTCGATTGATGATTAACTGCCTGCATGCTTTTCGGAGTTTCCTTAATTCTTTGTGTCTACATATTTATATATATACATACATATATATATATATATATATATATATATATATATATATATATATATATATATATATATATATATATATAAGTATATGCATATACGTGTGTCAGTCCTATAAGTCGGAAGTGTGTGCCTGTTTTAACAAATTCGATTTTACCTATAGACTTCGTTCGTGGACCTAGTGCTCCCCCTTAAGTCAGTGTTTTCTGTATCATTTAAATGTTAGACGTGATAGAGGTTCAGAAATTTATATTATGAGATTCCGGAAACAAATTATTTTTCAATTATTTCAAGTTATTTCATCGCAAGTTAATGAGTCTGATTTTAGTGAATTTCGTTATATAAAGTTTTGTCTGTTGTGAATGTGTGAACTCTCCCATAAAAAACCTTAGAAATGCATCACGTTTTGAATGTATTACATATATATATATATATATATATATATGAAGTAAAAATGAAAATTTAAATGTTAGTCAATGTGTTTCGTTCACTCATAGACTTTACTAAGGCAAACGTAAGGATTCTTATTTTGCAACAATTATGTTGTAACAGAAGCAATAATGTCTTTAGATTAGCAGAAACATTCAATTTAAGAACACACACTAAAGTATACTTATTGCCTTTCTTAACTTTTAAAATTCTGCAAACAATATCATTTTTACTTTACTTTATAAATACTTATTGCAAAAAATTAAATTATGCTTGGCTTAATAATGTTTTTCAGAGAACGAGACGATTCAGATAAGTAAATGTTCTCTTTCACTTTATTCATATTTGTTTCTTACAGATATATATATATATATATATATATATATATATATATATGATAATACTATTTTTTTTAATTTTCCTTTAAAGCATGCATTGTCTTGATACTCTACGAACAACAGAATAAATTTCAATTAACCTCTGTCCTTCATCTTAACTCCACGAAGAGATAGTATCCGAACCCCGGATTCGACACACATATATTCATATATGCATAATTATATATTTACCTGTGTCAAAATTTACGTGAGTGCATGCATACAAATATAAGTAATTTGCATGAAATTGGAAATAAAATTTAAATAAATTAAAGTAAATCTAATATTATCAACTTTGAAACAACATGAAGAATAAAGTATTATTCTAAAGAGTTAAAAAAAAACAATGTGTTGTCTTTTTTTCTTTTTTAATTATTTCTAATATGTATATATGAAAATGTTAATTGGAATTTGATATTTCAGTTTTGGTATTGGAATAATATCAAGACATTAACATAAGAAAATGAAAAGCTCAAAATATATCTAATTATTTCGCTTCTGCAAAGTATACGGCGTTCCTTGAAAAAAATTACTTCAACCTGTAAACAGAAGATCAATTGTTGTAATTTCTACGTGAAACTTCGTTGATGGAATACTTTTAAAATAAACTTTTATTTAATTATGAATAAATATTTAATCATTAGATCGGATGTATATGTCGGGCTCATTTTTTTAAATTTTTTCCAAATTTCAACTTTTATTCGAAGGACAAAATCCATTCACCAAGGATGGAAGTATTATGATTTTCACCAATAATACGATGCTTTTAACAAGGAATAAAAAGTTTGATATCTATAGTTCAAGCTATAAAATATAGCGTTAAAAAGCAACACATTATTTATTGTTTGAACTACAAAAGAATTTGCATTAAAAAGTCTTTGTAATTTTGCTACCGATTAAATGAAGTCCCGTACAGGAAGGCTGGTAAAATTGTTTGTCATTGTGATTGCGGCATAGCAGATAAAATTCATTCGTATGGGAATATATGGATAATCAAGAAAATATTAAAAAGAAGATATAAATTTACACAAACTTTAACACTTTTTATCCACCTTTGCTAACCTTTCATTTTTGCATCGCTTTGTTATTAAGAGATGAAAATAGGTTGTGTATGTCTACAGAAAATAACAAAGAAGATAACTATTATCACAAATGAGAAAACAGTTTAGGAAATCAGGTATCCCTCCAAAAATATTCAAAAATAGCTTTGTCTAGTGGATAATAAAGAAAACTCATGACCACTATGGTTAAAAAATCTGTAAACACCAAAGTCCCGGTTTAGAATCTTTTGAAAAAAGCATTCTAACACGAAGACAAACTTCTCGCTGCCAATAACTGAAATAAAAAATAATAATATACTCTCTAATCAACATTGAATTCGATTTTACATTTAATAAACAATTTTATAAACTAAAATTTGGATTACAAATGGGATCGCCTCTTAATGTAGTAATGGCATATATTTTCTAATAATTTTTCGAATCAGCTCTTTTCGAAAATATTCTACCTGAACAGCAATCAATATACGTCCAATATATTGCTGATGTTATATTACTATAAACCCGTGATAATGATTTGGTTACTCTTGTACATAAACGAAACAAAGTCGGACATACAATAGAATTTAATTACGATATAGAGGAAAATATTACTTTGCATTTTCTAGATGTCATGCTACATAGTGTTAAAAGTAATTTAAAACTAAGTGTTCACCGAAAATAGACTAATACAAATGATGTAATAAACTTGTATACCTATCAGGACAACAAAATAAAATACGAAATAATCATGGAATTTTACTTAACAACACTCAGAATTTGCAACCTTCAGTATTTACATAAAGAGGATAAATATATTGAACATACATTCAAGGTCCTCCAATATTCTAACAATGTCATATTCAATGGTAAACAAAAGGCTCATGAAATATTCTAAAGTAAAAACGGCCTATTCTAACAAATCCAAAGAACTAAATAAAAATATTATACATCCCACTAAAACACAATCGAAAATGATTTATCTCAACTCATAATAAAATGTGTCACAACAACGTCTAAAATAAAAAAAAAACATAATCAATGCAAAATAATAAGCTACAACTAGAAGGAAATGTTTACTCAATTTCATCTAATTATTGTCAGGAAGAATACTTTGGAAAAACCACAAGTTTATTAAACAGAAAATGATATGAACACGAAAAGTATATTTTACAATGCTACACAGCAAACCCATTAGTTGCTCATAATAATGAGAATGAAAACAATTTTGATATAATAAAATGCTAAGAGAAAACAATTCACTTAGAGGAAAGTGCTTATCACGAGTTCATCCAAACTAAATTTGTGTCTTACAAGGTTTCACCATTCTTGACAGATATTTTGTCATCAAATGTTTTGGAAAAAAAAAAGAAAAATAATCTGTTAGATTATATACCTTAGATTAAAATTACAACTCTCGAGCGACCCCTGTTGGTGCGCATGTGTAGTGACGTCAACGTTAACAAACTTCCTCATCTGACACCTTTCACATTATATTCATACATACATACGTACATATATAATAAAAAGGCATAAACATTAATATCCCATGATAATAAGTTCTTCCATTGGAATCGTAAATACGATCCAATTCCTCAGACCTACAAATTCAAAAAGAAAACAGAAAAAACTACTCCAGGAATTAAAAAATAAAATTTACTGAGAGTGTATATATGTGAGTGTGGGCCGAATTGTAGAGTAAATGAAAGCTATAGGGAGGGGTAACAGGCCAGAGAAGAACAGGAAGGTCTAAAGATGAAGTGGGGATTAAACTTTAACAGAAAGAAGTTTTAAAGAGGGGAGTCAAAGACGGTTTAAGTGAAAGAAATATGAATATTCTCTGATGTCTAATACACATTTAATATCAGAAAAAGATTTTGTATACCAGTTATTTAGGAAAACTTTATACCTGCATACCCACATACACATATAGCAATACATGAATAAAGTTTGCTAACACAAATTAAGTGATAAAAAATATATAGCGTATCACATAAACACAGATAATGATATATATAGATAATCAAATGTACCTTCCATATAAATGTCATGTCCGATGCTAGTGATCCAAGATGGAACTGTTAGAGGTAACAATACGTTATAAAACCATTATGTTTTAAAGCGTTCCTTATGTCTACATTTGGAAATGGTCTCACTACGAAGATTTAGAAAACAATCTTTATTTTTATCTTTAATAATAATTTTTTTCTGCAATACATAGATCACACAGATCACGGAAGTTATTAGTGGTTCTAGCTCTTGATAAGAATCTCTATTCGAAATGCGTGATTACTCCCTTATCCACTAGATTCCAGTAGTTTTTGGATAAGTAAGTTTGATTTTTGATGTATCGATATTTAAAAGAGCATCTATTGTTGTATAGACGCTGCTTCCAATTACCAGCGGATATACCTATGTATCTTCTTTTTTTTCTGGTTGATATTATCTCCGGGGAAGATTGTTGCTTCATAACTAATTTTCAGTGTCTTCCTGTTGAAAATGTTATGTAGAGGATGTTCACTATGAAAGTGTTTGTCTATTAACCTTAAGAAGAAACTTCATATATCAATGTTTGAAAGTCTACAATACGGTGGGTTAAACCATATTATTTCCTCTTTCTGTTTTTCGATCTATTATTACTACGATTTTTTAGTTCTTCTTCATAGATTAATTCCTGTTTAAAACCACTATTTTTGAGAGCCTGATTTTATATAAATTTATTTTCATTAAAGATATTTTGGCAAGAAGCCCATTTATTCTCTTATTAACAGTTTTGGGGATGTGATCTATTACAGATTTAGGGTGGTTAGACTGGACATTGATGTATAGGGGTTTCTGATCAACTTTATGGGAAGGACTAAAAATCTCATTAGGGAATTTGAGGGTTGTATCTAAAACGTTGACGATTTTAAGGTTCGAAGTTATTTCAATCTTGAGGCCTAGGTATGTGAAAGCCCTGATCATCCTCTTATTTAAGCTGGAATTCAAGTGACCATTGCTATTAGGGACAATGATTAAGCTGTCATCTTTATAAATTCCAACTTGATTATGGTTAACTACTCTACTCAAGGCGTCTAAAATATATATGCGCACTTAATCTGCAATTTTGGCAAAGTCGAATGCTCCCATATGTACATTGAAACATTCATTATTTTTCTTCACCCAAGTAACGTCATTGTATGTAAGTATTGATCTTGACGTTAAAACAATGTCCAGATCATTTTCCGTTATTTCGCTATATCTTTTAGCGAAATTAAGGCTGTTAATTAATAGTTCCTCCGAAATAGAAGGGTAAAAAGCCAAGATGTCAAATTGGATGAAAATAGCTTTCCTTTTATCGGGGTTATTTAGGAACCATTTGATCGTCTCAGCCGAATCTTTCCAAAGATTGTCTGAATATTTATCCAAGACACATGATGTTATTTTCTTAAGAATACTCTTAGAAATTAATCCCAACTCAGATTTAGAGTGATTAATTAAGCGGGACTGCCAGCTATTGGTAAAGTTCGGTTTATGACCTTTGAATGGAATGTATGCATCTTTCATATTAAATTTTCCCATTCTGTCAGCAACTCCACATTTGTTAGCAAATTTGCAGATGTTTTCATTGATAGAAGATAAGGTGCTATTGTCTTTGTCTTTCTTATAAGAGCTGGTAATTTTGTCAGTGATGAGTTTGTCATATTCAGATGGGTTACATTTTTTTTTAGATATTTTCGGATTTGTTGGTTTAATCTATAATTTTCAGGAATTTTTTTTTATGTTTTTAATATATTTGCCAATTTTAGCTTGGAGTAGTTTGAAGAATTACTGAACTTAATTAGCCTCATCCATTAGGTCACTTAAAAAAGCAGCATATCACGATGAATAAAGGTCCATAAATCAACGGAAACAAAATTTTGTCTCAATATGTTTATGTTGTTACGAAGAGGAAAGACCAAACTATTTTTTAAATATTTTTTGAAATTTCTTCCTCCTTTCGAACACGTAAAAAAGTGTGGTTAAAAATTTTGTCTTATTTACGACAGCGCGAGAAGAGTAAAAAAAGGTTTGTTTTATTTTGCGCTTTTCCCGAGGAAAACACAGGTTAATTAGGAAATTCTTGCAAAAATCAAATAATTGTCAGATTTTAATGAAACTTTCAGGACTTATTCAGACATGAATGGAATTATTTTTTTAATTTTTTTTCAGAAAATCTTGTTAAAAAGAGAATTTTGTAGCATGTTTCCACACACTTACATATTTTCATGAAATTTCGAGAAATTAAATCTTCACGCGCGGGATTTGTTTTATCAGTTTTAAACAGGACTCTTTGTAAAAAGTAAATAACCTTTTTTTTTTTTTTTTTTTTTTTTGTAAAACAATACCCGGTTTCATAGAAAATCTGCTTTGAATTATAAACAAAAAATGTAAAAAAGTATGACATTAATTAATTAGAAAAGCTTTCATCTGTTTTTGTAAATACGTTATACTAAGGATATTATTTTGTGAAGAAATAAAATTTTTTCGATGAATAATGTATTTTTTACAAATGTTTTTTTCCCATTTTTAAAATCTTTTTCATTAATTTCTTAATACTTCAAAAATCGATTAAAATTCTTTATTGCTTTCAAGCACGTAATGCAATGATAACGTTAATGAAAAAGTAAATTTAAAAATCGAAATTTGAAAAGCATATAACAGTTGTTTGACCCAAAATATTTTTTAAATAGTTTAAAAAAAAATATTGAAAAAGCGTTCATAATTTTTACGTATGGAAATGTACACATGACATAATCCTTAAAAAATTTTAAACAATTATCTAATTAATAAAAAACTTTAAACTATTATCTAATTAAGAAAGTATAAAATAAAAAATAGATATTAAATAATTGCTGAATAAAAATGTTAATATTTAAAAAGTACTAGTTAAAAACGAAAAACCGCGTTCGCTTACTTTGCAAAAATTGTCAATTTTGATCATCCATAGTAGTCTGTCATCACATCGTTACAATCGATTTCTTTGATAAATTCAGACACATCGTTAAGAAATGTTTGGATACAAATTTTTTATGCTATAAGTAAGTACTGTTTGTTTCATATCAGATTAATTTAACATTAAATTTTCTAATTTTATTCAAATAACGTGTCAAAAATATATAAATTTATTTTAGGAAGAAGTTTAATATCAAAATTTTGCTTACAAATTTCCTAAAATTTAAGAAAATGGCCGCTTTAAAGAAAATTAAACTAAAATCGAACATATATTTGACATTCCAATGTATATAATTTCTATCTAAAAGACACCAGAATATGTTACTTTCTGTAAGTAATAAATTTAATGCTTTAGCTTTCAATTAATAACAACATATTAAGACAAAACTTTGCTTTTGTTGATTTAAGCCTTTTTAATCGTGATATGCTGCTTTTTACGTGACCTTATGGAGGACCCTAAACTTAATATTTTTAATTAAATTAAGCAAATCACATTCGAAAGTGTCAAGCATCTTGTTACAAGGTGGAGATTTCTGGAATTTCAGGTTATGTGTTTCATGATTTAGCTTTTGGTCATCTTTGGCGATTTAGGGAGAAAATGATTTCCACCTCATACTTTTAACAAGGTAAATAATGTTATCTGTAAGGCAGACAGAGAAAAGAGGCAATGAAAGGTAAGGAACGTCTTTCAAATAATAATCCGGAGTAAATATTTCCATCTGCATGTGAATAGGTTGGAATAAATGTAGTTCAACTGGAAGTATACCAAAGATAGCTCAACTTACAACGAGGAGCAATATATTGATAATATTAGTGGTCACTACAGACACACCCATATATATATATATATATATATATATATATATATATATATATATATATATATATATGTGTGTGTGTGTGTGTGTGTTGTGTGTGTGTGTGTGTGCGCGCGCACGTATATATATGTAAGTGCGAGAAAATATAGATATGTTGTGTATATGTGTATCTACGTATGTGCTTTTGGCCATATAAATGGTAGGTCTTTACTAGATTAAATATACGTTATTTTTTTCAGTTTATATAAAATTTGTAACCTGTAAGTGGTAATACTTGCTTTTTCTTGATTACACAGCGGATCTCTTATAAATGGCCTTCGTTTTTAGTTTGCCCCCAACACCCGCATTTCCTTTTTTTTCCTTTTCTTTCATCTTTTGGATTTTAAGTTTACATCATATCGTTTTTTTATTGTGCCTAGTGTCACCACAAATGTATACACACGTTTTCGGTGTCTGTTTTTTTTAATTTTAATTTAGGTCAGCGAATCGGTAGCTCATTTAAATCGCTATTTAACGCCTCTCTTTAAACCGCTCATTTAAACCGCTATTTAACGCCTCTCTTTAAAACTTCTCCCTGTTAAATTTTAATCCCCACCTTCAACTTTAGGCCTTCCTGTTCTTCTTTCTTGTTACCTCTCTCTAGAGTTTTCATTTCCTTCTCACACTTGTCTCTCACTCCCACACATAAACTCTCAATAAAATTTCTTTTTGAATTTGTAGTTCTGATGAATTGGATCGTGACATCTCATTTTAACATGCATTTATCAAATTTGCACCAAAGATTAAAATACTAAAGATTAAGTTTATTAAATAAAATCGCCGTTGGCTTCAATCACGGCCTCCAGACGACTTCGCAATCTCCTGAATTTGTTTGGACAATCTCCGTGTATAAATTGTTGAATGCTGTCATAATCTTTGCTTTCAGTCCATCTTTTTCGTCACTCATTCAACTCCACCCCAGACATAATTATCTAGGGGGGTGCATTCTGGGAGTATCAAGATGTAAGGTGTGGTGTGGATGCAAAATTATCGGACACTATGATTGGGTTCTCCTGTTTTTGTGGCATGTTGAATAGTCCTGTTAGAGATAGAGTGGCTTCAATCAGCCACCCTCTTGATCCAAGAAAGCACTACCTCCTCAAGTCACTTGATGCAGACTTCCGTGTAGCGTACGAAACTCTCACCAACAAATACAGGGTTCTTTTCCTCTCTTAACAATCTGAGTGAGTTTTACGAACTGCCATACCTTCGTAATTACCATTAGACTCATCCAACTCTTTCCATATTTACTGCACTGACCTCAGATTGACAACCAAACACACTGAAATGTTCGTATTGTAGCTTCTGCCGTTTCCAAAATTTCTAGCGGAGAAAATTCCTTTATATTGTTTTTTTTTTTCTCACAGAAGATGTCCAACTAACATACTATACTCTGCAGTCAACAAAATCAATCGCAAAAAAACGCGCATGCGCAAAATTAAAAATATACGACGACAATTTAACCATCGTAACCGACACACACACACACACACACACATATATATATATTGAGTTTCAAGAGTCCCATTAGAAAGTACTGAATTACAAATATTATGTGCTCAAGAGGCGCCACTTACACACACTATACCGCTTTTCGCTCGGCATATGCAAGCTGCAATTAATTTGTGTGACGTTGAGGAAAAGTAAATCCTTCTCTCAAGAAGGCCATCAAGGACACCATGGCCAAGAAGGATAGGAACATCATCGCCAAGACCTGCTCCCGCCGTCGGACTTAAATATATTAATATATTTGTCATATACAAAAACTGTTTTTATTATCAAATATTTTCCCGATATATCTGCGCCATGCTCTCTCTCTCTCTCTATATATATATATATATATATATATATATATATATATGTGTGAAAATATATATGTGAAAATATATATAGAAAATAGGAAAGAACTGGTTAGGTAAATAATCCAAAGTTCCTTAGTATTTTTGTTATTATTTTTAAAAAATAGTGCTCGATACAAAAGTAGAGCATAAAAATAATTATTTATATGATTCCATGTCGCGAGTTGGAATCATATATTTAAATAAATAATTATATATATATATATATATATATATATATATATATATATATATATAAATTAGGGGTGGGGTGGGGGTTGTAGGTGAGTATTATATAAAAGTTAACCTTCTACTGGTAGGATAATTTAACGGAATCATATTAGACTCAAATTCCACAGATGATTCCGAGGGACATGTACCGCAATATATGGATTCGAAATATCGCTAACTATACTGAAAAGTTTGTGTTTTACGTCTGTTAATTTTGTACCAGCGTTGGAAATGTTCTCGCCACCTTATAAAGAGACATAATCAATCGAGTTAAAACAGAAACCTACAATGATATCATCCGATTTGCCTTCTCCAAAAATTATATATATATATATATATATATATATATAATTATTTATTTAAAAATATGATTCCAAATCGCTACATAAGAGGTCTCATGTTTCAAAACAAGAGCCGAAAAAAACTTCAATATAATCCTTTAAATTAAATTGAGTTGAAAGTAAAATGGGCTCCGTTCCATCTTCAAGCGAATTTTTTGTTGGAATAACGTATACCTGAAATTTACTTGTTTTAAAATTTTATATATATATATATATATATATATATATATATATATATATATATATATATATATATCCGAATGTAATGAGACCGAAAATAATTCTAACGTTCAGAGTATTAATTCAGAGTATTAATTCAAAAGAATTCTCAATAATGATAGTAGTTCAATAATTATTTATTATATATTTTTTCCCATAGACCTAAACAATTTACTCACTACAAAGATGGAACTTCGTTTCAGTGCATTTAAAATTGCACTTCGACAGGTCATAACCAAAATTCTGTTTGTAAGCAAGCCGCATGTGAAACGTCACTTTCTTTTTGCCGTTTGTTTAAAAAGAAATAGAAAATAAAAAATACATAAAGGCAAAAACGTGACGGAGTGAAACAATTGTGGTCGTTGATAGAAGTTTGGTGTATGATGGTTGAGGTGTTAATGTAATAGCTAGATCTAAAAAAATTCTTTTCAACAATTATATATTTATATTTATTTATATATGCAAACTTATATGTCTCCACTCTGTGCTTCATTAAGACGAGTTCAACAAAAAAAACAAAACAACTTTTTTTGCAATATCGATTTTCAAAAGCGGCTTGTTTCAAAATATCTTCATCTACTTGCATTAAAATCTCTACTTCGGCTGTGAGGTATCAATGCTGTCTCGGCAAACAGAGATCGGTTCTGTCTCTTCATTTTTTTAAAGCAGCATGTTTCAAAACATCTTCATCCACTTACATTACTCTCTGTACTTTTGTTTTCAGGTGTCAATGCTGGCTCGGCAAAATGACATGTGTTAAGTCTCTTCGTTTTCCTTTCTGCGAATCTCTTTTAATTTTGTTTCATCTACTGTATTTTGATAATAATTTTACCTTCGGCGTTTCAATGTTTTCGACGGGAAAGTGAATTGTGACAAAATGCATTTCTACATCCTCCACCAATAAACTAAGTAATTTATTAGGTTAAATTATAATCTATTATAATCTATTAGGTTATGTTATAATCTGTTAGTATAAGTTAAAATAGTTCTATTGATTTTAAACATCTGAAGTTATTTTCAGTTTTCGAGAATATTTAGAATGATTTTGAAGAATAAATTTAACAAAACGGGGATTAGTCATGACCCAATTTAATATATAGTTTGTTACACATGACCTGTGTCAAACACTCGCCTACAGATGGTATTGTTGTGTTTTATACAATTTCTAACATTGACGTCGTATATATTAAATATGATTTAATCCATTTCAGAAAATATATCTGGGAGATTTATTTTCTATTTTTATTTAAATCTGAAATGATTTTGAAAGCAATCATATAATCATCTGTGAGAACTGATTTCGCATTCGATCAGTATGGCTGATGCTAACCTTCACGAGAGTAAATCACACACATGCTCCCACAAAGCGCGGGAGAATATTAGAAATAAGAAAAAGAAAGCGGCCAAATATACATATCTTGGCACCCAAGACAGGCATTTTGAATATAAGATATCTGGAACGATATTCTAAGATGATACTTAATTTTATGTCGCGAAAACACGGCGATATTATTTTATAATCCACAACATTCTACATATAGTGACATTATTTATTTATTTGATATATATATATATATATATATATATATATATATATATATATATATATATATATATATATATATATATATATATATAATTATAAATATAAAAGTTTATTGAAGTCAACACTCAAGGCGACAGGCTGTTTGTCGATAGACGTCTTCAGGCTTGTCATTCCTGTCGCCTCTGAGTGTTGACTCTAATGTTCAATTTTATATTTATGATTAAATACGCTCTATCTCTGATATTGAGCACATTACCCCATAAATATACCACACCTTCCAAATATATTTCTTCATATATATATATATATATATATATATATATATATATATATATATATATATATATATATGCAACGTGAATCGCCATCTTCTGTCTTCTTGAATCCCTTTAATCTTTTGGTCATATGCCGATACTTTCTATACTCAGTCTTTTCTCTCACTTTCACTCCCGGCAACCTCTTGCTTACTAGTGGTCGTCCTGCCTTGTTTATGTTGAAAATTTAAGTATATCTTAAGCGTCTCACATATCATATCAATATCATTCCTCTTATCAGTGAAATCGCATTAAGTTAGAGTTTCATATCGATGGGCTTCACTTGGGTATATTTAGCATTATTTCCCAATCTTTAAATCAAAATATTTTATTAGTATTAAATCGAATATATTGTAATCAATAAAATTAACGCTCAGAAGATAAATTGAAAGATTAGTATTTTTCATGTTTGTTATAAAAAATAATAATGCAAGACTTACATTGGTTAACAGGCAATGTAACATGGATTTTATGAATATATTTGGTGTTTTCTTGGGATATTATATTGCTTCAGCTAGTTTTAATAACGGCAAGAGATATATAACATTCAAATAATTGACCTTTGTTTCAAAGTGCATATGCTCAGCAGGATTTGAGAATCATCTTTAAATGTTGCAGTTTTTATGACTGCTATAGATTAACTCTTAAGAATAAAAGAGAATGTGCTAATTTATAAGAACATATATGATTTTATTCCACTTCTTTCCAGCACCTAATGAATCAGCAAATCTATGGCTGTCTTGTCGGATTCGTCCACTTAAGCACCCAAACTATGATGATAATAAGAGATAAACCTGAAGAATAAAACCAAATAAAAGTGAGCTAAAATGTGTTCACAATTTGAGAAACCCTCCAAATGCTTTTCAATTTTCTAGAGTGTGTCAGAGAATCTCAAGAAATGCAGTTATCGATTGTCGTTCATCGTTAAGAACGAGAAAGTAAAGAAATATTTTAAAGAATAAAAAACTTATTTTTAAAACAGCAGCAAACTAGAAAATAATATCCAAAAGAGAACAACAATTTTAAACATCTCCTTAAACAAAATTCACTCGAAGTCGATATTTAGATGTTCTTTTTTATTCATTATCGATTGTTTGAAGTCTCGCTTTTTTCAAAATTAAAATAATCGAAAAGCAATAATGATGAAGATGATGATTTGCGAAATGTTAGATATCGCTATGCCAGCAGACCACAAGTTAAAATTTGAAAAATATATTTACTTTGGAAGAGAAATAAAAAAAATACATGTGTAATATAAAAAAATCTCTGTTCCAACCTTTCTTGAAGAGGTATGAGAGTAAGAAAACGAAACTAATTGTATTCCTGAAAGAGAATTTCAAACAAAATATTCCTATGTCAACTGATGATCTCATGAGAAACGACTATATACTATATATATAAAGTCCATAAACTATAAATAATGATTAAATCAACAAGGACTATGATTGGAACCTACAAACCAAATCTTCTAGATATTTGAAGGACACAAATATTTTAGGGACGTTAATATTCAAACTTATCACCTTTTGCACCTAAGAAGACAATATAGTGTTATTTATTCTTAGATGTCTAATAGATATTAGAGAGGATTTTTTTCGGACATTTTCCGATTCTCCACGTTTATTAAAGTAAACTAATTTCGTAGTTTCTGAGTCTTCAAACGTTTTTTTCATCCTGCACCTAGTTAGGAACTCCAAACTCAGGCAATGTGAAATAAATTCAGAATCCTCCACATATTATTAGGGCCACTGGGAATAGAACAAAGAAAAGAAATCATGTCAGGGTTAATTTCCTCAAAAGATCACAATAAATTTGAAAGAAAGTAAAAAGCTTGATAAAAGTGTGGAATACCACAGAAAAACTCGTGTGGCAAAACGCGAATGTGACAATAGTACATATCGCAGCTGACGAATACTGACAAAAGCAGAAGAATATATTGGATAAACTGTATATCTATGGGAGAATAGAAAGAGACTATGTCATTACTGAAAAGTTAAAATAAGATTTAGTGCTGGTGACGAATTTCCCCAAATTCCTTTCCAGTGTTAAACCTGAAACCCGAACTATTATTAATAATAATAATAATAATAATAATAATAATAATAATAATAATAATAAAATAATAATAATAATTACTTATTCATCAGCTGGACAGAAGGGATGCAGGAGAGGTTCATATGGCTGCAAAGGTCAACTACTGATAAATAAAATGATCCTGGAAAATTGCAGGAGACGACGTAGAAATCTTAGCGAGGCGTTGATTGATTATCATAAAGCCTTTGACAGTGTTCCACATTCTTAGAACCCTAAGACTTTGGAAATGTACAAAGTCTCCACTTTGGTATTAAATTTCCTTAAGCACAGCATGGGAATGTGGAACACAAAATTATACCTTAGTCACACCGTCTGAATATCCGACGTGGAATCTTTCAATGAGACTCTCTGTCACCCCTTCTGTTTTGTTTATCCTTAATCCCTCTTACACATGAATTGAACAACAGTAGCTATGGTTACAAAATAAATAAGAAAATATTCAATCACCTACTCTACATGGATGAACTCAAACTCTTTGCCAAAGACTACAATGAGTTGAACGTCCTCCTCAATATTGTAAAATACTTCAGTGACGACATAGGTATGGACTTCGGATTAGATAAATGTGCAAAAGTAACATTCAAGAAAGGTAGAATTACAGAAACACCCTTAATAGTTTTAGATGTTGTCACTAAGATTAGGGAACTGGAGCATGATGAAGCTTATAAGTACCTAGGAATTAGCGAAGGAGATGGCATAGAACACCCCCAAATGAAGGAAAAAGTAAGAAAGGAGTACTAAAGTCGTGTACGTCTAGTATGAAATACCGAGCTAAACTAAAGAAAAAAAACAGATTATCAGCCATAAGCACATTCGCTGTCCCTGTGGTGCAATACAGCTTTAATGTCCTTAACTGGACCATAGCTGAAATTAAGCAAATGGACGCCAAAAAGAGAAAGCTTCTCACTTGCTACTGCATGCCCCATCTTAAAGCTGATGTTGATCGTCTGTATGTACCCAGACCCAAAGGAGGTAGACAATTAGTTCAACTAGAACTGTCCTACAAAACTATAAAAATAGACATCCAAAGATATTTGGAAACTACAGAAGACTGAATGGTGGTATGCGTCAAGGAAAATGAAATTAGTAAGCGTCTTTACTCCGTAATAAAAGAAGCCAACAAATTCAAAATTGAGTTTCAAATGGGCGCAGAATTGAAAGTACAGCAAAATACACCGGCTGAAACTGCAAAAATACTTAAAAAAGACAGCAAAGTCAAATGCAACCCACCAGATACAGAAGCGATGGCAAGATAAACTGCTTCATGGCCAATACTCTGCCCGTACCAAACAAACTGACGTAGACAAAACCCGTACCCGTCAGTGGCTACGTAGTGCAGGGCCGAAAGCTGAAAACCGAAGCTTTTATCCTTGCTGCACAAGACCAATGCTTTTTAACTAGGAATAATCAAAAACATATACTAAAATATTGTGTTAGCCCAAAATGCAGATTCCCTGAAAAATATCCAGAAACGAGTGATCATCTCGTATCAGGTTGCACGATATTGGCACCCACTGAATATAAAACCCGGCATGACAAAGTTGGCCAATAACTGCACTGGAAAATCTGCAACTGAAAGAAACTGGTATGAACACTACCCAGACCCGGTTACGGAAATAGGACCTGTTACAATTCTATGGGACTACACACTACACACTGACATAACAATCAAAGCCAGCCGCACAGACATTATTATTAAAGACCACAAACCAAAAAGTGCCTCCTTATTGATATGACAGTCCCTGCTGACTGCAATGTATCTTTGAAGATATTCAAAAAGTTGTTAAAATATAAGGACCTTGAAATAGAAATCTCAAAAATGTGGCATATGGGAACATCAACAATCTCTGTTGTAGTTGAAGCCCTAGGACAGGCTGGAAAAGATTGCAGTAGACTAAGTGAAGGGATTCCTGGAAGTCCATGTTTCAAGGAGATACAAAAACTTGTTCTAGAAAGTACACCTCACACTTTACGAAGGGTATTATCTATGTACTTTTTTTTTGTTAGTGTAAAGTGTCATGACGCCGTTTCTAACCGTAGGTCTCTGGGCGGGACCCGGAAAGAAATGTGTAAACGCCAGAAATCAAAGAAAATAATAATAATAATATTAATAACATGCAAAATTATGTAGAACCCGACAAATGTTCTAGAGACCACTAAAATATCGATTTTATCTCAAAATACTTTCACTTGAGGAATCGTCAGCATGTGTGGTTGTGTCGACAACGTAAGAGAGAATGGTATAACTGCGTATAAAATGCCATGAGGATATTTTAAATGATCGAAAAACTGCAAAATAAATTTTTAAAATAAGACTTGAATCGAGAGTTGAAATATGTCGCCATTGATGTCATCAACAACAACAAAAGCTCAAGAACAACAACAATAATGATAATAATAATAGAAAAAAGAAAATGGAAATTTTTTCGATGCATAAGGCGCAATTTTACCTTAAGATGTAATATGGAAATCTGGTTGAGATGTGACAAACTATACTCAATATAGCGCCTATTCTTCACAAATTCCGTTGTTTGACTCATCCAATTCTACTTATGCCAACGGATTGTGCCCCCACCCGTCATGTCTTCTATCCCGAAGCCGATCCTTCGAGAACATTAGAAGTTATTTTTTTTTTGGCTTCAAAAATAATTAAAAAAGTTTTTTCATTACTATCTGTTAATATAATTTATTTTAAAATTATTTTATAATGTTTCTTAGAAAATGAAATATTTTGCTTCATTTGAAATGAAATTTTAAATTTAAGTTTTGCTATTCTCTTTACTTCAAGTTAATGAAAAGAAAAACAATAAAATATTATCATCACACTTATACATCTCCATGGCAAAAATTACGAAATCTTTAACAATCCTTATGTGTAGGATAGACTTTCATAATATTCGCATCTTGAAAAGGATTCAATAAAACAAAAAAGAATTTAAGCCAAATATGCAGCATTTACAGTGTGACAAGTTTTATGCGGTAAGACGTGATAATATTTTAATTAAAAATCTCGGTTTCATTCATAAATAAATCCTGGGGAGATATTTCAGAACAACACAATGATATGTTCTCGGAAATTAAATCTATTTCTCCCCAAAAGTGCATCACTATACGTACATGTGAGAAAATAGTAAGAGAGAGGTAGAGATACAAAAAAGTAGGGGTCGTTATTCTAATGCTCATAAATCAATCACACAAATCCATTGTCAGAAAATGCGAGGGGCGTAAATAAAAAGGGCAAAATCTAAAGTTTGCAACGTACAACTTACCTTCTTCCGTCACAAAGAACCGAAAGCTATCGCTTTCGAAGTTGCATTTTTTGTGGGGATTTCTTATCCCACTCAAAGAAAGCTACTTTCACAAATCGAGATTGGTAGAGAATCATTTTCGAAATCATGCCAAGTAAAACTCATGGGGCTGTAAAGGCAAATGTTAGTTTCATCCTTTAGGAGTGAGACTTATAAAGTGAATACTGAGTAATTATTAAAATGCTATTATAGAATCCGGCAATATTTTTCAATTGGTTGTCTGCTCATTGTGAATTAGAAACTCTTTAACCGCCACCTACCTAAAGTGCTCTTTAGCAGTAAGATCCCCTAACTGAAAAACACGTTAACGCAAAAACATTTTTGCTCTTATCCATGAACAAATGTCGCATTATATTTTGTTGGTTTATGACACGATGTGTTTTCCTGCTTGATGTAGCCAAAAAAAAAAAGGAATAACTCTTAGAGATAATTTAAGGCAAATAGTTCGCCACAATAATTGCGTGGGCTCCGGCATTTAAACGATATTTTACTGGGACCAATATCTTCCCAGCACATCTAATCCAAGAAAATATTCTGGTGCTAACATCCATATATCGCATTATAAATCAAGACACATAATTCCAAGCAAATGAATGTTTTTTTTTTTCATTTTTTTCCATTTGTATATATTTTTTTAATTTTTCAACTTGTAAGTCAAGAAACAAAATGATTTAATCCACAAGACATTTGTCCCGTAGGACAATTTCAAATACAAAACTTTGAGACTTAATTGTAAACTGTTTGCTGATGAGAGCTACTGCCGACAATTTTCAGGCTTGATTGAAATCACTGAGTATAGAGCTGTTATCACTTCTCTTTATTTATTATTAATAAACATGAGTAGAGGTCATATTTCTGAACTTGGACAACGGAATGCAAAATATCTACCGCCGTATATTAAATAAAAGGTTCAATTCAAAATTTCATGTAGTTTATCCGGATGTAAAAGTTTCCAATATATAGGCCGGAGCGGACACGGGCCTAAATGATGTGATAACAATACCAAAGATCGCGACATTGACCCGTGTGTAAATTATATAAAAATTGATAACACCTTATTCCAGAAATTTAAAAAAATAGCCTGAGTTTATTGTTACTAATAATATTCTGCTACATCTACGTCGAGATTATACAAGTTTTGCGTTCAGAAATTCTATTTGTGTACTTTCGTCTTAGAGACGGGGTATTTGAGGTAATATTGCTTTTCTATCAACTTAAATCAGTCTGTCAATGCTCCGCCGATTTGAATTCCTGTACACAGACTATATTTCTTTTTCTAACCATTCTCTGCTTAACCTAAAGATGGTTTAGCGTGAAAATATTTGCAGATCAGTAGAATTTTTTTTTTAAATTTACAGAACTGTCCAATTGGCGTCAAAAACGTACGGCATTCCAAACAGTGCCTAATTTAAAATGTCTGCATCCATTACATTTCTATCGCGTAATTGTTTATTTTTAAACTCTCATAATATAGTATTGGTTCATGTGTATTTGTCGAAGCGTATAAATATACACGAATCTATGCTAAATGGTTTCTTGGACGGAAAACGCTGTTTGTCCATTAGAAAATTTCCAACAGACTTGTCACATTATTTCTTCACTTTGCTACGGCATTTGATCGCTGAAATACTGCTTCAGGCATATAGTTTAGTATAAACGAATTTAATCTATCCTATAATGTTCAGAGATAGACTGGAGAATATCTTCAATATTTTCTGTGGTTTTAGGAAGACCATATTGAAGGAGATCATATGTTGTCATTATTATCTGACGAGTTTTGTCGCTTACGTAAGAGTTACACCCTTAGACACTAATACTGTTTTAAGATTCTTTTGCAATGTGTATCAGATAACCGTACAAATGTATTACAAATGTGAGCCTGTTTGGTGAACATAGTAAAAACGTACCAGAGATTTGATTTGTGTGATTTTGTTTGTAAAATATATTATATTATAAAAAAGACAGCTTTGACATTAAATAATTCGGAAAAGGATATTTTATGTGGAGTGAAAATAAATAATTTAATATACAATAATAATATAGTAATAGGGGCCTTTTTCTATTTGTCAACACTTTTCAACATCTTTTTACATTCTACACACGCATACTCACGCACAGACATATACACACATATATATTTTTGAGTGTGTGTGTTGTGTATAAAAACTACTCAATATATATGAATTGATGATACCCCTGACTAGTGAACGGGGCGATTTATAGAGGTAACCGCAATCAGCTGTCACCAAATTTACATTTATATTAATCACAAACACACACACACAAACACAAGTACACACACACACACACACACACACACACACACACACACACACACACACACACACACACACACACACACACACACACACAAACATATATATATATATTTATATATATGTGTGTGTGTATGCTCGAGCGTGGGTGCGCGGTGTGCGTGTCTCTGTGTGTGTGTGCTCCAGCGCGCGCGCCCGTGTGGGTGTGTGTGCGTGCGCGCCTGTAAATACTCTCAGATAAAGTGCATCTCTATAACAGACAAAATGAATAAAAAGAGACAAGAGGTAAAACTATACTTACCCGACGTATTTCGTTCTCTGAGGAGGACGAAACGCAAGAACAAGACCAGAAATTAACTATGATTTACAAAACAAAATGACTATCAGCGAAATAATGCCGTTGATTAGAGAGAGATGATGATCATGACGATGAGGATGTGTGAGAGAGGAAGACATGTTTATGTAGACACAGGTATTGAAACGTCTATTTGACTGATATTTGATTTACAATGAGAACAAGTAAAGATTCATCTGTTTAAATGTTTTGGTTTTTTTTATCAATTCAGCGGCTGAGATGAAAGTTTGCATCATCAAATGTTCGCGTGACAAAATTTCGTGGCAAGTTGCATATCTGATTCAGCAAAAAATCAAAATTCTTTTGTTGCCTTTTAAGACTCCACTATACTTTAGTCACTTTGATGATATCGCGTAGCTAGTAAGTGTTGTCCTTTGATTTGAGAAATTATCCATTCTTTCACTTCAGAAGTTAAAAACTATTGGCAAAAGTTATGAATATTTCTTTTCATTCTTTTGACATTTTTTTCAGTTTGTATAATCATCTCAATGTACAGCAGTTCTCGGGGGCTCAATAAAATCTGACCACATACAAATAACATGTATATATATACATAAATATATATATATATACATATACATACATATATATATATACATACATATATATATATATACATACATATAAATATATATATACATATATATAAATATATATATATATATATATATATATATATATATATATATATATATATATATATATATATATATATATATGTGTGTGTATATATATATATTGTTTATACATTATTTTTTATAGATATAAATTTTTAAGTAAAGGCACTGTTTATAATAAAAAGCATTAACTTTTACCAACCTGAATGTTCGAAAAAAGATCATATTTTAAATTATGAACATGATTTAATTTACTGGTTTTGAATTACACACAAATGTTTTCGAACGTGACGTTTCGTCTGTAGCTAAATGTTATAGAACGTCAGGCTATATGGTGTTTTCTTGTAAGATACAGGTTGGTTTCTGGTCGGGGATCTCATATTGTCTTTGATATTTCTCGGACGTTTAGGCCGGTAAATGCTGTTAATACTCTATATTATAAACAAAACATTTACATCTATAAAAAATAACGTATAAACAAAAATATATTAAAATGATTACCGTAGTTAGTCCATTTTCGTTTTAACAAGAACTAAAGAGGTAACATTATACTCAGGAAAGATTTTAACCCTCTTCCTCTCCCTCCAATTATAGGTAAATAGCAGAAGAGACTGGGTTATATATATATATATATATATATATATATATATATATATATATATATAAATATATATATATATTTATATTTTTTATATATATATATATATAATAAATATATATATATATTTATGTTTTTTATTTTATATATATATATATATATATATATATATATATATATATATATATATATGTATATGTATATTGACCACTAATTTTATCTATCTAGCTACCTATATATATATTTATATATATATAACAACGTTAAACATAAAAAAATGTCTTTAATAAATAAATTGTCGGACCTTGTCCATTTCTTCTATATAACGTCATTTGTTTACATTCGATACGCCAGAGCAGTTATGAATGTACGAGATTCATGGAAGATTGGAGTTTATAAGCAGTAAATTCGACCTTGTCTGCCGAACAGTTCTTTGTAGCTTAGAGGTAAGGCACGTCAGCGTATACGACGGTTCCGTATAGGATGCAGGTTCGAATCCTGTCAAAGAACGAATATTTTCTATGAAAATTTCTCGGACATTCAGGCCGGTAAATGTTATTTAATACTGTTTATCATAAACAGAGCATTTGCTTAAATACTTGTATCTATAAAATAACAACGTTAAACATAAAAAAATGTCTTTAATATATATATATACATGATTGTTGTTTTAAATTCTTAATATCATTAATATTCATGAAAATATATATCACAAATTTTAAAACCAATATTGATATATTTTGTACAAAATTGAACTGAAGAATGTATAAATTCTATCATCTCATCTTACCAGGTAAGAAATATTTCTGAAGCTTAATATAATAAGTTGAAAATGAATATTTAATACATCAGATAATTTTTCAAACGTGCAAAGTATGGCGATTCATTTTTTCATTAAATGTCTGTTAAAATATATTTTAATATTCACCAAATCTTCGCGACACCGTGTTCATTTTAGACAAGCATCTTTAAAAGTCAACCCTCATCAATTCTACATGATATAAATAAAAATATGAGAATTCCACGCCTTAAAATTTCATATCAACACAAGGGAAAAATAATCACTAAATGTGTGTATCTTGCGTATAATTTTATTCTTGGAATTTAGTAATGCTTCTCAAATTCTAGAAAATCAACATGAGCTAATAGGCGTTTCCATATCTCTCAAAAGTAGAGACTGAATTTAAATCATCGAGAAAAATGACTCTAACAGACTTGTTTAAACGAGAACATACTTAAAATATGGAGTTGCTTTTCAATCAATCAACCTATATATATATATATATATATATATATATATATATATATATATATATATATTTTCGATAACAAATTTTGTAAATTTCTCAGCATCTATATGTTGAAAGAATGATGGTAAGGATAAATTGTATCTATAAAACTAATCTAGTGTTACTAAATCTATTTTTTAAACTGAACAAATTATTATTAATATGAATTCTTTAACCAAATATTATTTTCTTTCAAATTTTCTATAAATAAAGAATTCTTCTAAATCAGGAAAAGACATCTTCAAATACAACATTTTTTAATGAGAATGAAAAGCTAACACTTGTCTTTCAATTGTGGAAGTTAAGCTTTTTCATAACTCTTTGTTTTATATAAATTAGTTCTAATACTTCTTTTAATTAAATGAATATTAGCTCTGTTAGTATATAATCCTCTTATTGAATGATGGACCATGGATAATAGAATGAATTACTTTTGATTTAACCCTATTCGCCCTCTGCTCACGAATGCCTAGACAGTTTCATGTTTCTCAATTCTTAAAGTCGAGATATTTATTTACATACTCACATTCTTTCAAATCTATGCTTTGTGCTTACGGAAGAGGGAAATCTTTTATCTCATATATTTCCTTATTTTATTGCTTCTAATCCATTTTCCTAGTTTGATTTGTAATATCCATTTGAATGTGTCCCTTCGCATGTAATATTGTCTCCGTTAGTGGATACAATCAAGTCTCCACGATTCTACAGAGAGGTTTTATTTCTTCTATAACCTCTTTTGTATAGATTATTTTCATTTGGATAGTTGCTGAAACATGAGATTGCATCATTCTTAGTGCAAGTTATATGACAATTTTGAAGACATTCCTTGATATGGTTTCCAGGGGAAAAACCGTCATCAAAATAGTTTTATTCTGAAACACAAAATATTGATATTTGTTCAAATATAATTTATCTAATGATATCGTGTAGGCGAAGATCAAATGTTCAGATAACATCTCACGAATGAGTACTTTTTTTTTTTGGCTGAAATAAAATTATTTTTTTCTGATTAACCCAATCAACGCAGCATATCAATGCAAATTGTTTTTTTTTTTTAATTTTCATACATCTTTTCAATTCATCCGATTTTTCATTCACTTTCACTCACCTGAATTTCATTCAATGACTCTCCCTACATTGTTATTTATGTTACAATATTAATTTTGGACAAATTTGATTTATTAATTTGCGTTGTCGATATGGTTTCGTCTGTTTATACACAAAGATGGTGATAAAATTCTTGCGATTCTTGTTTTGCTTTTATATATTTTGATCTATTGCATTTATTCTGAATTGCAAGGTCAACAGATTCTGTTTTATTAGAAAAAAGTTATATCCTTATTGGCAATAATGAGTTTGGACTCACCATTCAAGTGTAACTAATCAATTCCCCTATTATGATTTATAGATATTAAATTTACAAATCAGCAGTAACAGGCGCTTTTAATTGTGAAAAAATTGAACCCGTTCAAATACTCATGAATTCATGTCAGTTCCTAAGCTTTTGTTAATGCCTTGTATGTAATACAATTAGCCACATTTCAATTACGGAAACTATTGGAAAACAATTATTTTTCCTAATTTTAAGAAAAATCATGAAAGAAAATATGTATTTTTTTCACCTTTAATATGCAAATCATTTCAAATAATGAATATACATTGTAGTAGACAGCATGTCATGAGTTATATTCAGAAACAGTTTTAATTAAAAATAAGGTTTATAGTGCTTGCTTAGATTTTACCAAGACAATTATTTGGTGCACTAAATAAAAATATTGTCAATTTAAAAATACATAAAAAAAACTATATTACTGTTTTTTTTTTTTTTTATAGCCCATGTTCTGAAAACAGATTTATAGTTCGTTCATTCGACACCATCGAGTATATTATTGACATTTACATTGTTTGGACTGTTGTCCTCATCTTTCTTGTCATATTCACAAAGTTTTGAGCGTTGTAAACTCCGGTCATCTTCAGGTAATATATTTCGTGAATATGACCAAAAGATGATAACAAATATCTGAACAATGTAAATAGTGTATATAGTTGCATATAGCATCAAAAATAGGATTACCGATTTCCTTTTTACTGTTAAGTACCCTCTGCCAATATGGAACTTCCTCGTCAGGATATTACACAATTATTCCCATCGGGATAAGCTTTGGTGAACAAGCAAATATTTTATGAAAGCAGTGAGTAGGAGAATGATTTTAGTCACATAGTAATGAGTTTTCATCTAAAGATCTGATAGAATATTGCTGAATATAAATATATGCTTCGTTCTGTAGAGTGTCGTTTCTTTTTTTAACCAAATCTATAGGTGTGCTTCTAAAACGCAGATTGCTACAGAGGCGATTGATTTGCGTGAAATTCCTGCATTTTCTTTCACGATATTTGCTGTCTGATACTTAAATTCTCTTCTACATTATATTTCTTAGCCTATATATTTGCTGTTTTAAACGTTTTGTTTTCATTTTCACATGTATTTATCTATTTCCAATTTGGAATTTTCACGTAGTCTTCGATTCTCATAATATACATACTACTACTACTAATACTACTAATAATAATACTAATACTATTATTATTATTATTATTATTTTTATGATTATTATTATTATTATTATTATTATTTGTGCATGTTATATTTCCTTCATTGTATCCTGTAGAGGCAGGTCCAAACTATGGCCCTTCGACCCCATAGGAGAATTGTTATTTAATTCATAGCAATATTCATGTTACCTGGGACTGTTTTATTAGAATTGTCCATTATTTTTCTAATGAATCCCAGAGCCCCGATTACTATTGGTCTTCATTCCCCACATCCAGTTTATGTCGATCTTCAGGTCGTTGTATTTGGACAATTTCTCGATAATTTTAATTTAGGTGTTTCTCTCAGATGGAACTATTATGTTAATAAGCATACACTTCATGAATTACTTGTCTTTTATGATAATGTCAGGTCTGTTGGGTTTTATTTCCCTGTCAATTTGAATAGAAACGTCCCAGAGGATAGTTACATCGGTGTTTTGGGTAACTGTGCCTGCTCGGTACTCATACCATCTTTCGGTGGTTTCAATCTTGTGTTTCTTGCATATCTTCCAGTGCACATATTCCGCTAACTTGTTATATAACTTGTAGGTATGTTCATTTTTGCTAATGCCGGACATCCTGAGATAATATGGTCGACAGTTTCATTATATTTTCAGAGGATCTTACATTTTGGGCTAGTTCCATCCTTGATTATATGACAGTGATATGATTTTGTTGAGAGTCTTGGGTCTTGAGCTGCAATAATAATAATAATAATTATTATTATTATTATTATTATTATTATTATGCTGAATTTTATTATTTTATTTTATTAAAACTTCTTTCTATGGCTAACACTTACTGTCGTCTATATTTGACGAGGTTTAATTCGTGAAAAGCCATGGAAAATTAGGAAGATATTATTAAGAGAAGATGCAAGAATGAAGAATGTAAGATTAAATTTGAAGGAATAAGTGAACATTTGAGAATAGAGTTGAATTAAAAAGATAACCGAAAAATGGTATTGTACGAGGGTCAAAAGTCAAAATTATGTCTACAATTTTGCTATGACGTATCTTTAGACAAGGGTGCGAACAAAGTTTGACTTTCCTTTGTAGAAAGAAGGAGAAAGCTGAACTGAATGCAGAATTTAAAGATAGAAATAAAATAAAAAAAAATTCGTACATGGATAGATAGATATGTCAAGATATACGAATAATGAAAATAATGAAATGAAGAGGAAGTAAACGATTTTCGACATAAAACATAGAAATATATGCAGCTAACATGTAAACGGAAAAACGAATCAGATACAAGAATGGACAATCTAAAACTGAAACAAGAATAAATGCAAGAAGAAAATATGGGAATTCGGGAAGAATAAATGAATAAATAAATAAATACAAGATATTTGAAAAGTAATTACTTCATATCAAAACAGGAAGATAATAAACAATGAACTGAGAAAAGGGGAAATCGTTCACAAGAAATATATAAAGACGGTGCAGACGCAATTGAAATGTAACATTAAGAAGAGGAGAAAATGTCAAGAGAAAACCAGAATTAAAGCAAATTGAAAGCGGTAGATAAAATAATGGATAAAGTTAAAACGAAAAAAATATAATTTCAAGAAAAGGAATAATCAGCAATTTCGAAAAACAATCTAAAAAGAGATTTGAGAAAATACGGGTACAGGAAGATAAAGAAAGAACAGAGAAAAAACGTGGAAAAATCAAGATACGATTAAGAAGAGAATTTGTACAAAAATAAAACAATGAAAAGAAAACTCTATGGAAATAAAAAAGATGGATATCCTCTAGAAAAATTGAATGAATGAAGGGAAAAGAAAAAAAGAGAATGAAAGAAATAAAAGTCGAAAATGTAAAAATACATAATAAAAACGAAAGAATATCGAAATGAAACTACAGAAAAGGAATATTAAATGGAGGATATAAAGCGGAAAAAAACTTAAGGTCTGGAAATTGTACTAAATCCTTGACAAGTAAACAGGAAGAAATAATGGATACGAGGAATTTAAGTCAAAAGTAAAAACCGTGAAATGGAATGGTATAATTAAATAAGATTCATTAGAAATTCATTAACATCATACAATAAAACTGAAATTGATGATTGCGTCAAACAAATGAAACTAAAGACTGAATGGCACACGTCCCCATTTTTGATTTTACGAAAAGACTGAATTTATATGCTATAAGCCTGTGTGTGCGTATGCATATATTTCGTTCTTCACCGGTAGCAATCTTCAGATGAGGATATGTCACTCGTAATGTAAAGATTGTGTCCATAATGAAACTCAGATCTGTAATACTGCCAGGGACAAAATGTATATTTATTTTAAGTACTTACATATGTCTGCGTGAGGTGGGTGCATGCGCATGCGTGTAACTTATATCTAAATATAAGTGTATTTCTGCCTCGGTTTTTGCGTAAAACAAAAACACGCGCGCGCACATACACACGCCTGCGCACACAGAGAGAGGCGCACTATATATATATATATATATATATATATATATATATATATATATATATATATATATATAGTGCCCGTTTGGCCTGTGAATTCAGAATGTTTTGAAGATCAGTTCTAGATCAATACATGCCGGCCATATTATCTGCAGAGCCAAGATTTGATAAGATTTCACTCCCTATTTGAAAGCTAGATAAATATTCTTCTTCAGTTTTCTATATAAGAACGGCTTAATTCCCTTCAAGATGTCTACACAATGGTTAGTTTCCAGTCCTGCTTTGATATATGCAGTTGAGTTGGTGCCATTTTCTTCCAATAGATTGATGCATTTGCTGAGGTTTTGCTTAAGAGTTTTAACAAGCTCGGTAACTTTCCGCTGTTAAAAGCTTTGGTGAAATCAATGAAGATGAATGCTGAATTCTCAATGATTTGTTTAATAGTTAGCATCTGATCAACGGTGCCTCTTCCAGGCTGATACTTATTTTGTGTTTCAGGAAATGAGGCGAAAAAGTTTGAATTCACCAGTGCTGTAATGATACCACTGAAAAACTTGTAAACATGGCGCAATAAGCTGATCGGTCTGCTGCTTTTTTGTAAAGTAGTTACAAATATCTAGACTTGATTTCATAAGTTGTTAAGCTCCGGCATTTATGTATTTCGAGTATGTGTTGTCAAGTCCAAGGCATTTTTCTAGCTTCAAATTGTTGATGGCATGACATATCTCGGTAGTTAAGATAAGTAGAATAGCATTTGATTTCATGTCATCAATGGCTGTTCCTTTTGAGTTGCTGAACTACAGCCCTTCATAGAATTGTGCCCAAAGTGCAAGATTATTATCTTTGATATCAGAAAGTTACTGTTTGAATCTTTGTGACACAATATATGATTTCTTGGATTAGTCTTGAGTTTCATCAAAACAGCATGTTATAAACTGTGGATGACATATTATTCATTTTCTCAAGGTTATATTACATATGATTAAGCTTAAACAAGTCTCTTGGATTCAAATTACGCTATTCTATATTGGACTGCTGTATGGCTAAGTTCTCTTTTGATTATATATTTTTCACATAATGCTTACTTCTTTGTTTTGACATCCATTATGGAATGGAAAGGCTTTCCTTTGGGGACATCCTTCCAGTTACCTCTTCTATGCTTCCAGGAATAGCATCATAAATTTCTTCATCAGATTACAAAGCTGAAAAGAGGTTTTGCAATTTAAGATTGGATCGACTTGAATTTGTCTAAGGTGACTTTTAATTGCATTTGGGTTTTTGTGGACAAATAATGTTGCTACGAAACATTTTGGTTACCATGCGATGGTTATTTACATCAGGAGTGTTAAGACCAGTACTGTTTAATATTTTTATTCTTGATGATGTTCTTCCTATAATAAAGCTGATTTGAATCTTAGTAAAACTGTCTGGTGATATTTTTGTTTCTTTTGAAATACTGTGCTATAAATCTGTTGATAGCTCTTCGTATAAAACTGGATTAGAAGCTTATCTCTCGATTTAAATGTACACTTGACTACAATGATTGGTTCATTTGCCAACTTTACAGTTAAAGTCACCCATCATAAAAGGCTGATCTCTCTTTGTTGTTTCATGTAAGATTGCTTGTATTTTGTTATCTCATTCATTTCTTCTTCAAGATATTTAGATGTGTAAATAGCACTGGATAAATAATTATTTACAAAATTCACCTTTAAATCATATAATATTTATGAGATTAATTGCAATGGTGGACAGATTGTGATAGTACAGTATTTACATTAGTCGGACTATTGTCCTCATCTTTGTCGCCATATTTGTCACAACGTTTCGGCCGTTGTACGCTCCGGCCTTCTTCAGGTGGTTGGAATTTCGAACTGAACCCTTTATTTCGATCGCTGGGGTAGACTGTTCTAATTCCAGAACATTGGAATTGGTCAGTATAAGTAGTACCCTACAACGCAACAACTACCCTGGGTACATGGCAGCAGCCCCCAAAAACTGGGATAGGCGGGTACAAGAGGAGGAGGAGGACAACAACACTCAGAAAACAGTCTGCCTGCCTTATGTGAAGGGGTTATCAGAGAAAATACAAAAGATCTGCGGTCCATATAACATCAGGACAAACTTCAAAAGCGTGACAACACTTCGCAGGTATCTCTCACGAGTGAGACCCCCCATAGAGAGGAACATGACTAAAGACTGTGTATACGCTATCCCATGCAGCTGCGGAAAGGAATATAAAGGAGAGACAGGCCGCCCCCTCAAGGTAAGGCTTCAAGTACACCAGAAAGCTGTAACGCGAGGGAAGTAGAAAAAATCAGGCGTGGCTGACCACATATGGAGAGAGAAGGGAGATCACCGCCCCTGTGGGATCATGTTGAGATCATAGACAGGGAACACCATTGGAAAATTCGTAAACTTAAGGAATCAGCACATATGCTAGGCCACAAAATCTCCTGAGCCGACCAAGCATAGAAATAAATACAATATGGGAACCAGTAATAAGGAGTGCCAGAGAAAAGCAATGATAACAAAGTTGCAATATGAACTCTGGTAAAGACATGCAATGATAACAGCAAAAATTGCAATATGAGCACTGGCAAAAAATGATGCTGAAAACATTAGGTTTATAATACTCAGAAGTTCATACCCAGATGTCCTCAAGGACACATGGCACAGTGGATAGAGGCGTTGGTTAGATCCAGTGACAGACCCAAAGAAGGTGAGTTCAATTCCTGGTTAAGGCAGTGGAGAACTTTCAGAGGGAAAATTAGCAGGAGATAACTGATAACTGACATCCATCAAACATGGCACGTGGAATTAGAACAGTCTACCCCAGCGATCGAAATAAAGGGTTCAGTTCGAAATTCCAACCACCTGAAGAAGGCCGGAGCGTACAACGGCCGAAACGTTGTGACAAATATGGCGACAAAGATGAGGACAATAGTCCGACTAATGTAAATACTGTACATAATACCTCATCTCAGAAATATAGACAAACTCAAATTGTGATAGTGTCCAGTATATTGGTGTATTTCGATTTTATTTTCCTTTCATAGTCCAAAAATATTCCAGATTACTGTTTCACCTTCATAAAGTGTATAGAGTTGGTATTATGGTTGTTGATAGTACGCGTATTGTATGTGCAGATATGTGTTTCCTTTGTTAGCAGGAATCAACCCAGTCCGAGGTTGCTGATATGACCCCCTGAACATCGGTCCGAGGCTGTTGGATTTCATACTCTTTTCTCATCGATTGTGCGAAGGTAGCCACGTCTGCACATCGAAGTTCTGAAATGATATTCTGATATTAATTTCATGAGCGGGAGTAAAGCAACAACTAGGGTTTTTATCGTGGCGTCAGCATTAGTTGGCCTGTCAGGCAAGTTTCCGAGAGAGTCCACCCAACACATCAAAGGAGGCTCTCCCGCGCCATATCTAAACTTGACAATTAAAACTGAGCAGAGTTATAAGTCTGTTCAACAAGAAGTCAGATTTAGTGAGTGTAGGCAATTTACAAAACAGTCACTGCGCCACTTGCCACCAGAAAAATCTTTCCCAGAAAAATGTCACCTGAAAATCCTTAGAGCATGAAACCTAATTAGCAACTTTTCGTGTTCTGTCTGGATAGCCTATTCACTGATTGCTATTGCTTATTGTTTAGTTTGTTCGTCGTTTGGACTGTTCTTCTATTTATTTATTAAATAATTGATTATTGAGCTTCAAATCATTTTCTATGTTGCATTAGAAATTTATTTTACAATAATATATTGCTGGTAATTTTATTCTATTATTTATTTCATTATTCATTGTTTATATATTGTTTTCCTACAGAAATTGTTATACTTTCATACTGATTTGACATTATTTTGTGTGTTAAATATTTGCCTATGGTTAGGACCATAACAAAGTCTAGCACACTTGTTCTGCATGGACCTGGAAAGACAGAAATTAAGTGTTTGTTCCACGCTTCTCCAAACCTCCAATCTGCCGATCAAAGACCTTGCTGCTGCTGGACGTTATGCATCCACATAACCAGGAGGGCTTTCATTTTTTCTTAGTTTGATATGTGTGTGTGTGTGTGTGCGTGAGTGCATTTGTGTGTGTGTGTGTGTGTGTGTGTGTGCGTGTGTGTGTCTGTATGTGTGTGTGCACTGAATAAAAATTTTGAATTAGTCATAAGGAGATGCTTGGATGGATATTCGTATATATAGATTGTTTCAGTTTGTCCATTTATTTCTTCTGTAGAAAATAAAAGAAGTGAACTCTCATCGAAGTTTGTACTGCATATTTTTACATTTAACCTGAGACTATATCGAACAATGATCTTAATAGTTTAATTTAGACTTCAGTTTTGGAAATCCATATATTTCTGAGGTGTTAAATATATGCAGGTTGAAAACAGAATGCAATTTAGGATAAGAATATCTAGAATAAGAAAAAAAAATGTTACTTTTATATTCATGGTTTTGTTTCATTGAGGGAAGATTGCTGTAACAAAACACAACCAAAATGTGAACTCTGATGTCAACAGAGAATGGCGAGAGATTGTATCCCAACAATCTATCTATCTATCTCTCTCTCTCTCTCTCTCTATATATATATATATATATATATATATATATATATATATATATATATACACAGTCACCTCCAAAAGTATTGGAACGGTAAGAGCAATTTATTTGTCTTTGTTGTTCCCTGAAGATATTTGATGGGTTTAAGATCAAAAGATGAATATGAGACAAGAGTTCAGAATTTCAGAGTTCATTTCCTGGTAATTAAATGTGTTAAACACCTTAGGACATACCAATTTTTGAATTGAGCAAATCTTGTGACTGACACGTGTTTTGCTGTCGAAATGTTTCTTTTAGATTCATTGTCTAAACAGTGAATAGCTTCGACTGACTAGTCTTGAATTTCGCCTGTAAATTCAGAATTTCTTGTTAAAAAGGATAAACCAACAAGAAGACGAGAGAACTGTCTATTGGTGCCAAACTAGCCATTTTCCAAGGGGAGAAAAGAGGGAAAATCGATCAGAGACACTGGACAAATATTGGCATAAAATAAATTGGAATATCCTGAAAAAGAAACTACTGAGTAACAGATATAGAAACGATTGGCCAAGGAAACAAACAGCAGTTGATGACAGAAACATTGTTAGAGTTGTAATGAAAAAAACATAAAACATCAGTTAGTGACATCATCTTTAACCTCCACAGAACAAAGGTGAAGGTTGCACAATCCACCCTTCGAAGAAGACTTCGGAAGCAGAAATATAATTGCCATACTACACGATGCAAACAGCAGTAGAAGGCCAGAATTGTTCTCTATTTTTAAACATTTGATTTACTATCAAATGTATAAAACTTTCTAGTAATTTAAACGAAAAATAAGGACGATCCGAGTACATTTTCTATTCTAAAAATCTCATATTTTATGCATACCATCCGTCCAAAAATAAAAAAAAGGTATGACTACAGAATAATTACTTTTTCGTTTTACTTGAAAATAGCAATCCACATAAAACTTTCCATTCACACTTGTAAATAACGGACGGTTACTTTCTCATTCCTCAGAGAAATTGTCTCCATTTAATTAGCCAATAATAGCTATGATTCTACCAAACAGAAGCTACAAAAAAAAAAGAATAAAAAATATTCAGATTGTAAAGGTCTTATGTATAATGAACGCTATATCTAGTAATTTATTGACTTATTGATCGCTTATGACTAACGTCAGCGGGCACCGTTGATTGCGTTACATTCTTTCAAAAGTGATTGTAAATCCTGCTTTCTAATTTGACCGCGTCAAAAGTTATTGACGTCTGTCCGCCAAAGGTTGCCAAATCAATCACAGTTGAAAGCAATCGGCATAAGGATGTTTTCTCTCTTTATTCTCCAAAAGCGTGTGATTCAATAACAAAAAGAAATATTATCAAATTTAGAGGGATAATGATCATTTCATTGTGGTTATAATCCTATTTATATTCCAATGAATTTAGTCATCAATAAAATCCAGAAATATATGTGTATTCAAAACATTAAACAATGATCACGTCTCTGTTTTTTCTTTGTTTTTATTCAAAGTATTACGGTGGACCATTTTAGACTGATTTTTGCTAATGAATTATTAAACATTATTAGTATTCCCGAAATGTGTATAAAATGAAAAAAAAAATCGAATAATCCTTCTGGGATTAATCTTATGCACTTTGGCAAATCCTCTAACAGCTTCTGTCTAATATAGTCGTAGCTGTTAAAGAGTTTTGCTTAACAAATGATCCTTTGTACATGATATTCTTTTATATGACAGTGCAGAGATAGCATATGGGAGCGAAGGGAATAGGAAAACGTTAAATTGGAATTCTAACAACATATTCCGAATAATTTCCTGTCATGTGTTACACAATTCGGCGTCTCCAGTAAGTAATGGACTCATTATGTAGAAAAATGTACAATCATTAAACTCGAAATATAGAATAAAAAACATGGAAATAAATATAGGCAGATGTGTGTTGAAATTGTTAATAGAGTCTTGGTTATTGATTATGATTTTACTCATAATGAAAAGCAAGAATACAGGTACGAATTAAAGCAAAGAATAGAATATCTGTGTTCGTTTGTGCCGGCCTAATTAACGAAATTTTAAAGATTAAACAAAATGTATAATTTCAATAGATTTTAGATGCAATTTAATAAAATTAAAAAAAATAATGATGGGATATTAATCAGAATATATTTTGCATAAATATTTTTGTGAATTATTTTTTTTAATTCTGTATCACGTTACGTTAATTCGTTTACCTGCTTTACTACATTCAACTGAATAAAGAGAACACGAATTACTGTTCTCAATTACAGCAGACAAACCGAATGGAAATGTCGAGTAGAACGACTTATTACGATATAAAGAAAAAGATGAATGATTAATATTTTTGAACAAAGCCATATTAAGACGGCAATATAATATATATATATATATATATATATATATATATATATATATATATATATATATATATACTAATAATAAAATCCCCCTTCCTTGACATATTGATAAACACAAATAATAACAAATTTACTATTTCGCCATACAAAAAACCTTCAAGCATAAATTGATGTACACATAACTACAAGAGCGAATGCCCATATTACTACAAATTAGCAATTATAAAGAATCTAATACATAATTATAATATATAATTATATATATAATTATATATTATTATATATATTATATATATTATAATTATAAAGAATCTAATACATCGTGCAGAAACTAATTCATCCACAAAACATATTTTTTATATTGAACTAAAGAATATAAAACAGGCACTTATTAATAATAGCTTTCCGAACTATATAGTTGATGAACAAATAAGATGCTTTCTTAGAAATTTCAATAATAAGCAAAGTGTACATAATCCTGCTTCTACTGTTATCAAACATATTAATCTCCTATATCGTAATCAAATACATACTAATTATAAACAAGATGAAAATATACTAAAGAATTTGCAAAAAAACCAACATAGTTTATAAATTCAAGTGTCCTTTGGGAGAGTGTATCTCCAACGAATTAAATAATATTTATGTTGGTCACACCCAAAACTTGCTTTCACGACGCATGACACTACATTGGAATGAAAACTCTAACATTTTTAGGCATTTAAAACAACATGCCTGCCCGCACACACTTCCGTAAAATACTTGTCGAAAACACAATTATACTTTGACATGAAAACAATAGACAAAAACTAAAAATCCTTGAAGCATTATACATCAAACAGTTAAAACCCAACCTAAACACAATCAATTATGGCATCTCTACAAATATTCTTAAATGTCTATAATTGGTAACAGAAGCCATTGGTTTATACCAAAGGCCTTCCATACTTCATACTTCTCCAATTCACTCTCGTGTGGTCATGTGTGACGTCATGAGATGCGGTGCGATTTTCGCTTCTACCGTCCTATATGCACGTGTTTATCGTTGCTTAGAAATCATCTATGTAAACATTGACAGACTATCATCACTGTCTTGTCCGTATATTGCTTAATATGTTGTAATTGACATCTTTGATAATGGCTTAAGTAAGCCGAAAGCTTATATTGTATTAAAAAAAATATGGATCAATATTGTGAATTTCTTTCTTCGTTCAACGATAATGTTATTAAACTAATCAGACGTTACGAAAAAATTTACATAAATTAAATAGACAACACTTGTCTATATTATTTAATGAAACGTGTATGAAAGAAAAGATGGTGCCTAAATACACACAAATATATATATATATATAAATATATATATATATATATATATATATATATATATATATATATATAAAAAGGCTGAAACACTAATATTCCATGGTCATAATTTATTCCATTGGAATCGTAAATACGATCCAATTCGTCAGACCTACAAATTCAAAAAGAAAACAGAAAAAAAACTCAGGAAATAAAAATAGAATTTAGAGAGAGTGTAAGTATGAGAGTGTGGGACGAATGTTAGAGCTAAAGAGAGGGGTAACAGACGAGAGAAGGTGGGAGATTAAACCTTAACAGAGAGAAGTGAGTTGAAGACAGTTCAAGTGAGAGAAATATGAATGTTGTCGGAAGTCTAGTACATTAAAGATGTAACCGGAAAGGATACATTTCGTGCTAACATACACACACCATAGACGATCTAATCTTAAAGATCAGAAGAAGAGGGAGGGAGAGGAAATGAAAAGGAGAATGGGTGGTGGAGAGAGATGGGGGGGAAACTAAAACTGAAGGGCATTTACTGAAAGATCCACGGTGTAATTAAGAAAATTTGACAAAATTAGTACCGACTACAAGTTACAAATCAAATATAAACATAAAAATATAACGGTTATCTAATCTAGCAAGGACCTATATTTTTGTTTAAAAACACATGCGTATACACACATACACAATAACATATACACGTACATGCATACATATAGGCGTGTACCCACATACACATATATATATATATATATACCCTTTAGTGTAGGTCGATTTTGGGACTATAAAAAGAATAACTCGAGGAAAGTTGCAAAATAACGTCAAAAATTACCACAAAAAATATTTTTCTTCAAAACTTCGTATTTATTTGAGCAATCGAAATTAAAGACAAAATACATTGCGAATTTTTTCATCATAACGGTGTCACCGGAGACATGTGTATGTTAAATTAAAACCGAGTCTTAAGGAAAAGAAAAAAAAGAAAATAACGCTTAATAATGGATATTTTTGAGTCTATTATCTATTCTCTTATTAAATTAAATGAAATTACTACATATAAAAAATAAAACACACTAAAATATTTAGTTTAAAACTACAAATAACTACTCATGAACGGCGTCGTTTTTACTGGATATTTTTTCGGTATTCACCGGTAGTAATTACCTCCTCTTGTATGTTCGTTTTATTTTTGTTTACGCTTTTAACTAGAGCAAATATCTATTTTAGTTTTCATCAAAATATACTTAACTATTTATAAAAAATACAACTTTTATAATTATTGTAATTTGTTTATATATATATTATTTTGAAAATTAATGTTTTATTAAAAAGCCTGTTTACAAGCTAATCCCGGAACTAACTCTACTTTTATATAAACATTACTTTTTTAATTTAATAATGCATTTCAAGCTTTATTTTCCAATTTATTTTGAAAAATATTTTTGTATAATTTCTGATAATACATATATTTTCTTTGTCAGATATTTTAATAAAAATGGCAGGAAAAAGCATCCCAAAGGGCCAAGCATACCGTGAAATTTTGGCTATATAGCGGCTAGCCTTATCAAAATTCCACGGTATGCTTTTGAGTTGATCAGGGGTGATGTATCTTACAATCTTGAAGCCAGCCTTGCCAATGCATTGCTCTTGGATTTGAGCGCTATGGGCTTTCTCATCCCCAATATTAATATAAAAAGATATTTATATAGATAAATGTAAAATTGATAGAGCAAAGGTTAAAGTGAACAAAGTGATGTTTTGCATGAATTCAACAGTGAAAGCACTATCAAGGCTATCCTTGTTGACAAACACTAATGCCAATTCAGTCTGTGAAGGTGAATTTGCTGCAACTCTAGAAAGAAAACTTAACAGAAATTTTCATACTATTGGTTGCTCCTTGCACCAAAATAAACTTCCATTTAGAGCTCTTTTTAAACATGAAGATGGTACCACCAAATAGCCCTGCCACATTCAATGGCTCACTTGGAATATTACGTGCAAATGATTACCACAATTTACCCCAAATATCATTTTCAGCTGTTGGCAGTCCTCTAGATTCTATTTTTAAAATTGAAAATTCAGATACCCTTAGTTGTGACTAAAGACTCCTTTATGAATATACAGTGGGTATTTGTAGAGGTCAGTTGGACTTTAGATTTGCATCATGGAAAATTGGTCCATTAAACCAGTCGAGGTGGTTAACTTTAGGCATCAGTCTGATGTGATTGTGGACTCATGGTGCATACCCACGAAATATTTCAAACAAACTCCACAGTTTAATAAATGTTATTGTGAATGTGTATGCCATTTGCCAGTTCCAAAATAAAAGAAATAAGAAGTTCCACAATCAGCAAATGTATATTTTCAATATGATCCAAAGGATTAGGAAGCAACCATATGAAATCCAACAGATCACATTGAAAAATATACAATACAATGCTTTCGCCTTACTGTCTGAAAATATCTTATATTCAATGGTCAAATCTGATGAACGGTAAGTGAGGTAAGAAGCTATAAAAAGAATTTTGGCCATTAGGTTAGTAAATATTTATTCATATAAAATTGACTAAATTAGTTATACCGATTTATGGAATCATTTTAAGGATTTTATCTAATTTCAACATAAATATTAAAGCAGTACAGAGTGCAATTTTTTTTAAAATAAATCAAATTAATTTTTATATTCTTTCAAGAGTGGGGAACAAACCAAGAAAAAATTAAAAAGAATCACAACTATCAATTTTAAAGCTATGCACTGGAGAGAGTTAAGTGGAATTTGTGAACCACCACTCACAGAAGAATTTTCTACAAATGAACTTGGGAATAATTATTAAATGGTACGAAACTTGACTTGCCAGATTTGCCCTCCCATTCTCAAGGCATGGAACGGGCAGTCAAGTTAACAACAGAAGCTTTCCAATCCTTTGAAGCAAGGCACCAGCACATAATATCAAAAGCTTTGTGTCAGAAATTGTGACCATCAATTTCATCTGAGGGTTCTTATATGGAGCTATTTGATTCTATATATTATGCCCTATTAAACTATTCTTTATTTTTTCATATTTGTTTGTTTGTTGTATTTTCATTCGAACTAGAAAAAAATCAATTTTTTAATTTATTCCACTAATACTGCTTAATTCATGAGGTAAAAACAGCATTTCAAAATCATCAGTGATAGGGGAGGGGCAAATTTTCAATTTGAAGTTTATTTATAATTTCTACGTTTTATTTCATTTTGCTAAAACAAAATAACAACATTCCCCGATTTAAATAGTGAAATTGTTTGTTTTTTTATCAATATTTAGTCTAAATCTTGCAAAATCGTGGATTTTTCAGTGCATTTTTCTCTACGATCTTTGATGCCAAATGCTCAAAAAACCGTTGAAGTGACAAATCTAATTTTTTGTATCAATACTTAACTGGTCTATACACAACTTTCCGTACATTATTCTTTTTGATATTTTAAAAAAAGTCAAAAATCGACCTACCCTAATACCCATGTACACACATACACATATATATATATATATATATATATATACACGCACACACACATATATACATACATAAATATACACATATATGCACACATACATACATATATATATATATATTTATTCTCATATACACATAGATACATACACATGCATACACGCACATACACATACATGTATACATATACATACATACATATTCACATCCATCCATACACATCCCCTCCTACATATATATACACATTTACACACATATATACATGCGGACATACCTGGACATAAATATATATACATAAAACTTACATCTCCATAAAATTACATACACCCATCTAAACAAATAAACAATGTATCTCTATATCTATCCGTCTAACTATACATACATACATATATACACACATGTACACCATATACAGATATATATGAGTACATACATACCAAAACATACACACACATATAAACACATCTACATATTCATCTACCTACATATACATACATCCATATACGCATACATAAATATCATATATACGCATACATATACATCCATACATACACATACATATACCTATATGCACACCTACATATACCTATATACACAGCTACATATATACACATATATACTGATACACAAACAGGTACGCACATATACATATAATTCAAAATCTAAAATGTAATATTTAAAAAAAATTTGGTCTCAAAAAATATATATATTAAAATACATAGCTTATCACATTAACATACACAATATGTTTATAGAGATAAACATAATAAACATAATAGTCATTCCATTAAAATGTCATGCCCGATGTTATTGAACAAAGATGAAACAGAAATAAGTGACATGTTACAAAATGGTGTTTATGCTATGAATCGTTTCTTACGTCTACATTTAGAAAATATCTCATTACGATGATTCAGCAATTCATTTTGATTCTTATATTAGTACGGCTATATATATATATATATATATATATATATATATATATATATCCTTACTAATATAGCTTTGTTCAGAAATATTAATCATTCATCTGAAAACCATTTGATTAATTGTGAACGCATGCAGAAACCAATATATGATTTCAAAATACAAATTAAAATGACTCTTCTAAGTATGACAAAATCTTTTTCTTTATATATTAATAAGTCGCTCTACTCGACAATTCCATTCGGTTTGTCTGCTGTCATTGAGAACAGTAATTCGTGTTCTCTTTATTCAGTTGAGTGTAGTAAAGCAGGTAAACGAATGAACGTAACGTGATTCAGAATTAAAAAAAAGTCATTCACGAAAATATTTATGCAAAATATATTCTGATTAATATCTCACCATTATTTTTTTTAATTTTATTAAATTGCAGCTAAAATTTATTGAAATTATTCATTTTGATTAATCTTTAAAATTTCGTTAATTAGGCCGGCACAAACAAACACAGATATTCAATTCTTTGCTTTAATTCGTACCTGTATTCTTGCTTTTCGTTATGAGTATCAAAATAGTCTCATTGTAATCTTAAAGACATATTCAAGCCTCACTTCTACTATTCAAATGGGAATTCAGGGCACTCATTAAGGATCGACATCATGTGTTTTGTAGATTGTAATGCTGAAGTAGACCACTGAGGACGATCTGCGTTATATTTTCAGAAATCAGATTCCAGTATCTGAGAGATTTCCTGTTATGTGCCGTCTTCAGTATTCACGTAACTTCCAAGTCAAAACTTTCCAGCTTCGATGGGGTTAAAAAAAAGACTTTTACCTGACCTTTAGATTTTCCACCCAATGATCCCTATGACATAGACGAAACTTTGCTAGCCTGCCCATTCTGTTCTCATCCTGGGGCGGGGGAGGTTTCCACCAGCCTAGACGTTCAATTCTAGCATCCACTATACCAATCGTCATTCTCTTCATCCAATTCTTAATCCTTTGGTAAGAAATAAGTTTCTCTGGGATAACTTGTACACTTGAACAGTTGCAATGTGAAACAGGTAGAAGGACAGCTGATAGCGATTGATTTTTCATTTAAATTGATGAAGATGTAAGTTGGCTCGAAAGCATGAAACCAGGAGAGAGTTCCTCAAGCAAGAAAAGAAACTGTTAGAATAGAACTTACTGCTATATCTAGCCAGCTTAAATTTAAATTGATGAGACCTAGAGGCCAGTCTAGTACTGCGTTTAAATTCATAAAGTCTAGATACCAAAGGAAAGAGATCATCTCAACAATTACTATTGATGTATTTATAGAAAAAACACCGAGAGGAAATTTTACGGCAGTGCGAATATAATTTTAGCCGAGACAGCATATCAGGATCAATAATGTTGTTGATTCTTCATTCGATTTTATCCAGGATCTTTAGATATAAAAAAGAGGACTGGGCCCTATGTGGCAACAATAGTCCAAGCATATAGATATGCCAGATAGATTCTTGGGAGAAAAATTGTCTAGCACAACACATTGAACCAATTTTCTTAGAATTTCATATAATCATGGATTTAATATATTCATTCCATTTCATATCATCTGAGAATGTTAGTCTGAGAAAGCGTAAAGAATCACTCACCTAGAGGTTAGCATCAGCCATGATGAAAGAAACATAGAGTGCTCTCTCAGATTATGAACAGATAGCAGCTTTGTTTTAGAGGCGTTAAAATAAACAGGTTATCCTTTGCCTCAGTTAACAACAGACTGAAGATCGTTTTTGTCATCAGCCGCCAATTTGAACTTATTGAACTGATCAGATTTACTACTGAGACTAAATTAAATAATTGTGCATTCAGCATAAATTTCAGTTTTGGAGCTGGTGTCATAGGTAAGATCGTTAATGAAAATTAAAATCAAATTAGTACCAAGGAGTGATCACGTGGTACATCGGTTTTGGTCCAAAAACACCTAGAAAGATGGCCGTTCGGTATTAATTTACTTTCCCGATTTGATAAGAAAATGTTGATCAATTCAATTCTCCGAAGACACTGTAAATTTTCAACTTCTTGCGAAGATTGTATGCCAAATCGTTCCCATATCTTTCGAGACGTCCAAGGCAACAACCCGAGTTAAGATAATTCTGAAGTTTGATAGACTGTTTCCGCAATTCTCTTCAGTATATCAGCGGTTGACCTAGAGAAACGAAATACATATGGTTTGTCTAAAGAAGGCCCTGCGATGAGAGATCGTTATCTAATTGATTAGGGTCTGTCGTAGTTTCGGAAAAAGAAGTAAATGACTAATAAGCTATTAATTGAAAGTGTTGGATGGTTCACCTGATTTCTTAAGAACCGGAACAACAGACAGGAAAGCAAGAGGCTGTGAGGTATGTAATATACATTTTAGAGAGAACTGATCCTGTCCGGAGTACACTTCATAATGACTATTACAAGGATGCTATTAGGTCCGCATGTTTTGTGGGGAACCACATTAAAGATGATAGAATACTATTATATTCATATCACTCAACTGATACTCGGTTCTAAGTAGGAATTTAGGCAAGAATACGTCAGAAGAATCAAGAGAACAGTAAGGAGTAATTACGGTGTAAACATTCAGTTTTATCAACAAAATATGTTAACATATCAAATTGATTGAAGAGAGATGGAATAGAAAACTTACTGTTATTTAAAACATATGAGAGAGCCGCCAGTAAGAGGTACCTGTTGTTATGAGATATGCCATGCTGGTAGAATAGGAAATAGTGGATAATGTGAGCTATAAAAGATGAAAATGCTGGTGGAAAAGATGGAGAACATTGTGGTTACGCCTGGTAATTCTGAGAAGGAATGAAAACATTCTACGACAGCTTTGATCCAAGAGATGATCTCAGTGTCGCAACTTTGAATATGGAAAAATACATCATACAAAATTATATCGTTAAAAGATTTATCCTCGACACTTCCCAAAATGAAGTAAACTCCACAGAACTGAAAATATTTTGTAAAGCTTAGTCATCAATGCACAGGAAAATTGGTAAAATTTTCAAAAGAACGTAAAAAGATATTCAATTCTATCCAAATATCCTCCCTCGCCACAGATTATTGAAGAACAAATTATGAATGCCCAACAAACAGTAACTGCCTACAAAAAAAACATAATATAAAAATGTAATATAAAAAATACTTACTAATGAGAGAAAATATACAGGATTAATAAAAAGTATATATATATATATATATATATATATATAGTATGTATAGTTTATGCAAAACTAGGTAATCCGTATGGGTAGACCCAAGGAGAATGATATCCGGAGAGCTCGATGTAAAATTCAGAGCCGATATGTTTGAATAAAAACAGACCACTTTAAGGTTCCATGTAATAAGTTATTTCACCACAACCCCTTTAACAGGGCTCTGGATCATCAGACTTTACTTCCAAAGGTTGAAATGAAAGATGAAAAGAAATTCGCACGTTTTTTACGGACCGCATCAAGCATATGTAAAATTAACGAAGTGAGGAAGTGAGGTGGGAGAGAAGATATGAGTGAGTTAGATGTACCATTTTCAATTCCTTATTCTTAACCCCACTGTGTGTCGGCTAGACGCCACTTAAACTTAAGGCGTATTGTCTCTAGATACAGATGGGTAAGGGGTGAGGAGAAGACCGACCTTAATGTATAATATATATATATATATATATATATATATATATATATATATATATATAAAGTCGTATTATTACGTTGGGATTAAATATGGATAAGTAATTTTATTATTTTCACACGAAATAGAGCTCATCCAGGTTCTATATTATAAATTGCATTATTTTAAGTGTTTGGATAACACACCATGTCATTAAACAAGTGAGCAGAGTATATGATGGTTTGTTTATATATATATATATGTATTCCGTTTATAGGTTATTCTAGTAGATATAATTTAAGTAAATGCTCTTATTTCAAAGAATATTATTTAATTCACATTCCTGAAAGCTCGAGAAATTTCGTAGAAAATATCTGCTTCTGCGACATGTATTGATCCTGTAACCACAATATGAGCAATCATTTGATCTGACGTGCTTTTAACTATTCAGCCACAAAGTATAGTCCGGTTGGCAAAGATTATTAGTATTTCTTTTTTTAGTATTTCACGCTAAGCTTGGCGGGAGTGACATTAGTAACCAAGGAGCCACAGAGTGATTAAGTAAAAGGAAAAGATATGCTATAGTTGGGGGGTGGGATAAAATTAATAATGGCGGCGCGTAAAAAGAAAAACAGGGTCAAGAAAATGTAAGATATCGATTGACATGATATTTAAATTTGTAAAGATTACATTCATCAGGGAAGCAAGTAAGAGGAAGATTGTTCCAATTTCGGGAAGTTCGAGAGAAGCTGCTAGTGTAGAAAAGGCGGTTCCATTTAACTGATTCGACAGTAAAAGAGTGGGACCAAGTTTCAATGGAAACATTGTCGTCTAAATTTCGCAGAAATAAAACTAACACCCGACTTCACATTTTATATATTTACTGAAATGACACAAAAATATCTTGAAATAATAACGAGTACATTAAATCAATAAAGTCGCGACTGGCTTCAACCACAGCCTCCCAACGACTACGGAATCCCTTGCAACCCTTCTGGGTAGTCTACGGGTTTAAGTTGTTGAATGCTGCCATAATACCTGCCTTTAGTTCATTTTTGGTTGATCTTTCACCCAATCCGCTCCAAATATAATAATCAAGGCAGGTGAAGTCTGGGGAGTTAGGTGACCAGATGTAAGGGGTGTTGTGGTTACAGAAATTGTTTGACTGCCATGACTTGGTTCTCCTGCTTGTGAGGCATGGTGAAGAGCCTTGTTACCAAAATTATTGTCTTCTAGTAGCCAACCTCTTAACTCAAGGCAGCACTACCTCCTCCAAGCAATTGATGCAGGTCTCCGTGATGAATCACTCATCCAACACTTCAGGAGTTCTTTTCTTATCAGAACAATCAGAGTGAGTTTTCCGAGCTGCTATACCTTAGACTCATCCAACTCTTTCCAAATCCTATGCGTGTTCTCAGATTCACACCCAAACACTCTGAATTGTTCGTTTTGGAGATGCCGGTGCGAATGCCAATGAGAAACGCATGCCGTTTGGAAATTTCAGGCAGCATGAATTACGTCATGGGGCTCTTTTTCTATCAAACAGTGCACAACTGACTCTCCTAAACTGAGCATTCGACAAAATCCAAAACAAAAAACGCGCTTGCACTAAATTAAAAATATAAAATGGCGACAATTTATCATCAAAACTATTATATGCAAGTGTGTGTTTCGTAATATAATATTCATATATTATCATGAGTGAAATAAAATAAAAATGTTTACCTGACATAGTATTATAATGTTCCTTTTGAGAATTTATTTTAAAAACGAAAAACACTTTGTTAATCATTTATTTCGTACTTAAATTTCTTTTTGTGACTTTTATTCTTTATTTTGTCTTTATTTGGCATCTGATTAGAAAGTTTTATACTTTTTTCCCTCGGGCAAAAATGAGTTCGTTTAACCCTTAAAGAACTTGCCTGCTTGAGTGAGTCCAATTTACGAAAGAACACCCTTTTTAGAAGCAAAGGGCACATCATTAGCGTTCTTCTATCAGAATCAGACATCTGCGGCGTGTTCTGTTTTTATTAACACATCTTATCTTTGACATCCAAGCCTAGTTCTCAGTTAAGAAGAACACGACCAAAATATGTAAAATTATTGCTCATATTAGAAATGTATATTGTTATCTATCTATCTATATATATATATATATATATATATATATATATATATATATATATATATGTATGTATATACGCATTTAAGTAGAAAAATATGTGTGAGGATGATAAAGCGTGTGTATGCATGGAGATTTGTGTGTCTGTGAGAGTAAGTATATGTGACCCGAGATAAAGCTCAGAGTAAAAATTTATGTTGCTAGTCTCATGATTCGTATATTAGACGACGTTAGATGTTAAGATACATAAACAGACACAGGCGTAGACACCCTCGCATATACATACATACACACACACATATATATATATATATATATATATATATATATATATATATATATATATATATATATATGCACGGTTTACATCACTTATCTTTATTTATTTATTTCTATTTATCTATCTATCTATCTAAGTTTGTTCATATATGTTTCTTCCTTTCCCTCTATGTCAATGTATGTCTCTCAATATCAATCACAATCTGTCCTTATCTATCTATCTATCTATATATCTATCTCATACATATTAATCTACAAACATAAATCCGTGATTTTCTTCTGTTTGAAAAAAAAAAGGTCTATTTTAGTATAATAATATTTATAGATCCCTTAACCTTTATAATGAATATTTAAATGCCGAGCATATGCAGTTATGCATGAGTTTTCTTGAAGTATGTTGGTGGGAATAGTGCATAAAAACAATCTATTTGAAACGATCCAATCATTCTAACATTATTGGAAATTAATATTTATACATAGGGATCAACGTTTTAAAAACACGATTTCTATTCATACGATGCCCGATAACAATTGAAATTAGAAAAGTCCTGTTAAAATAATTATATCCGTGAAAGAGGCTTAAGTGTAGATAATTAACATAAGAGGGATACATCACAATATGCCACTTTAAATGAACAGGTACAAGATGGAAGGAGCCGTTCTTGTGTAAAAGCTGAGGGAAAAAATTCTCCTTACATTTAGAATACAGCCGAATTGAGTAAGATTCGACAAACTTAGTTTTGCATAGTGCAACCTAACTGTGACTTTCTGAACTAATCTATATAACGAATATTTGTCAGGGAATAACAATGTTGGGCCTGTGGAAAAGATTCAACAGAGTGAAGAATCCAATAAATATATGTCAGTCATAATCCAATGCTTGCCTGGTCTGTCTCTTACAAAGAGAAAAAATTGTTGTAGGTAGATGCCACGATAGAATAGAATAATATTCGATAAAACTTATTAAATAAAAATATGTGGATCACCCTTGCAAAAAGGAAACTCTTGTTAGATCCGACTGCCTCGTCTATGAAATGCGTCAATAATCAAGGAAAGTTGAATAGCAATTTCAGATGGAATATTTTTATCTAAGAAAATTTCACGAATATTCACGGACAGTAAAGGAAAATAAATAAATATACTGTTCATTAAATAAAGTGACCATCTTCTCAGATATGGATATCCAATAACAATAAAGTTTATTTTTAAAATCTATCAGATTAGTAAATAAAATTCCAAGACTTCTTCAGAAATAGCTTCACGTTAGATTATGAAACTGCGTAGTCATGAAATTGTCGCGGGTTTGAGATCAATCTGCGAGTATAATGCTTTATGGTTAATCGTAGGCGCACTTCGTTGACGAGAAGGTCTAAATTACACAGAAACCCATATATATATATATATATATATATATACATATAAATATACAGTAGAAACATCTGACAACAGTTTTATAAATGAGGATCACATCATTCAATGGATTAACAGTATTTTAATGCATACGTTATGTTCTACTAGCGAAGTGGTTTCGCCATTAATCGCATTAATATTGCTGATTCATTCTATGTATGATTATTTCTTAAAATACAATATATATATATATATATATATTGTTAGGGGTCCACCCCTTTTTCATACAAGTGGACTCGCCCAGTTTGTACTTGTACTGCTGCCGGTGAAGACAGTGACAGTGAGAGTGTGAGAGAGTGAGGATAACCGTTTTGTAGGAGTCACAGTTGCGAACACGTAGACTCAGAAGGAAGTCCTACTTCGATACTTACTTTCCCAGACTGTATATATATTATTATTGCTACTAATTGCATTTCTGGGTCTACTAACTGTTGAGATGTTGAGTGTTTCCCCGTGCGTGTATTGAAATATGGACAAACACATACGTAGGGAAAAATACTGGTATATCTGAAGAGGTATTTACAACAGAGAGATTAGTAGTCAAACGAACGCAGGTTAGTCAGTAACAATCAGAAAGAGTATAAAGTCCAACTGTATCTTCCGATAGAGAGACGGAAGTGTGATGGTCACCTGATAATATTTATTTGCATTAAAAAATACAAAATGTGGCACAAGGCCGAAAAGGGGGATGGGGAATGACGGTCTTCATCTGTCTTAAATCTAAACTTAGCTAGTCGCAGACACTGACCCAAACATGCCAACAATAATCCAATCACCAAAACAACACATTCACTCCTACCTTTCTTACTACGTCCACCATAATACCTCAGTTTCTCTATGAAGTCCTAACTAGTCCCCTTATTTACAAATATTGTTCATGGGGGGAGGGTCATAAAAATAACAACTTTTAAAATCCCCAAATGACTATTTACAAAGTGCATTAAATATCTACAATAAACTATGAATGTGGCAGAAATATCAGTTAACCGGACGAAATCGATGCGGGACTAAGAAAATAAAGACACATTCAAACCAACAAGTGTTCACACGAACACTCACTCATTCATACACAACAACAAATACGAAAACACACACACGAAACGAAAGGCGCCCCACATCCACCAGAAAACTGACATCACTAACCACCTAACAAGGAGGGGATGGGGAATTAAACAAAAGTAAAAAATAGGGACAGAAATAAAAGGACCAATGAGCTTACATACCCTAGCTAAGTTAAACGGGAAAAAAAGGAAAACTAAATATTCAAAACAAAAACCTAGTCTAACCTAATATCTGGGTGGGTTGCCTATGTTCAACCCTGTTAGGACAATATTCTGTGCCTAACTGACATCTAAATGCCACTCTAGGTCAGCCCCCTTCACTCTGCCACACATTCGCGCAAGATTCACCCACCTTTTGCCGAATTCTGATGATGGGAGCCGCCGTTTTCCATCCTAATCTTGACTTTAAGCAGATGCTTAAAGTACAAGATCAGTTGGGAAGAGGTGAACTTCTCGCCTTCATAGAATCCTTCTGTCGCGTCGTCCAAATCACGACTCGCATAACCCCTAGTAGTTAAACAGAACACATAGTGTTCAGCCTTCGTCAATTGCGATACCACATTGCTACAAACAGAACTGGCTTCCAGGACAAAAAACTTTCCCTGCAGCATGCGAACCATGAGGCCTTCAACCAACTTGCACAACGGCACTACCGCCTCGCACTGAAAAAAAAGGCGTGACCAATGGTCTCGACATTCCCAGTACAGCGACGACAGTTTGGATATTTCTCCAAGCCTGCTGAACAAAGTCTTTGCCGACCCAGAGGGCCCCACGAATCATCAGCCAGGTGAGTGATGCCTCATCGTTATTGAGACATTTCAGCCCAGGCGCCCAAGGCCATATCGAGCGAGCCTCCTGCTTCGTAAGACCGAGCTCGTCGATCAGACCATCTTGAACGGACCCCTAATTCAACACTTGATATAATGCCTTACGAGACAACGCTTGGGCGTCAGAGAGGCCATCCGACGTCCGCAAGAGGAGTTTCAAAGCACGACGACATTCACGGAGAAGGAGCACTCGCCACGAGGAGTACGACCAGCCTCCTCCACGCACGAGTGCACACTTTCAGGGATGGGAAATGTTTTCGGACATCTTCTTTCCAAAAGGTGCCCACCTCATCCAAACCGCGACACATTCGGTCTAGAAAGGTAATGCGTAGCATATATTGACGAATCTCAATGCTAGGCATCCCCAGACCGCCCTCAGAGGGATGAAGGCAACAGATCTCGCGAGATGCCATATGGGCCTTGCCTTTCCACAAGAAAGAGAACAAGGCCTGACTAATGACATTAGTCGGGCATACGGGAGTGGAAGCACAGAAAGACGGTAGAGGAGGATCGGATAGATGTGAACCACAAACCTCCGCCCTTCCCCTTCAGGGAAAGTCCCTCCGAGACCACAGACCAGCCGCGGCCTCGGCCCGCCTCTGTATCTCCGACCAATTCTTTTTCCAACTGGAGATCAGGACCGAACCAGACGCCGAGAATCTTGATCGGCCCATCCGTCCAGAGGAAAGGTCCGGAAGAGAAACTCCCTTCCACGCACCCAACCGCAAGCCCACAGACTTATCGCGGTTGATTTTGGCCCCTGTCACCATCTCATACCCATTGATCTGCTTAATGACTTCGTTAATCTCGGCTCTGCTCGACACAAGAACCGAAACGTCGTCAGCATAGGCAGAATACCTGGGCCGAGGTGGAAGCACCAGGCAGCGAAATACCGCGTAGGACCGGATTCGCCTTTAACTTGCGAAGGAAAGGCTCCAACGCAAGAACGTAAAGCAGAGGCGATAGCGGACAACCTTGACGAATGGAGCGAGACAATACGAAAGGCTTGATCTTACCCCATTCACTTCCACCAGCGCACCGGGGGTCGCATACAAGAGTCGGATCCAGGAGCGAAAGTCGGTTCCGAAACCGGCCGCCGAAAGGACAGCCTCCAGAAATCGATGGTCAACCCTATCGAAGGCCTTTGACTGATCTAAATTGATCAGCGCGGCTTCACTGTCGACTTGTTCTAAGATCAAGCGTACCATATGAAGGTTATCCTGAATAGTCCTGCCCTTCACAGCACAAGTCTGTTCAGGGCCAATCAGACTAGACAGGACAAGCTGCAAACGGTTGGCTAAGATCTTCGCCAAAATCTTTAAGTCAGTGTTTAACATCGTTAAAGGGCGAAAGTTCCCTAACCCATCCCCACTGTCCTGTCCTTACGCAGCAACCCTGATGACACCCCTGGTGAAGCGTTGAGGTAAAGACCCCTGCCTTATCCAGTGGTTGTACATCAGTTCCAGCAAAGGAACAAAAACGTGCGACAACTTCAAGTAAACTTCGTAGGGAAGACCATCTAATCCCGGAGACTTATCCAGGCCAACCTGCTTCAGCGCTTCCCAGATTTCCGACTCTGTTATGGGACCCTCGCACCTAGCCACTTCAGCTGCCGAGAGGCAGGGAAAGTCAGCTAAATAGGCGTCGAACTGAGCAGAGCTCAGACCGGGCTCCCTGGTGAAAAGCTCCTGAAAGTAATCTCGAAAGACCTCACATATGCCCGCGTTTGTAGTCACGGTCCGCTTATCCGGTAATGTGACGCACGCTATATGTCGCCTGGCCGCGTTTCGATTTTTCTACACGCAGTTCAGCGGCCATATTCGTTGCCTCAGAAGACATTCTTTTTAACCCAGCCCTAACTACCAGCGCTTGATCCTTCTTGATAAGCAAGGAGGCCAACTCTGCCTTTAGCTAAGACTATGTCCCCACTAACACGGATTTCACGGCCCGATCAACTTTTTTCTTCTAAAGCCGTTTGCGCCGCTAACTTATCTAAATTGAGCCGACGACTAAAATCGGCAGCAAACGTTCGAATCTTAGATTTTAAGTTGCCCCACCAGGCATTTCCCACAACCGCTCCCGTCAATTCCTCTGGATCATTAGTAGCAGCTGGTCCCGGAAACCCTGATCACCGAAAAGCGAACAGTTCAATTTCCAGTAACCAGCCAACCTAACCTTAGGTTTATCTAAGTTTACACGGACCCGGACAAGCCTATGATCCGTATAAACTATATAATGGAAACTTGGACACCCTAAGAGCCCTACATCGACTCTCCTAACTAAGACTCGGTCCAGGTAGCGCGCACGCGAGCCAGGATCCGAGTTGCCACTAGTTGTCCAAGTCCATACTACCTCCCGAGGGTGTTCATTCCGGAACTTATCGACGAGATCAAACCCATCGATAAAGTCCCGAAATGGTTTCACATCCGGGTTGTTAGTACCTTTTTGTGCCCTATACGATCTATATCGGGGTCAAGGACGGCATTCCAATCCCCGCTAAAACTACCCGACGAGACGTCGTCAAGAACGGCGCGATCTGCCGAAACAAAGCAGTCCGCTCGGAATGGCTATTGGGCGCATAAACCCCAATGAGACGAAGAAGCTTATCCTTTATGGTAACATCCAGCACGCAAAGCCTGCCCGCCGGATCCGCGAAGACAAGGGTACACGCAGCCTTCAAAGACCTGCTCACTAGCCAAGAGACACCCCTCGAACAACCATCAAAACATGCTGAATAAAGGGCGAACCCCTTAGACAGTATGTCCCCACGATCATGAGAAGAAAACCGGGTCTCTTGTAAACAACATATATTCACCCCGAGGCGCTGAAGGTCACGAGAGTGCCTTGCCCTGCGAGACTCGGACCGCAGGCCCCGGGCATTCAAACTAGCTAACCAGAGAGCCATTGTGAAGCCGATTAGGGTTGCCCTTCAGGATAGAACATGGCTGGGGTGAGGACACCGACAGCTCGTCCCATGGAACCAGACGCCATCTCATTCTCGACGGTATCATCCTGAGACAAGCCGCCGATGTCCGAAGGGTAGGTTAGTTTCAAAGCTCTATAAAGGGATGGGTGAACAAAAACTGGGACCCTCCCTTTAAGTTTCTGACTTGCTCCATCCGAATCTGGGTCTAACAAATAGGCAGCAGGGGGGCACCATTTTTAGAGATGACTGGGCCTCCTATCATGCCCCAAATCTCCCGCGTACCCGGGCCAGTTCTGATAACGGTCAAGATCCTTTTTGCAGACGGGAAGTTTACGGGATTTTCCATCTCGACCCCATTTATCTTCTGAAAGTTCCAGAGAAATTTTAAATCCTTTGGGTTTTCGTCTGCCCGAACACCCTTTTCTGCCTGGTCCCGGGATACGCGGCAGACGTCTTCCCCTGGGAGATATGGAGGTTTGATTTTTTTTTCTTCATGTCGGTCGTAGTTTGAGATTCGGGGCTTCTGCCCTTTTTTGTGAGGTGAATGAGCAGGAGTGGACATGGGTGAAGGATTTGTGTGGTAGAGGGCGTCCAACCTGATGGTGTTCTTACTGGAGAAGGTTTGGACGAATGTATTTTTTCTGACAGGTGAGTTCGACAAAGATTTTGGCGGAGGTGGCTTTGTGAATTTAGATGAAGGGGAAGACGGGGTAGAGGATAGGGGCCCGGTGCCCCTGAGATTTTTTTACTTTTTACCCTGTTTAGCGTCTAGTTTTTCTTTCAACTTTTTGAGATCTAAAATCTTCTGCCACCTTGGTTCGTTCTTTTTTGAGTTTCACTCGCATTTTTCAGCATATGACGCCGAGGCGTCGCCCTCAGAGCTGGTAGAGGAATGGGGCTGTAGGTGATTTTGTCCCTGGTGTCATGTTGGGACTGAGGAACCGCTGTTTGGTGTTCCCCTTGCCCCTAACCACGAGGTGCCATTCCCCTCATCCTTCTCCTTAACCACACTAGTGGCAGGCGTTGGCTTCGGGGGTAATGAGGGATTGGACCCAACTGAGGGACTTTGCCCATCGGTCCGCCTCGCAGCTAGGCCCATTACAGGCGCCGCGGATTTTTCCTTATCGGCCAAGGGGGATTTTTGGTCACCTACGACCGGAACTCCAGGGGCCTTTCTTCCCTGGGCAGGAGGAGGAAAGGTGACCAGTCTCTCCACACCTCCAGCAAGTTGGTCGCCTACCAGTCACTATGACCGGCATTTTCCGGTCGCCTAACACCAAACAGTTGGGGACGGACTTGAAGGCCTCTTTGATCGAGCATTATATCGAAAGTCCATCTCCTGTTCAAATTGTCAGAGAGCCCTAAAAATTTGGCTGTACTGCATAAAAAATGCAGCCAGGAGCTCTCCCTGAAATTTGAGGAGGAACCTCAAAAACGGCCACCCTGGTCCGCCTGCGGCCTTCATACTCGGTCCTTAATATCAGATCTTTCGTTATTAATTCTTTTCTTGGCCATAGCCAGGCAATCTTCTGGTGTGGGCAGCAGAATGTCCCCATGAAGAAACCCCTACCCTTAATAATTTTTTGGGGTTTTATCCCCAGGGACAAAAGTGATTTGATCACGGTGTCTTTAGTGGAGCGACAAATCTTTCGGGTTTTCTTTGTCGACCACAAAAACGGTCACCATTTCTTTGAGAACATATCGAGTTCCTGGACAGTATCGACGAACCCATCTTTATTAACAAGATGGGCGTATCCTTTCGCCTTATCCAGGAAATCCGCCATGTTCAGAATACAACTAGGTGGGGACTTCCAACAAGATGGCAACTCCTCGGATGTCTTAACCCCAGACTGGTCAGTTTTAGAAATATCTCCTTTCTTGGAGATACTCGATTGAGCGGATTTTGGCCAACGTCAGCCCGCTTTTTCGTAGTTTTGTCATGTGGGTCGGCGTTGGCAGCCTTCCCAAAAAGTTCTTTTTTCACAACCGACCGACTTTTTTCGTCGGCCATGTTGCTAGAGCGTGGAGACACTAGCGGGAAATTCCCACAAACAGGGGAGGAGTTGGGGGAAAAAAAAAATAAAATAAAAAATAAAACAATTAAAGCAGGCCTGGAAAACCCAAGAAATTAAAGTATAAAATAAACTAAAAGTAAAAAATCAAATAAATGACAGCAAGAAAATAAATAGGTAAGACTTTTTTTTAAAAATAAAAATAAAATGGCGCCCGAAGGCAGCCGAAAAATGAAACTCCTCTTTTTTTTTCAGAAATTCAAAACTGTACAAAAAGAAAAAAATAAAATAAAATAAAAGTTTTCGGCCGAAGCCGATAAAGAGAATAAATTAAAAGTAAAAAACAAACTAGTCAGACCAAAGGAAGAAAGCGACCAAAATCGCTAAAAAAAAGGAGAAAAAAAAAAGAAATAAAAAACAAAGCTTTTCTTTTTTTTTTGTCTTCAACTGTTCTTAAATTTTAAAACTGAAAAGAAATAAACAAAAATAAAAAAAGTAGTCGTCCGGTAAGACTTTGTCAAACCTGACGAAAAAAAAAAAAAATGTGGGCCGAAGCCCAAAAACAAATTAAAACAAACAAAAGCAATGGAAAAAATTAAAAGAATAAAAACTTAAATCAATAACTTATCAGAAAAAAACTTGAAAATTCCAGTAAAGTTCTTCCAAATAGGTAGACAGATCACAGAAACTGGCTCGCCACACAGTAGTATTATAAAAAAAAAATTTAAAAATGACGCAACAATTAACACGGGAGACAAGAAAACAGTCAACAAAGGTCTGACTCGGAGGTCCTGCTCAGTGATGGTCACCTGATCTTTCAGAACTCTATAGAACTGTCCTATTAGTAGTAGGGAGATCAGTCCATTCTGATGAGAAGGTGGGTGCGCCCCAACAACCCCGCCCCTAAAATTTTTTTTTTCATTGTGAAGAAAAAAAAAACATTTTTTTTTTTCAATATTTTTTTCCTTTTCGGGTCCATCATAAATTGTTGCCTCGCTTTTCGCTTTCTACCAGATCTGCGCCGATTTTGCTCTGTCTGTGGTACTTGTAAATCACAAGTATCATATAATTCGTATAATTCGTCTTCTACTTGCAGAGTTTCTTCCGATTCTTCAGTACTCCTTTTCTTTAGCTGGTTGATGTGCCTTATGAGTAACTTTTTTCCCTTTTACAATGTACACCATATTCCCAATCCGCTTTTGTATGAGTCCTGGTTCCCACGATGTCGTATTATTTTTTATAATTCTTGAAAAAACTTTTTCAATTGTGTGGAATTTTCGCTTAGGAAACATTGCGACTGGTGTGTGTATCTTATTTTTAGGTATCAATTTATCAAATGAAGATCTGATCTTCCTTGTAAACATTAGCTCCGCATCTGATAGGCTTGATGGGGCAGATTTATTCGGAGTAATGCGATAATACTTCCAGAAATAGCTGTAACGCCTTTCTAGTCGGGGTACCCGTTGCTTTTCTAAGAGCCCTTTTTAGCCGATCGACAAACCTTCGGCTAGTCAGTTGCTGCGTGAGTGATACGGAGGAATCCTCACGTGATCCACCAGAAAATTCTGGCAGAATTCTGCGAATTCTTTGCTCGTGAATTGAATAACGTTGTCACTAACGACAGTATCTACCACTCCAAAACTTGCAAATAATTTATGCAGTTTATTTATCGTATTTTGTGATGTTGGTCTCTTCATTTGGAAAACTTCGGACCATTTACTCTAGATGTCAACTACGACCAAATAATGCCACCCGTCAATTGGGCCCGCAAAATCAATATGAATCTTTGACCATGGCCTGTCGGTTTTTGGCTATGGCTTCTGTAGAATTTGTGGTGATTTTGATGCCAAAATGCAGCCTTTACATCTGCCGACCATAGACACGATGCCGTTGTCCATACCTGACCAGTAGACGTATGCTCTCATGAGGCTCTTCCTTCTATTTATGCCCGGGTGACCAGCATGAAAATCTTTCAGTATTCTTTTTTGGAGTGTACTAGGGATTACTACCATTTCACCATATATTAGCACATTATCACACAGAGAGAATATCTCTTGAATATTTTCGCCTTTTTTTAGCTAGCTTGTCTTTTATTTCCAAAATATATTTGTCCTTTTCTGCCTCTTTTTTGATGTCCTTAAGCGATAATGGTAATTCTCGTATTGCGTTCGCCAAATTTTCTTCAACCTCGTCCTCTGCTCTGAGGGATGCGATTACCGTATCCTCTAATGGTTCTGTTGCTTTCGGATTGAGTCTTGATAGACCGTCTGCGTGACCAATTTTGTGGGTGGACAAATATTGTATTTTAAAGTTATAATTTAGCAAAATTCATCCCCACCTAAGCAATCTATTTGCGGTGTATGTTGGCAGACCCTTCTTCGAACCGAATATCGTTACCAGAGGCTTGTGGTCTGTCTGCAGCGTAAAATACCGTCCATGTATGTATCTATGGAACTTTGTTACAGCGAAGATAATCGCCAATGCCTCTTTTTCAATTTGTGAATAGTTTCGCTCAGCAGGTAGTAGCGATCTGCTTGCATGAGCCATCGGTAGAACTTTACCATCCTTCCACTTGTGCAATATGCATGCACCTACGCCGTGTGTACTGGCATCGTTCGCCACGATGATATCTACTTTTGGATCAAAATGTACCAGAAATAAATCTGATGTCAACTTTTCTTTCATATCCTTAAATGCTTGCTCGCATTCTTTTGTCCATATCCAAGGTTTTTCTTTTTTTAGTAGATCGTTAAGGGGAGCTCGTAGAATGTGGAGGTCTGGGATAAAGTCCTGGTAATATGAAACCAAGCCTAAAAAACTTTGTAGGGATTTAATATCCATTGTCTCAGGCATATCTTTTATTGCTGATGTTCGATTTTTATCTGGCTTTTTCCCTTCTTTTTTTACTATATGTCCCAGATACTTGATCTCCAGGAGAAAATCGTATTTGTTTTCTTTCACTCTAAACCCATAGCTTCTTATCCTTTCGAAAACTTTGCGTAAATGCTGTTTGTGTTCATCCACCGATTCACTTTTCCCGAGTATATCGTCGAGATATGCTATCCTGTAGTCTAAACCGAATAACATAGTATCCATTATTTTCTGGAATATTGCGTGTGCTGTCTTCACCCCGAACGGTATACGTTCGTATCTGAACAAGCCTTTATGCGTGTTAATGCATAACAACTTTGCGCTTTCGTTATCCATGGGTACTTGCAAGTATGCCTCGCTAAGGTCTATTTTCGAAAAGATTTTTCCACCATTTAACTTTGCGAATACTTCTTCGGGACTTGGTAGTGAATAGTGATACTCTTCTATTGCGTCGTTTAACCCGGTTGAAAAATCGGCGCAGACGCGAATTTCGCCCGACTTCTTTACGTAGACAGCCGGAGCTGCACAGTCACTGTATTCCGTTTTCGAGTTCACACCAGTTAGTCTTTCGAGTTATTGGTCAATTTTTTTTAATGCGGCAAGAGATGCTACGCTTTTTTAAAAAAATTGGTTGAATATTTTTCTTCAGCTGTATTTTTGCTGATGCTTCCGTGCAACGTCCAAGTCCTTCAGCGAAAACTTCTGGGAATGCTATTTTCAATTCTGTTTGTAATTTTTTTATGTTGTCTTTGCTTTCACTAATGTTACAAAAAGAACTAATGGGCACGTCCCATAGACTGAACTTAGTGATTGCGTCAGTCCCAAACAGGTAGTTCGTGTGTTTTATTACAAAAATTTTCATTTTTATAGTCTTGTTTTTGAAGGTTATATTCACCCATATTTCACCTTCAAATTTGATCTTTTTCCCAGTTACCGTCCTGGCTATTTTGTTGGACTTTAGCAGAGGTGACTTTCTTCGATTTTTCCATGCTTGTGTGTTAATAATCGAAATGTCAGATCCTGAATCCAGTTGCATTTTAGCCTTCTTTTTGTACATTTTTACATGTAGGTATTTTCGAATATTCAGGTCTTGATTTTCATCTGACTTACTAACTTTTACTCGATTTCTGCTTAATTTTCTAAACTTGGACCTCTTATGTCCTACTTTCTTGCAATTTCTGCAAGCTTTATTTTTATATAGACAGTTATTGTACCAGTACCATTGGCCGCATCCGTAACATGCACTCGGAGGGAGTTTTTTTTATAGTCTCTGTTCATTCTTGTGGGAGGATACCACTTCCGTTCAGGCGATGGAGAACGGAAACGCGTCTTCCTATTTACTTTCTTCACATTTGCGATAGCAGTTTCTTCTATTTTCTCTGAATCTTGCTTAATGCTTACGCATTGCTGACAGTACTCGGCTAGCTTTTGTAGTGTCGTTTTTTGCTCATTTTCTAGCTTTGCTAAAATGCGTCTTCGCATTTCGCTATCTTTTTTAGGCACTAAGCCTAGCACGAATATTAGACACTTGAAAGTGTCCGCCGATAATTCGGACAATCGAAAATCGTCACACGTCTTATTTACGATTGACGCAAAAGTCGTGTAGTCTTCCTGCTCGCTTTTTTGAATATTAAGACATTTCCACTTTTTGTGAAATAATGATAATTTGGGGTTCAAGAGCTCTTTTATTAATTCAATCGCTTTGTCGAATTTTAAGTCTCTTGTCTTTTTGGGTAATATAAAGTCCGTAAATTTATTATGTTCTGCCGTTCGCAGTTTCCATAAAAACAATCTTATCTTTTACTCATCTGGCCATGTTTGGCAATCGACTTCATAAAAGTCCTGATATCTATGACAATATCTTTCGAAAGTGTTTTCCTCTTCTGGGTTATAGGTAAAACTTTCGATCATCGACCATATTGTGTCTTGAGAAAAAGTACTTTCATCCGAGTCTTTCTGCTTAAACAGTATAGCTTTATGTATAAGTTCAGTCATTGCTAACTGTTTCTTTTCATTTTCTTCTTGTATTTTATTTGTTTTTCGTGTAGCTCCAGTAATTGTTTTGCATTTTCCTCAATTAACCTTTTCTTTTCTTCCTGTGTTTTCTTTCTGAAATTTTAGTTGTTCTTTCCGAAAACGGTCTTCACTCTCTTTTTCTTCTTTCTGAAGTTTAAATTGTTCTTCTTTTTGTTCTTTCTGAAATTTAAGTTGTTCTTCTTGAAATTTAAGTTGTTCTTCTTGAAATTTAAGTTGTTCTTCTTGAAATTTAAGTTGTTCTTTCTGAAAACGTTCTTCACTCTCTTGTTGTCTTTGCATCTGATACTTAATGAGTTCCAGCATAGATGATGGAAATCCTCAATGATTATGTATGTGTAGAGAAAAAAGAAAGCGAAATTAATTCTGACAGATCCGAGATCTTACGAATTTTCCATCTTCTGCGAAAAAAATACTTTTCTTCGCAAATGAAATTAAAATCTTTACCCATTTTCTTTTGTTAAAAAAAATAACATCGCTCAGTATGTCTTCATTATAGCTTCTTCTCGCCTTAAATATTTCTCGCTTTTAATTCCCATGCTTAATTAGTTAGCCAAAAGCTAAATAGTGTGATATATATATATATATATATATATATATATATATATATATATATATATATATATATATATATATCAAATACACCAGGAAAAGACATATCGATTACAAAATGATTTTAAAAAATTCAATCATACTATGTTAAAAAATACGTACATACAATTTTTCTTTTTCTACACAAAATTCCATTGCAAAGGATTGCTTTAATTCACCAATTCGATATGTTTAGTTTATTCGTAAATATTACAGTAATAGCCTAAAACGAATTTCGCTTTTTACTTTTAGACAGTATAAGAAATGTTTAAATTTACTTAATTTCATTCGGCAAAGCTGCACTGATACTCTTGCCGTTGCTAACGATATTGTTTTAAATAATCCATTTTTCCTATAGTGAAACGCATATCTTTATCCCTGATCTTGGTATAATTTATATTAATAAGCAACATAGTTATTAAAGTGTTTGTAGTCATATATATATATATATATATATATATATATATATATATATATATATATATATATATAATCTTTATTGACTGAGTGTGTATATGGAAAATTATATAGTTTGGATGTGGCAGATTATTTTGAATTCAACATCAAATTAATTTATGACAATAAAATTCATTAATATTTCATTAACCGAATTTCTCATTTATTTTAATTCCTAATTTTAGCTATTAATTTTTAGCTACTGGAATTTCTATATTTTTCATCATTTAATTTTAACTCTTTTTGTTCCTTTCAATTTTTTCAGCAGATTTTTGTTTTTACCATTTTCAGATTTTCATGTTAATTCTTTTTCATTTATAATCTTTTAATTTTTATCAAATATACATTACTTAAACCCCCTTGTTTCTTGTTATTAGATTTCACTTGTATTCAGTTTCTACTTGATTATACTATGATCTTTTTTGAACAACTTATTTCATTTAGTTTGAGTGTATGTGTTGTTGTTTTAGGAAACTCTATGAGGTTAGAGAAAAAAACATTCTTTCTTCAATATATCATCGGACTAAAGTGATACTTTACGCGGATATAATTATCCATGCGCCTGAAGTAGAGGAGAGACTTAATTTTTAAATTAGCATTTTCTAAAACATTATTTTTCCATATTGTCATATATTTATTTAGCATTGTTTTAATATCTATAAATGTATTTTTCCAGATATGTTTTAAAAGTTGATTCTGTTCATTTTAACATCATGATTTACTTTTAACACCTTTTTCTTTATAATATTACCTTGATTTCTAGAAGGAAATATTTTATAAAAAATTATATTTTGTTAAATAAAAAGAAATGAATATTTTTTATACTGTTATGACCGCCAGTAAATTAAAAGTTCAAATTCAACTCATTACAAACATCCATTAAATACTTGCATATGTTCTGATCAATTAATATTTTTATTTGCAATTATATGACTGCCACTTGTTAACTCTCCTGTTATTAGGTTCTAATTATATTTTCCTAAGCCAAGAAAAGTAATATGCTGCAAATTAAGACGAACAAAAGTAATTTTTTCAGTTGTATATAACGAAATATTTAAGTGATTTACCAAAACTCTCTAGAGCTATTCTTCATTTCCAAGATTTTAGGGAACCAAGAAATCATTTGTTTTTCCTGTTCATAATATTTTCGCCACATGTGCCCTCATTGGTGAATATTTAGTCTTATTCATTCGACCATTGTGAATAAACGAAGTTAAAAATAGAATAAACGTATTTTCAAATGCTAGACTTTTTCTGGAGACGGACATGAAAATAAATTTTCAAAACACATCATTAAATTTCTGTATATTCTGTAGGAATAAGAAAAATATAAAGATACAAAAATTTTAAAAAACAAAATTGCAAATAAATTTCAATGAGAATTCTGTTCATATTATAAACGTGAAAATTTATCAGAATAATGTGACTGAAAATTCACTAAATAAAAATATATGATCGTTTATACAAGATGGTATAATATATTCCAAAGACGTATAATCGTATAGGGAAAACCTGAAAATCTGGTAAATTGCCTGATGAAATAGACAAAAATTCTATTCATGATAATCCTCAAATAATGATTTGAATGAACGATGGTGTGTGGAAAAATTGTAGATTAGATATATTTTAAAAAAAATCTGGCTACTTGCCAAACTTGATTTTCCTCTTTGTCGTGACTATATATATATATATATATATATATATATATATATATATATATATATATATATATATATATATATATATATTATTTTAGGATAATGCATCAAAAACCAGGTCCAAAAACGCTACACCATTGCAATCGTGTTCCGATGCAAATCAACGCATCTCATCAGGCAATGGTAAAGGACTGGTAAATGAACTTTTTATTTTAAATTAAAAGCCAAATACGACAACTTTTTACGAAACAAAAAAAGAAAGAACGAAAGGAGAGGATATGGGGAAAGGGTTTGTAGGATTTACACAGATTAACTAAACAAACTGGCCTACGTTAAATTTACAGTGAGCAGAATTTTAGAAGCTGCCTTTCATAAATGTGCCATGACTCGCAGATTTAGATACAAAGACAGCGTTCGGACGTCAAACCGGGGCTGCTGTAAATGACTACAATATTGTACACCAGACAGTGTCATAACCTAGGAAAAGTTACATGACGTGTAAGTTGAAAATAAAAGGACCGACAATTTTTTTGTATAGTTGATAAATAAACAGCCTCTTTCAGCAAACTTGGAATTGGATATACAACTGTTGACTAACAGTTCTTTATATAAGGTATTAATAACAATAACCAATGAATGCCAAATGTCAAGATATCTATCGAATACTAATACATCCATAGAAAATACTAATAAGAGTATTAGAAGTTTAATACAAAATTATATTAAATCTAAATCAATCTAACTAACACAAAGATAAGCCATTAATAGTACATCACGATTCAACAAAAATCTAAACATATGTAATAGATAAATTTAAATCTAGCAGAATTGTACGGTAAAAGGTAGACTATGTTTACAATTTACCGTTAATACAGGTCTTTGGTTAAGTAAATAATTCTTATCAAAGAACATGATAATCTGCAATTTTTACTGTAGACAAGTTCATGTAAGGATCTACATATCCTTGCCATTCATAAAAATCTTTCATTTCCCTTTGGGAGTTTTATTTTTCGTCTTTCAAAATTCAAACATATTTCGATAGTGATTATTATTTCGATAAGTATTATTAGTAACGGAAAATATATGTTGATAACACCGCGTCTTGAATAATTCTTAGTACTACTAATTTTGAACTTTTCAAACCAAGGATTCCCCACTGTAGTGATAGAACAAAGATAAACAAGAGATTTAGTTAAACATTTGTTTGGTAATGAGCATTGATCAGGATTCCTACAGTTACATCTGCCGTTATCCTTAACACTATCATTAATATAATATATATATATATATATATATATATATATATATATATATATATATATATATATATATACTACAGAAAAAATGTATCGGGTCATTTCACATTTTTAAAAAAAGCACCAAAATGTGATATATTTTTTATTTTTTAAATTAAGTTACTTACTTTAAGTAAATACATTGTATTTTGTTTTTCTTTCCCTAGGCTAACATACATCTTCGTCAAACCCCAAGGCACTTGAGCAGCTGTAAAGACCTCTTAAAATATGGTATTCCCAGATCCACCCTGACCCGAGGTGTTAGTACCTGTTAGGGTCTCAGCTATGGGCAAATAGTTAACCTGAAAGTGGAGTCAAAACTTTATGAAAGTGTAAAAATAGGTTTTAATACCAGAAATATTTTTTTTTTTAAATTATTACCAGCAATAAAATTTTTGCGGAAAAGATTATTACCAGCAACACATTATTACCAGCAATACATTTTTGCAAAATATTACCAGATATACATTTAAAAAATAAATTCCAATAATATATTTTTGAAAAAAAATATTACCAGCAAGAAAAATCCTGTCGGCATTAAATAAACCATTGGGTTTGATATGCCGTAAAACAAAGCAAACCAAACGAAGCTCCTCATCCAGAGAGACACTTCAAATTTTTATTTTTCTCTAAAATGCCGTTTGCTAAATTAAGACTATTTTCTATGTGAAAGTTTATATTTTGTTTTCATCATTAGAGGGTATATATTCGTTATGGGATTAGCAACATTTTCAACTAAGTTAAAGTATAATACTGTTTCTAAATATTAACTGAATAATGTTGTAATCAAAGCGTGTAGCTGTCTCTGTTTTGAACAAAGCTAAAGTTATGGAAGAAAGAAAAAGAATAAGATTCTGAATGAATTCAAACAGATAAAAATAAAAAGAAAGTCTAAAATTCCCAACACTCCTCTATCGTGCGTATGTGTCGTCTTAGAAACATAACAAAATGTAACACGATGAAATTCTGAAGGACGAAACGTATCACAAATAAACATTTTTATCACTTTGTTCTACAATTACTCCAGTACTTTTCTTGATATATATAAATATATATCGTTATCTCCAACGCGGTTTTAAAAATGTTTCTAATAACTTTCCAAGAAATCTTATTTTTGGCAAGATTACTGATTTTGTGATGAACATGCAGACAATGACAGAATATCTATAACAATTTTCATTGCCAGATATATAAGAAAATAATGACAATGCAATATCTCATTAGACCTGTTCTGTGTTCCATTTGTTGTCAGCCTGAACAATACTCGATGAATCGATCGTTATTCCATGGATCATGAGTTAGGTCATTCTGATGTATGTTGGTGATTCTGACCTCACTATATCAAAGCAGTCACTGTATAAAGAAGATCTGAATGCACGCAGATCATGTGTAGCGTTTCTAACTCATAGACACAAAACACCGCTTAACCATTGCAATATATCAACTGCACGGCACTTTTCGATATTAATTATGTTGTGAGATTGTAGAAATGTGCATCATTTGTCAGTTAGAAAATACTGCAACCGCCCAATCATGAATACAGGAATATAATGCCCGAGATTATTTTAAAGTTAATGAGCCGAGGAAAATGTATCCATCCGTAAGAAGGACCAAAATATGAATATCATAAAGGAAGATTTGACGAACTCTGTGAACAGATGATTTTAGGCGAGACTTTAAAAGAACTATCAAAATGTATTCATTAAATATAACATAAAAAATTTTCATCTCTACACATCGAACCTTTCGAGGATTTAAACTATAATGATGAGCAGAGAACAGTCCAACATATATAGATATTGCAAAGGTTTAATGACCTAACGGAAAGATGCAAAAAAAAACAAAATACAAACAATAAAATAACGATTGTTTGAACCAATAGAAAATCGTCATTACAAATGAAGCCTTTTATATTACTGATAAAAAATTAATATATATAAGAAGATTTTTTTAAATTTTATTCCAATTATAATGCTTCTTACAATTTGTCACGTTATGCTATTAACAGGACATTTATTTTACAAAAATAATAACTCCTTCAATTTTTATAAGTTCGTCCAATATATCTCGCAGAAAGATGTAAAAAATTTCAACCCTTTAATTTTTTCCTGTAGAAATATTGTTATATTAGAATTATTCTTCATCATCCTTTCATTAAAATATTTGATTAATTGTAAAACACATCAGTCGCTGCAACCAGATGTGTGATACATATTGTGTGTATGTGTATGCTTATGCGTGTATGTGTGTATCTTTTTGTACCACCGGGTGTACCGACAATTAGAATCTGAAGCAGAATTTGAAGCAAGTAAGCCTGTAACCAATTCTAGAGAGAAGAAACTTCTTGATACCATTTTTGTGGGTGGCATAGTGAAAAGCGTTTAACAAATATCATTTTCTGTGGTTAGAAAAAGTAAATGATAGAAACACTATAAAGGCAACAAATTTGGCTCCTGTGGAAGAATTTTCTTCAGGAATTCTTTGTGAGTTAAAATTTATAGCTCATCATATAATCAATAAAATATTCACAGAACGAGGAGTCATCTTTAGATGCTTATTATTTTCCCGAAATTCTGTTATAAATGGTTATTAATATGATATACTTTTACTTTATAGATTAGCATTAAAAAAAACTCCGAAACTTCAGAGGAGCGATAGTCACTAAAAAGACAAAGAAAGAATCCATGAAATTTCAAAATAGTGGCTTTTTTGCGTGCTCAAAAGAAAAAAATTCACTAAGGCATATTTTAAAAAGAGAGACCAACCTTGTGGGATTGGTATGATGGATTAGATTTGGTACCGCGGTAATTTTAAATTGTCACGCCATAAGATATCAAACTTGATAAGTCTGAATTAGACTAAGAGGTGGGGATTGTCAAACCCCCACCTCTTAGTGCAATTTCAGACTTACTGAATGTGAAGAGATTTCCTGGAGCAGGTAAAACAAACAATAAAGAAATCAACTTTATCGGTTATATAAGCACACCCACATACGTGAACCACTATATATATATATATATATATATATATATATATATATATATATATATATATATATATATATATATATATATATATATATATTTGTATATTTAGGCAGCAATCCTTCCTTTATGCATGTTTCATTAAAAACAACAGACAAGGTACTACGGTTGAGCTTTTTATTTAATTTTCTTGTGTTCTGACAAGAGCTTTTCTTTTCTGGACAAAGAGTGTGTAAGAACTGTCCGAATGTTCTGTGTTTTGAGCGCTTTCGGCTATACCTTTAGCCATTATCAAGAATGATTCAATTATCAGCTTAGTAGAGTGTGTGTGTTCTGTGTATTTTCAGTGTGTGGTAGTGATGTTTTAGTTTCCGGATACGGTTACATTGTCTGTCGTTTTTAATGAAACATGCATATATATATATATATATATATATATATATATATATATATATATATATATATATATATATATGTGTGTGTGTGTGTGTGTATTTATAAAGAGATAGATAGACAGGTAAAGAAATAAATTAAAAACATTCTATTTAACTTCTGAATCTTTATACATTAGGAAAAATAAAGCTTCTGTGTTGTAAATATATATATATATATATATATATATGTGTGTGTGTGTGTGTGTGTGTGTGTGTGTGTGTGTGTGTGATTTCATTTTCGTATACTGAGAAACAATGCCTTTTATTAATATACATAATATTTGCTCGATTTATTCCTTTAAATGCAGTTTTCGGCTCACACAACATAAGGAGAACGACTCAAAGTCTCGATGTAAGAATAAAGCAACACGTCCCAACAAAGGTCCGAAATCTTAAGTATACTCCTTCAGAAATTCTGGCCAATACGTGTGGGTCTTCCATCGCCGAACAACTAATGCATTGAAATAATTGTTCCGCTAATGTCTGTGTGGATTCTTCTGTTCTTAGATGGTCCCACTTGAATTGCCACTTGAAATTGTTGGAAGCTATTTATATTTTTCTTTGAAACATCCCCTTTGCAAATAGAAGGATTTCGTACTGAAATAACTTACATCTAGATAAGCATAAATTCTCCCTAATGCATATTTTTCATCTCTTTTTAGAAATAATGAATGCAAAGGGGCTGCAGGGAGATTTGTCTCGCAGCTAAACTGCGATTTTAATGATTTATTATTGCTTATATATTTTTCAGTTTTCAGCGCCTCATTTGTCAGCTTATTATACAAACATATTCGATCATAGAATATCTAATATTTAGATTATATGAATATCGATTTTTTTTTTTATTTAGTGTAGTTATAAACATTAATGGTTCAATTGAAAGACGATAATTGATTATTTATTCCCGATTGAATTCTAGAAATCCATTCACAAAATATTCTATTAAATCAGTAATCACTTTTGAACACAGGCAGAAATTGATATAAATTATTTCTACAATAATAATCCCTCGATCCATTCGCGTATGCTTCGTTGTCGTAAGTATATTATTGATTGGACAGAATAAGTATTGCCATTCATTGCTTTGCGTAAAAGAGGAAAATAACACTGTATTAATGAGGTTTGTTTGGTCGCAAAAAGATATATATTTCATATTCATTGGCAAGATATAGATATAGAGATTCACAAAGAAATACAAATAACTAGGATCTTACCAGTTAATCCTTATTATAATGAACAAATCCATACAATATAAATTGAGTTCCTGACTTTAAATAACCATCAAAATCTTAATAAGCTGTAAAAAAAACAAACAAAAACATAGCCGTACATATTATGCGCACACCGACTACACTCAGCGAATGAGGAAGACTGATAAGATCAGAATGGAAATGCCAAAAAATCACCATTATTACGAGAAAGAAGATACCGGGAAAAATCAAAATAATGCCGGGAAATTGCTCAAAAGAATAGGAAATATTAAGACCTCAGCAAAAGAGCATAACACGAAAAGCAATATTGTTTGTTTTTTTATGACCTTCTGTCTATGTTTACAATGTGTGTGTGTTTGAGTGTGTGTGTGTGTGTGTGTGATATGTGCGCGCGTTTGTCGATGTTAGGGCTTTCAGTTTTTCGTTTAGCGTTTCAATTTTCATTTGTTGTAAGGTTGATCGTATCTTACACAGATATAGATGTCGATCCTTGTTAGAGAAATGTCGTTTGTTTTTCGGTCAAATTTTATCAGCGTAATCAATAATTTCCAAGGAAGAAATTGTTGTTTACATTTTCACTCTTTATAACGAGTTCAATTTGTGGTCAAATTTTGTGCAGACATAAAAGCGCTTACTTTAAAATGATTTCGTATAATTTCTTTTGAAATTGTTAGCATTTAATTTCATCAATTGTTTATGAGTAGATACGAGTTTCACTTTTCAACATTTTCATTATTTACTCTCACCTCTCTTCCAAATGTCGAACACTTCAGGCTTTGGAAATGAACAGTCGTGCATAATTTGATTATATTTGTAAAGCACAGAATAATCCACACCTACTGGAAGGACAGAATACAGAGAAATCACGCGCATAATGTCTTACGCTTTCTCCAGATAGTACGCCTCATTTTCTTGAAATACTGTTTGCCCTGTCTTAGACAGTCTGTCAACTAAGGATGAAAAGATTTATCCACCCTTTAGTTTAGTAGGGCAGACTGATACAGAGTATCCGATAGCAGTTTTATACATTCATCTGGCGACAAAATGATACACGCGTATCCCCTAGGGTATTTTCGTAAAAAAAGAATTGTAACAAACTCAACAATTTCTTTTTTGGGGTCTTTAACCATTAAACCATATTCGCACACTGGCGCACGCACAGACACATGTGTGTGGGTTGAATTGCAGGACCGGCTGGGGTCTATAGCCTTGGTTGGCAAACGGTCTAGAAGAAGGATAATTCTGAATTGAAATCTTGAGGAGAGTAGTTTGGAAAACTTGTGGCCTGCTGTGCCACAGTTCTGTGTATTCGACTCTCCCAAAGAGTGTGGTCTGTTTGGCGCAAGCATTTACCATTATAATCAAGTCAAATCTTTGTGCGGGGAGTATGGTTGTTTGGCTCTAAGAACTGAGGTGCAAAACGACGGGATAACCCTATCCTTTTTTCTCTCTCTCACTCTCTCATTCTCTCTCTCTCTCTCTCTATATATATATATATATATATATATATATATATATATATGTGTGTGTGTGTGTGTGTGTGTGTGTGTTGTGTGTGTGTGTGTATTTATATATATATATATATATATATATATATATATATATATATATATATATATATATATATATATATACATGCTAACGAGAGGTTTCTTGCGTGCAAGTCGAAAGGATGCTTTGCTGCGTAGCAGAACATGGTCTAAAAGATAGCAAGTGTTGCGGTAAGTGTGTGTGATATAAAAGTCTCTAGGTGATAATGTAATCAATCATATGCCAATTTTGGAATCTGGAATGCATCCTAGTCGTTTTCTGATGATTGGACTGCTGATAACGTGTGTTGATGATGGTGAGATCAAATTCATGGCAGAGAGACAGACGAGATAGTCCATTAGACTTTATACTCCGGACACCGTGAGTTCCAAGAACACCAGGCCATGTCTGATGGTCAGCCCAAACCCGTGCACTAAAGTCTCCCATAAGGACAAGTTTATCGCTATGTAGAACCTTCGAAACGATTGAATGTAGTTGATCATCAAATCATCAATTTCCGACACAGCGGTGTTCATGGTTGTGTCATAACAGCTCACTAGTTTGGCAGAAGAGTTATTTTCGAGTTCTATGAATATAGTCAAAATGCCATCCTTTATTCCTTTCGGAAGAGATGACAGGGATTTAGCAATGGTTCCTAAACGAATCAACATCTCATCCCTGAATTCTGATGTTAAGAAGTCTTTTACACAGTGGATTCGTGGCTTCATTCTATTGTGATCTCAGAAGGCAGTGAATCCTCCTCGAAATCTCTCAGAGATGTCATTTATTCCAGTTCCCTTGAAGTTCTATGACTTTCCATAAGGAAGAACCAGGACTTCTTCCATGTAAATGGTGTTCAAGTTCAATGAATTATGGAAAGATGCACGATTCGCAAAAAATTTCCTAAACAACAAAAATTGTCCGTCAAAAAGCGCATATATAAACAGTATAAGAAGGAAGTGCAAAATGCTTTCAGAAAATAAAAGAGTCCTGGTGTTCTGCTAAGGTTGTTGAACTCCAAGACTTAGCTAATAGAAAAGATCACAAAGGATTCTATGAAGGGCTTAAAAAAGGTGTAAGGCCCACAACGAAATGGAATTTCACCTTTTCTGTCACCTGACGTTAATACATTCCACACAGACAAGAAGGAAACTATATCAGGATGGAAAGAACACTTTGAAATTATCCTTAACTCCACCTCTGCCATCGATGACAACGTCATTACTTCATGTTATCAACGACTACAAAGTTGTCTCTTGAGCCATGTCTAAAGGCAATCCAGGATTATTTCAAGCAATTATCCTCGAATAAAGCCCATGAATATGAAGCTATCCACCCACAACCCGTTTTTTTTTTAATACGGTCGGATTAACTATAAGCATAATGAAAACTGAACTTGTCCATCAACCAAGGCCTACACCTAAGCAGGTGTAAAAAAAAGCCACCTTCCATAACATTCCGATCATTCCCATTACTGTTGGCAACAACAACCTGAAGTATGTGAAATCCTTCACATACTTAGTAAATAAAGTCAATTCAAGTATCTCTTTGGATGACGAGATAGTTAACCGAATATTGAAGGCGACCAATGCCTTATGGGAGGTTAAGCATCGCCTATGGGATGTTCATGGTTTTTCACTGAAAACCAAAATCAGTTCTATCGAGCATTCATTCTCACCAGATTTCTTTATGGATCACAATCATGGACGCCATAGAGAACACACATTAAACAACTTGATTCTTTTCATAAACACTATATTCGTTCAATATGCGGTTATACATATATACAAAATCTCTAACCCTGATGTCATCAATAAATGTCGTCGCATTGGTGGTATCGAATCCTTTCTGATGCAATCCCAATTCAAATAGTCTGGTCATGTCATTAGAATGAGTGATGATCGGATGCCGAAAATCCTCATGTATAGCAAAGTTTTCATGGCAAGCCTAATGTAGGCCGTCCTTCAGAGACATGCATTCAAAGAAAAACTCAGATACAATTTAAATGCCGAATATCTCTATATCCCTATAGAGGTGTTCGCAATCGCTTTTGAAAACCGAACAAATTAGAGAAAAACCTGCCACCGAAATAGAATTAAATTTGAAAAAAATCGTCTCAGCAATGTGAGAAAATTAAGAATCAACATTAAATCTCAAGCCAATACATCCGACCATATGACGGTCAACACTTCAGCATGTCCCTTCTGCGGACTTGCTTAGAAATACTGTGTAGAATTGTTGTCTCATACGAAACATAGACATAAAAACTGAACTGATATATAGGATATCATTGAAAGACGAAAGGAAATCACCATATTGATACATGTTTAAAACCAATCTAAGCTTTCGGCTTACATAAGCCATTATCAAAGATGACAATTACTTATATTAACCAATACACGGACGAAAAAATAATTATAGTCTGTAGTCCGTGTATTGGTTGATATATTGAAAAGTAAAAAGAAAAAAAATATATATATATATATATATATATATATATATATATATATATATATATATATATATATATATATACAGGACGCACACCACTCAACGCTTTTCATAAACGCCATATTCGTTCAATATGCGGTTATACACGGCAGGAAAAATATCTAAAGCTGATCCTTTGTGAATCAATCACAGTTCAAATGGGAAGGGCATTTATAGCCAACCTTTTCATGGTAAGCCTAATGCAGTTTAAAGGACAAAATTAAATATACTTTAAATGCAAATATTCATAGAGAGGATTTCGAAATCGTTGTTGAAAACCGAGCAGACAGGATAAATACCTGTCAATTAAAACCGAAATATAACTAACTTTGAAAAGAATCGTCCCAAATATCTTAAAGAATAAAGAACAAACACTAAATCTTGGGAGAATACATCAGCTCATTTGAAGGAAAACCCTTCAGCATATACCTCGTGTGGACTTTTGTAACATAGGGAATATAAGCATAAAAATAAATTGAAAGACTCATGCGTCGAAAACGACCGGATATAGGCATATATATATATATATATATATATATATATATATATATATATATATATATATATATATATATAGTGTGTAACAGATAATAAATGTCTATTATGTCTAATTACATGCAGTTCAAATGCTTGATGTCTGCTTTAATTTCGGATGAAAATAAAGACAAAAAGTGTCTAAGATTTGCATAAATTTTATTGCTTTGGTCCTTGATCTAAGCATTCGGCTCACATTAGTCATTTTCAGAGTGTTTACATGGAAATGGTAACAAAGATATTCACCATCGAAGATGATATTTTGTTGTTTGGGCGTAGAAGTTTGGTTTGCGACGATAACAGTCACGGAACATCAGACGCAGGTTGTAAGTTCAAGATGCAGTTCTATGACGTCATAGGACGCAAGAGGCCGAAATGTTAACAGCAGAACCATGTGTCTAGATGCAATGTAATGTTTGTGTGTGTCCCTAAAATTATTTTAGATTTGTGAATATCATTTTTTGCATTAAGCATAAAGAAAGATTACTGGTTATTTTATGAAAAAAAATTTTTTCGTTAAAAAATAATCTGATCAATGTATTTCCTCAGATATTTATTTTCATCCCTATATGTAACGATCAATTCATTTCTCTTGATTAATAAGGTATTGGTATTTAAGATTTTTTATAATAATGAATTCTTCAACATGGCATGAATTACACCCATCGGATTTCGCATTATAATGTTTGGTTATAGCTATAATCACCCATATAATAACGGGTGTATTACCACCATTCTTTAATTACCAGAAATGTTTAGAGAAAGCGGTGCTGTTTATGCATTTTATATTGACTAAAGTCATTCGATAATGGTAGAAACGTAATTTCAAACATAATATTTTCTTAATGATTTTAGATGATCATAAAAATAAAGTCCTCAGTGGAACCCAAATACCATGCTTACCCGAATGTATGCTATCTCTGTATACAACATTATCATCAATACATTGGCCGTTTTAAGAGCAAATCATGTTTTTGACAATTGTATTTAATGTTTAAAAAGTTAACTTTGTTGGACATGTATCTGATTAATATAATATTATATTGGGATATAGATTTATCGCTATCGCTAAAGCAGCTAGGGTTCATCTTAACTTTGTTATTCTTAAAAGAAACTTTTATAGTGATGGTGATTGATTTAAGTGCTTGTAAATTAAATTTTGGAAAATTCTTCCGTCATTCATTTGAGCATTACGATTAATAGTTGGATTGCCATATTATGTTACGCCTCTGGTGTTTCTGTTTAGTTTATCTTCTTTGATTTTTCTAAATACTCTAAATATATTTCAAGGTTTCTTAGTTCTAAACGTTTTTTTTTATATTTTTAATTTTATTATTATCAAATATATCCTTATTTCTGGAGTTAGTAGATTAACTTGGACAGGTTTATGTAAATTATGTAGAATGATATGAGGATGGTTTGATTCCTTTCTGAAGTGTCTATGATTATATAGATCTTTAGTATATGATAGTCTATATTCAAGTTCACATCGAGAAAGTTGATAATTTTAGCATTCACGGTAGTAGTAATATCTAACTCGTGATCTTTGAAAAAAATTATCATTTCATTTCTTAACAGATCTATATATCTTGAATATTTTTACAGAGGAGAATTACACCGTCATCTCTATAGAGTCCAGTGTGTTTAATGACGAAAATGAACAATTACAACAATGTCACATGCCTCCGTTGTATAATATGCTCCCATAGCAATGTTAAATCCTGTGTTATTTCTTTTGTTTCAGAGATAAGAAGTATGGCATGATAGAAATTGTTGTGCCTGCTTTAGGATTTTGATTGTGTGATCACTACTAGGACAGTAATTTTTTGCTAAATTGATAGCAGGCATTTGAAAATTCTCGGTGATGGACGGGTAAAATCATAAATATTGAATGTTCATTTTTTGTTTCTCTTTATATTGGTAAACGATACTATATTTTCTGCTGTTTTCTGCTATTAGTTAATTCCTAGAGCATCTTTCATGTATTTGCATTCCCTTTCAAGGATGTTTTTGCTAATTTTACCGATATTATTTGTACTTTGGTTTAGTAATCGATATTTGGGGTTGTTTATGAAATTTGCTTTGCAATCTTTAACTGCGATGAATGATTGTGGAAATTTATAAATCCTGTCATCAGTTTTTAATTCAATGGCTATTTTCTTGATTTCACTATAGATGTTATTTTTCCAGTTATTCGGTGATTTTTTTTATAAAAAAAAAGTATTACCGTATTTGTTAATAGCTGTGTGGTACATATTCATATCGATTTACTAAATTTCATCCATCTTATCAGCTTTGATAATTAATCGATCTGAATTTTTGACCTTTAAAACGCCTTTTGCATTTTTTGATATAGATCGCTCGTAATTTTAGCGAATTGAAATTTTCTATGAAGAATAGAACTTTTTCCGAAATCCAATGATAGTTCGTCGCATGTTGATGTTTTTTTTAAAACTTAAATCCATAAATCCCAGCATCTTTTAAGTTGTGAAACATGTTCATGTCTTTTAAGAAAAAGGGTTTCAACCTCATTCTTTTTATGACGCATTAGATCTTGTGTAAAATGTTCAGATTATGAGATATTTTGTCAAGAACCATGATGTTTTTTGGTTGAATTTTTTAATACAAGTTAATTGCCTCCATATTCCCATAAGTTTAGAATACAAAATAACACATTACACATATGCCATTGCTCAAGTTAACAGTACAAAATATAAATATCGTACATATGGTTCTGGCGTTAATAAAACCGTGCACGATATAATAAACAGTTATTTATTATATATTAATAAATATGCTTATTATGCTTAACTGGTTGCATGACACTGAGTTTAATACACAAAGAAAATTTTAATAAGCAGAAAGAAAAACGAATTGTGAAAATTCGATTTCTGACCGTTTAGTCCGCAAGTCTTTCACTACACAAAATGCTACGTTCACTGGTTTGTCTCGGCCGGATTCGAATTAAACAAAAAATAACGACAAATATTTTTCAAATCTCTCTATCGGGAAATAGTAAAAATACGAATTCTCGCAAAAGCGACAATGTTTTCCTACTTCTTCGATGGTAAACTGATATCTTCCTAACTTCCGGTCAAGGAAATTGGACCCTTATTTTCACTAACGGTCTAGATGACTTCTCTTTTCTCACTGCTCGCTAGTCCCTTCATTCCTGGCCAATGGTCACTTGCTCACTGGCCGCTGATAATCTATTAACTGCTAAATGGATAGTGGTCGTTCTTTTTTTCTTTTTTTTTTCAGAGGACTTTATTTTTATGATAATGGAGTATTGCTGCCATATATGGTCTGGTGCCCCTTCTGTTTGCCTCGGGGTTCTTCATAGGCTCCAGAGGGGGATATGCAATGTGTTTGGCCCTGCCATGGCGTCTCGTCTACAGTCAGTTTCTAACAGACGCGCCGTCGCCTCCCTCTGTCTGTTCTACAAATACTTTCATGGAAATTGCTCCGAGGAGCTGCATTCACTGGTTCCCAGACGTCATGCGTTCCAGCGCCCTACGAGGCTGGCATCCCGCTCTCACCCCTTCACTGTCGAAACTCCTAAATGTAGCCGTCTCTTCTACTCTAATAGCTTCATGTCTTGCACCTCTCGCCTGTGCAACTCCCTTCCACTTTCCTGTTTCCCTGTGAGCTATAATCTCCAGCTATTCAAGTGTAATGTCAATCGACATCTCCAGTTGCCTTGTTCTATCCACTACCCTCATCCTTTCTTCTATCACTCCTATCTGAACTTGCTCTAAATTTTCTTGCGTCCTAGTGGCTTCCCGCCTTGCTCGGGGTGAAATCCTTAAAAAGAAAATATATATATATAAAATAATTAACAAAATTTTATGTTTGACAATTCAAAGGCGTGCTGGAGACAGTAACTATAGAAACTCTGGCGATTAAGTTGAGCCAAAGATGAGCTGCATATGAAATTCCGTGGAAATTCTGGTTATGAAGTCACATAAATATTAAATAGTCAGAGTAGATTTAGATTGTCCTATCACCATTTGGTTTGAGATGACAGTAATATTTGCCTTCCATACTCTTACAGTTCTTTGGTTAATTATATTAGAAAACATCATTGAGATGAAAATAAAATTTATTGATCATGCCGGTCTGACGAATAAGCGTAAATTGGAAAAAAAAAGCATTTACGAGTGTATAAGTGGGAAGTGGAAGTTTTTAACACACGTACACAACGCACACACACACACACAACACACCCTTTCTATTCCTGCTTAATGTGTTGGGATTGTCAACCATTGTCACCAACATCTATGCAACAATATAATCTTGCTTTGCCTACACCTTTTTAGATGTATCTTCATATATATATATATTCGCTCCTGAAATTAAATTCAGGTGAGCACTCTGGGGGTGAGGTGTGGGTCGGTAAACAGTGACTATTATAGCTATATAGCGAGACTCTTCACGAAAGCGAATTGAGTCACTGTCAGTCACTGGGCATGTTTCCAAAAATAAATATGCTAAAAATCCACCTTCATTCCTACCGACGGCTTAGTGGTTAGAAGCTCCGACTGACACAAATTCAGTCGGGTTTCGATCCTAGCTAGAGGCAACCGGATGTCTAGCCACACTGATGAGCTGTAAACAGCGAAACAGTCTGTCTGTGGATGACGTTATATATATATATATTTATATATATATATATATATAGATATAGATATATATGACCCTCTCTACATGAAATAACGATATTATTGCAACATGAAATAACTATATTTCATTTGCTTGTTTAATCGACTTTTCATAAGTATTTTCTTTCACGTTTAATTAAATACTTTGCACCAATTGATATTTTAACAGTTTTTTGACATTTCTAATGCATTAATTGTCTCAACCATTTAAAAATCACAGAATATTTACAACATGTTTGTTTTATCCTCTTTCTAGAATTCGCTCTTGGAAAAACGTTCATATTGTCGTCATTAGCAAATACTTGCAGCGAAAAATCGGTGCAACTCTTCTACATCTATGATATTGTGTGATGCTTTGTCTTCCAAAATGTAGAAATCAGAAAACACTTTAGCTTATTCGATGATTACAATAAAGGAAATCTCAATGGAAACTTGAATCAAGATACTAAAAAAATCGACCAGACTTGCATTCTAATTGCTGATCCATGGTACCCTTCCTGAATAAAAAAAAATAAATATTGCACTTAATTCAAAAGACTCATTTTATTTTTGTATATGAGTTGCTATTTACATTTGCATAATGATATTTGCTAAAAAATAATATATTTGACGAATAATTTCCTTTGCGTGAAGGATGAGATATCAATTAAATTTGCCATCGGCAACTAATATATTTTTCATCCTCATAAATATACCTCAACTTCTTCCCACATACAACAATCTATCTATCTATATATATATATATATATATATATATATATATATATATATATATATATATATATATATGTATGTGTGTGTGTGTGTGTGTGTTTGCGTGTTGTGCGTGTGTGTATCTCTGTGTGTGTTGGAACTTTTGATCTGTTTTTAAAGGTATGTGTGAGTGTAATATTTTATTTTGATTCTTTATAGGAATACTCACTTATTCCAAATTTATTGAGTGTATACTGATTTTAAATACTCCTAGGAAATTAGGAAGGCACTTCGAAGATATAAGAAAATGTTGAACTGCCGACAATTTTCAAATATTTCATCAGGCATCCATATAAATATAATATATATATATATATATATATATATATATATATATATATATATATATATATATATATATATATATATATAAATATATTAGTCTGGAAATTCTTTAAGTTCACAAGATATCTCAATAATTTTGCCTTATCAGAAAAAAAAAAACAATTGCATTTGAAACAAAACCTACATTTCCATCACCGACACCAGACCTGAACAATATTAAACGTCTCAGCGCTCAATTCTTATATATAACTTTATGATTATGGAAAGCCATTTTTTTATAAATTGCACTTAGCTCTGTTATATTTCCAAATCTACACCCAGTGGTTATTTAGTATGCCGCTTTTTTATAAATTACAGAATTATATCAATTTCTAAAAATACACACACGCACACACACAGACATATATATATATATAGAGAGAGATAGATAGATAGATAGATAGATAGAAAGTTACGTGTTAATTTCGTGTGTATGTGTGTGTGTCTGCAGAGGAAATATCGATATCTTCAAAAATAATTCACAACCAAAACGAGACAAGAAGTGGATAATAATTGAAAATGTATGAAATAATACCATATAAGAAGATGAAATAATAAATGTTTGGTAGTGAAAAAAAGACACGTCTTTATTTAGCAATATTGTTTGTGTCTAATTCTGCTGTTTGTTAAAAAAATATAAATCTTTACTTACTGATCAGTATCTTTTAACCAAAAACTTATAGCAAATGAGGACATGTGAAGTTACTTCTTTTAGGAAATGGCGGAAATCTGGTTGGTATAATAGACAGCCATCGATACGCTTCCGAAGGGATGCCATTTCATAAGTACACGTTCATCCGTAATTACACCAGTGTACGTATGCCAAGACATCAAACATTTAATACATAAAACAGTTCCGCTGCATCAATATGAAATGGAACTTAATCAAAGTCAGGCACCTTTTCCATAGCCAAATAGAAATCTAATAATTCTCTTTCGGACAACAAGATGTAATTATTTGGCTTTTCTCTTGGTGAATAATTTTTTCAATAGGTGAATTATTAGTCAGATGGTAAATTATTCACTGTACATTTTCGGAAAAATTAAACATGCAGAGAAATTGGCTTTGCATTCTCTAAGGTTTCGAAACCGGGAATGAATGTATGAAAAATTTCGGTTATTTAATGCCAAATGTTTCAATTTCCTCTCATGTTTGTCAGCCTCAAATAATCGTAATTTACATTTTATTTCATCACTAAGAATCCGGATCTTTGAAATCTTTGAAACTTTTTTGTAAAAGCTTTTAATGTTCTTCTTTGAAGTATTGGCGATATGCATACTCTGTAGCAAAAACTGAATTCAATCTTTGAAAAACTCTTATGACTAAACTGTCACAATGTTTCTGTAGGAGAAAACATAAAGATAAATGCCAACAAAATATGTTACAATTGTTCTGGTAATTAATGTTTTGTTCCGCGTATTTTATGATAGGCCTGAGTACGATCATTTATTTAAAAAACACAAGCACCGCAAATTTTGTCTGATGACATTCTATATGTTAGAAGTCGAGTAACGGAAAGGAAACATAATAGGGCTTCGTCTGCATTTATCGCTACAATATTTCTCTGAAAGATTTGTCTTATTCGAAAGCGTGTAAAATGTTTTATTTGTTTAATGGCATATCAACTCCTGGGCCATTTAATACTGAAGGAATCTTTGAAGTAATAACAATATGATATATGTTCTACTTTCACAATTTATATATGGTAATCAGCTTTTGTGTGTATGCATGTTTGTGTGGACATAATTACTAGAGTTGCTGATATCTGTATTTTATGTTGTATTTTTGATAAGTTATATTTTGGGGTACAGTTTTGAGTAATTGTAGGATATTTTATGGATTAATTTGATGGAAGAATTCTTTTATGTTGGTTGCTGGATTTTTTTTTTCGTGGCATACCAACCTCTTGGGGTTTTTAATGCAGGAATCTGATTATTTCGTTCAATTTAATTGCTTCACTACAGATAATTTGAACGGGAATTGTATGTCCTCATTTACAGAATTGCTGGTCGATTTGTTATGAAATTTTTTCGTTGCTAATTTTACTATAAAATCTATTGCTGGTCATTTTGTTTGAAAATATATATTGTTTTAAAAAATACATTGTCATTTTACTATAAATATAATCTTTAATAATTACATAGTGTTTTTTGTGTGTGCGCGCTTGTGTGTGATCTCCATTTGCCCATAGCTGCAACCCTAACTATTCCGGTGCAGGATAAACCTGGGAACAACAGCAATTAAGGTCCCGCGATCCTTAAAATCTCTAGCCTCCTAGCTGCTGGATGGATATAGCTTATCCAGGACAATTTGGTGTAGATAAAAATTGGTTAATATTTGTTCATATATATATATATATATATATATATATATATATATATATATATATATATGACGAGGAAATATCAGTATAATCAAAAATAATTCCCAGCCAAAACGAGACGTGTATTCCATTTATTACATATATATTCCATAAAACAGGATGAAAATAATAAATGTTTCGCAGTGTAAAAAGTAATGTCTTTAGTTAACAATATTGCCGATGTCTAATGCTGGGTTTTTACCGAAGATATTTTTAATTACTGTCTGTTTCTCCGAGGAAAAACCTATAGTAGATGAGTACATGTAAAGTTCTTTCTTTTAAGAAATGGCGGAATTCCGGGTGGTAGTATAGGTAGCCTTTAATCCGCGTCCGAAGATAATGTAGAATACCCATTTATGTGTACCCATTATCAGCATTTTGAAGACAGTGCCTGTGCCAAAAAATATATTACTTACAATATTTCTGCTGTAGGATGAAGAAAAGTGTGTTTGCTATAATTGGACAACTTCAGCTATATCGAATAATCTTTCGGGCAACTCGATGTCTAATTATTTTTTTTTTTATCTCTGGGAGTATATTTATGAAGGGGTAAATTTTTTCAGATGTGTAAAAAAATAAACATGTAGAGAAACTGGTTTAGATACTTGTTATATACCAACCTATGTACAATAATGGGTATGCCTCAATTCTCATAAATACGTTATAAACTTTTCTAAGTGAGGGAAATATGCTGTCTAAGTAGTCCACCATATGAAGTGGTTTACCTTCTTCACGTCGTTGGCGAGTATTGTATTTTGTTGATGTCATAAAGATTACCATTTTATTTCCAAACTCCGTTTTCCTTCTTCGTCATTTATTAACATTTTCTAGGTTACAGCAATAATATAAAGTATTTGGAACGGGCAATAATTGAATGAATGAATACTTTCGGTTCTTTCAGCCAAAGGTCTGCTTCCACCTGCCTTAATTTTGTGTCATGACTCTTTCGGAATCTTTGAAACATGTTTATAAATGATGTTAATGATTTGTGAAGAACTGGCAATACGAAAATGGGTTCAATGTTTGAAAACTCTGATTACTAAACATTCAAAATATGTATCATTCAACGTAAAAATTCAAGCATGCAGAAATGCTTTCTTTGCTGTTTATTTAATGTTTTCTTCTTCGTATTTGATGATTAAGCCAAGTTCTATCGTTCTTGGAAAATATGGTAACACCACAAATTTAGCTGGTGAAATCCTGAAAGTGAGAATTCGAGTAATCATTTGGTATCGTCTGGAAATGATCCGCTTTATCTTCACAATGTTTTCCAAATTGAAAGCGTTTAAATTAGTTGTTCACAGCTTATTTCATATCGCCGAGTTTTGCACACGGTATTGCAGATGGTATTACATATGGCCGAATTGCTAGATTGTTGCCTTCCCGACCAAAAAGATCCAGGTTAAAATATCATCGTTATCAGGAAGATGACTTCTTGATAATATCGTCCTTGGGAGGTTATCATAGCTTATCGCAACTTTGAAAAGTGCTTGAGAAACACCCCCCCAACCATTGAGAAAGAAATTGTGTAGACGGAACTATTTACGAATGCTGTTGATGTTTGAAGTAATATGAAATCTCCAGTCATCTTAATCGAGAGTTTGGGTGTATTAGCCTCGTTTAAAATATTTATCGCGTCAGATAATATGCCTTTAGCCAGGAACTCTATAGTTGCATTATAAATCAGATGTGCTCTCTGTGGTTGTTGAACAAGCATCTGAGCAAGCGTCTGTAACAGGAACTGACTAGCCAGCCTGGTAAACAGGCATCCACAACAGATAAGAAATCAACCACTAACATTCGTGCGTTTATATTTGAAATGATAATGATCCATGTAAAGTCCAGGCTTAAATATTTATGTCTGTATGTGGTGATCATAGATTCGTACATGGTACGTGTAGCAAAGTTTTCCTGAGTCTTCAATTCATCGGCAGAAGAAAATGACATTAATTGTAATCGTGCACAAATGCGGACCAGTATTTTTATCACGTCATTTCTATGTGCAATATGTACTATTGTTTAATGCCCCATCAGAAAAAAAAAATTCTTCTTTTTCCTGGGTCAGTACAAGGCTCATCGAATCTTTTGTGGTACCAGCTGATATCTCCGCACCTTCTTTATTCTTCCCTGATTTATTTTCTTTCCTATTTGGAAAAATACAATTGAAACGTATTTGTGTTTATTCTAGCTATATTATCAAATATTTTATTTGCATTTTGAACGAAGTTGGGTTACTTCATTAATACACGAACCCCGCCGGCACGAGAGAATAGAATTTCTGGTGACCAGAAATCTATTAACTTTGCCATATCGGGATTGTTTTCTATAGGTTCATCATCTCTCAATGAGATTAAAAATATTTATTACAGTTCTCGTGAAACTGCTATTGGTCAGAATCTGAAAGTGCCTCAGCTGTTTTTATTTGATTATTTTTAATGAATACAAGAATTAATTCTTTAATAATCTTTCTAACTTTATTCTGCCATAAAAGATTCCTTGAGTTGATTTTCTTTTAGTATGTCCCCGCCATATGCGGCTGTATCCTGCGGTTGTGATGTAACGAGAAACACGATATGACGAGACACAAAAATTATTTTCATTTTAACGATTGCTTCTAGCAACTTTGTCACTGTTCATCGTACAGCACAGTAATGTATTCAGATAACTTTATAATATCCCATTCTAGGCTTTTGAATTGGCTGTCTTTGCTCCAGTTCTTCATAAGTGATTCTTGTGTTGACCCATAATTTGAAATCATTGGCGGACGGTGTCCATTCTCATTATTTAAAGCAAGATTTCCTGTATTAGTTTCACCTCTTGAGGTTGCGATACTTGGTAAGGGTGTCACGGTCGATGCAGGATGAGGATTAATTAATTAATTAATTAATGTACGTAATGTTACCCTATTCGACTTCGTTGTAAAAGGCCCTGATCCCGAACATCTGTAGATACAATTTATCATGTATATTATAAACAACAGATTATCATAAAATGGCTCCGAGTGTTAATGCATATAACTTAAATATAATTTAAGTATTATTTTTATTATATCGATAATATTTTAAATTGACATGTACACATTAGCTTTCTAAAATATCCATAACAATAAGTACTATTATTTATAATGTGAATAAACTTAATTTAATTGGTCAGATTTTTTAACATAGTTACACTTACTTTGTACTTATCTTTCATCCGAAGCAATAAAATAAAACTGTAGAAATTCTTTCTTTACCAAGGACCGTCAATTTTGGTGCCAACGGATAATATTTTATTAATATTGGTTTTACTATTCTCTTTTATCGGTAGAAATTAATTTCCCAAAAGGGAATTGATATGGTTCTTCTTCTTCTTCTTCTTCTTCTTCTTCTTATTATTATTATTATTATTATAGCGTTTCGCTACAATAAGACGGATGTGCCACTAGCAGTTACAGAGAGTGAGAGCGAGAGTAACGAGTGTTGTTTGAGGAAAGAATATAGAGAAGGACGTGGATCAGGATCAGGGCATCAGGAAATGTCGATTGACGTTACATTTGAAAATTGGAAGATTATAGCTATCATGGAAGCAAGAGGAAGGAAGTTCCACTGTCGGGCAGTGCGAGAGAATAAGCTGTTGGTGTAGAAGGGGCCATTACTATTATTATTTATTTAATTATTTTATTACTATTATTATCAGTAGTAGTAGCATATAGTCAGCTAACTGAAGCCAAATATACACGTCTCTTTTTTGAAAATGTCACTTCCCAAGCTTAAAAACTCGAAAATATTTCGCAGTTATTTTTAACTAATGTAAATTCCATGATAATCTGAGCGAGTCCTATCGACAATAGAAAATTTCAGTCTTTGTTTTATTCTGTGATAGTTAATAGGATGCCTGAGGTAAGTCTTGGCAATAATTGATATTTTATATAGAGTGTCATGCTAGAATGGCTATAGACAATGAGTAGTGACAGAGTATCATTAACTTTGGTAGGCGTTCGTGTACCCGCGAGCAATAATACAATACCCGGGTGGCTACCGAGGCCAGTTTTTCACTTGTAGACATCGCTTACATACTGGATTATGGAAGTCATTTCATTAGGAAAATTTCCCCGAACGTGATAGATTCACGGCTTAATACTTTCTTATTTCCATGTTATGAGAAAACTGAAACAGGTTATCGTGGAAAATATTAATATTTATTTTCTACAATAAGCGGAAAGAAACGTTCTTCAACTTTAAATTTAAATTTATTGTGTAAATTATGGTAATCTGTATTATTTAATATTTTCCCAGAGCCAAACAAAATCACAACATCCTTGTAATTTTCCATATGCATGGACATTTCATTTGTTGTTGTTGTTGCTCTTCTTCTTCTTCTTCTTCTTCTTCTTCTTCTTCTTCTATATGACGCAATCCTTCAGGAATATTTAGTATGTCCCTCCATAATTTTCTGCCCTTTTTAGCTCTTAATATATTTTGTAAATTTATATTTTCTACTAAACACTGCTCTTCCATCAGTTTCCTCAAGCTCGCTATGTAGATGATGCGTCGTTTTCGTCTGCCTGCCTTGCATACAATATGTCTTGTGAATATCAAATTTTCCAAGCCCTGTTTCTTAATTACGTACCCTAGAAATTTAACTTTTACTGTTAAGTATAAACAACTTTTGCTTTTCATTTTCTCTAAAATTTCATCTTTGCTCACATATTCAGTGCATAGAATTCTCAGCACCCTTCTGTAGATACACATTTATGGTGTCTATAGACTCTCCTTTACGGAGAAAAGTTTATCCAGCATTCATTGAAATATAAGAGGACTGATATTACATAATATTTCAATACACTTTTCTTTGTTGCTAATTAAATTTTCTGTTTCTTAATACTTCACTAAACTATTCGAAGGTATCTTTATATATTCCAATGCGTCTTCGGATTCCAATGTTGCTCTTTCCTTTGTACGTGTTTGTTTTTTCTATCTTAAAATTGTACTGTGCATGTTGCATTCTTATTTTCTGTTTGCTAGCAATTTTTGGTTAGTCCATTCTTATAACTTTCTTTCATTGCCTTCTGTACAAATTCTTGTCGTTTCCTTTTTTATTTGCTATCAACCTGATTCATCTACATATATTATGTTGTCTCGATTGTGGCCGCCAATGATGCGTCCTGGAATGATTTCTAATTTTCTCAGAATAACAGCTCTAAAGGTTATATACAGTAATTCACCATGTATCATACGCTGTCACCCAAAATACGCACCCCAAAAATCGTGCTGAGAGTCTGGGAAAATGCTTCTACTTACGTATAAACCGCACCCTTGTTTGGTAATCAAACCCTATAAACTGTACCTCTCTAATTTCATTACAGTCAAAGTTTCCTACTCTTATTGAAAATTATTTTAAATATAGAATAATATTATTCTAATTTAGTTTATTATAATTCTTATTTTATTTTACATTTGTAGGAATTGGTAGGCACATATGATTGTATTTGACATCCTTATGGTGTCGCAATCGCCGAAAGTTAGTGGCAAATTGACGTATGTTTCTGGTGAGTAGTCATTTCGCAACTGAAATCGACCTATGAAACGACAATTTTTAATTTTTTGTAGCTGTGCATAATACGCACCCCTAATCTTGCTTATTATTTTTATAGAAAAATGCGTATTATACATGGAGTTACAGTAAGTTCTGTGAGAGGAATCATTTTTGTCTTACATACCTTTGTATTTTTGTATATTTCCTGAATACAATTTCTGTCCATATGCAACCGTCTTGCTGCTATGATTCTCAAAAATGTCAAGCTTATCTATCGTTTTCAACAGTTTCTTGCGACGTACATTATCAAACGTGTATGCATAATCTATAAAACAAAGGTAAAAATACTTCTGCATTTTATTGTTCTTTCTGATAACATTCTGATTACATTCTTGTTTCCGTACGTTTAATGAACGCGCACGGTTCATGTCTTACTTCCGGTCTCATTCCGCTCCTACTTCCGGTCTAATTCTGCTGCGCGCTCATTTCATCAGAATTTGAATATGTTTTGTTTATAACTCAGTAGACTGATAAAAATACCATAAATATTTAACTTTGAACATTGATTAATTCCGGATTTTCATTATTAGGCAAATACTTCAATGGATTTCCAGTTGGCATGTAAATTCATTTTCATGATAATACAACGACTAATTACTTGATATTTATATTTATTTTGGTGTTATCTAATACGATTGATACTTTTCTTCTACCATAAGTCAAAGTGGAAAAAGGGTGTCGGTATGTTGGGGACATTTAAAATAAAATACTATTGTAAAAAATCTCTCTATCTCTCTCTCTCTTTTTGAGAATCAATTTCCACAAAAGTATTTTCCTGGGATTTGATGAGAAGAAAGAAAACCAAAATTAAAAATTAATATACAAAGTGAAAACAAAAGTATTTTTGAAAGATAGGAGGCAGCGAAGATAAATTCAATTTAGATCACTGCACAAATTAATATCGCTAGAGATCGATGTTTTTTCCTTGGTGAATTAAAAAAAAGAAAAGAAAATTTATGCACTCAGTCATTGTTTTTTTTTCTCCTGTTTTTTTTTCGACTTTTTTAACGTATAATACGAGTATCGTGTTTAATTTATTATCCTAAAAGGCATATTTATGCGCGTTTTAAATTTAGATAAAACGTAACGCAATAGTCATAGAGAAAGATAATTAAAATGGTTAAATGCCTCTATTTGAAAAGTCGAAGAGTAATTAATTATTAGTTGTTTAATCAGAATGGATAATAAACACCTTCTTGAGTAAGTGTAAAAATAGAGAAATATTTATAAGATTGATATAAAAATATGATCCGTGATAATAGATTAACAAAAGAAGTAAAGAACAAAAACAAAAAGTAAGAAATTATTCTGAAATATTCGGCTCGGATATTTACATGAATCAGAATTATTTAAATGAAACATCAAACATTTTCTCGTACAACAGGGAATACATAAATAATGAATATTTTCTTCTATAATGTTTTTCTATATCTCAGTATATATATATATATATATATATATATATATATATATATATATATATATATATATTTTACTACGAAATGTCTCCTGTGCAAAGAAGATGATAATATCTCTTAAAGGCACAGAACCTCGTTTCAAACGACGAAATTCTTAGAAATGTATGCTTCCACAACTTTGAAATCTGTGATATACCGACAGAATTCAGTTTCCTTCAGATAAATGGAGTGACGAGAAATCGTAATGCTGTAGAATTGCTCATATCCGGAATCTCTCATATTTGGAATCCCTCATATCCGTACTACCTCATATCTAGAATCCCGTATATCCGGGCATGATTTTGATGTGTATATTTTAACTATATGTCACTGATTTGAAATTTCTGTTTTTCAAGAAATGTACATTAGATAATTGTTTATGCTTATTTCACTCAAATGGCTTGCATTGGTTCAAAAGATGATGGGAATAAGCGAAATGATGAAAAGGAGATACATATGTAACACAATAGCGATGAAATGCATGATTGTGATGAAACCTGAACTGAAATTTTAAAAAAGCTATTGAAAAGGTTGTCAGTTTTATGGATAGAAAACCAGCATTCAACAATGACGTTTGCAATAAAGAACGCAGTTAAAAAGTGTCTTCCGTTTGAAGAATTTCAAGAACAAAAGCAAAATGAAATGCGTAAAAAAGTTTAAAATGACGTTAGAAGAGAAAGAATCATCATGCAACAGCGATTAAAAAATCCACGTTACATTATTTTTTTTGCAAGCGTGGCATACTTAATTTAATGAAATTACATTAAGATTGCATAATTTATTTCTTTTTACTTAAAATCAATTCCGTTATATTTCACTCAGATTATTTTGTTTAATATAAAACATTAGAAAATAAATGTTAAACTTGATTTCAGTCCCTTTATTTTAATCTTAATATAAGCCGTCATATTCGAACTTTGTAACGCATTCCTCATAACCAGAGTGCCTTCTTAGTCCATTTGTCAGGTATTCTACTGCATTTAGATGTTTAAAATGCTTACAACATAACCGAACAGTGAAAAACAAATGCAATATAACTTGAAAATAGGAAATGCTGACAGTTTTCCTAGTCTTGAATTTTAAATGTATGTCTTCGGTGGTCGGGGAGAAATCATTAAAATATCACTTATTAGAAATCTCTATTTAAGAACTGAGTGTTGTAGTTTTACATATTTATATTTCAAAATCGAGGGCAGGCATTTGTCTTCATATAATGACAAGTTAACTTGATTTCACAGATCAAGCTCAACAAATATATATTCAACAGATTAAATTTAGTCGGCCACTGCTTTAATATTCGACATTAGTTGAACGAGTTAATATAGTTTCTACTAATTCCACAGAGTCGTTTTACAGTCAATTCTTCTTAAGGTGAATATTTCACTCAAATGTCTTTTCCACAACAACTTCTATTTTACGTGACAGACTCCTGCGTTGATGTTTCCTTATTAGGTTTAATTGTTATCCTCCATATTCATCACTTCACACCATCAGTTTCAATCATATGTTAATTCATTCATCATTATAACCATTTAAACAGTAATCCTCCATACTGAGAGCATCTTCAACATATCAGTAGGTGAACTTTAGTTAAAAAATGATAAATAAAATTGTGTGGGTTATCAAGGAATATTTCATATGTGTTGACTGATTCTGTCAATTCCCTGGAGATGCAGTAGTGTATTACCAGTTGCTAGAAAGTATATATGACATTCCTATGATATACACTCTCGTATGTGTAGTGAGTTTAGATAGACGATAGATAGACGTGCATTTTAAGTTGCCGCAGCAATTCAGCTAAAATTCAAACTCATAGTATACTTTATATTTTGCTTGGAATTGACTGAATAAAATATATGAAATATTGCATGTTTCAAATGTTCAAAATTTTCTTACATCTTGTTTCATTTCATTTCCTGCGCAATATATAACGAGGAACGTACATATAATTTGTGCGATGGATAAATTGTTGTCTAACTTATGCAAAAATGAAAATAACACTGTTATCTCATTTTAACAGATATATTTATCAAATTCACGCAAAAAATATCTTGAAATACTAAACAGTGAATGTATTAAATAAAACTGCCATTTAACCGCACCTTCAATGGTCTTCAGCTCTCCTGCATTTCCTCCGGACAGTCTCTGGAGTTGCTGAATGTTGCTATAATTCTTGCCTTCAGTTCATCTTTGGTGCTACAAAGAGTTTTTTTGTGTCTCTCACGCAACTGTGCCCCAGACATAATAATCACGGTGGTTGTAGTCGGGAGAATTGTGTGGTATGTTGTGGTATGTTGAAGCGTCTTGTTGCAGGAGATATGGTCCTCCAGCAGTCACTCTTTTGATTCAGGGCATTACTAATCCATCAAGACACATGATGTAGTCCACCGTGTTCAGTCTTAAGCCCTGTGGGAAGATGAATGGAGGCATAACTGATTAGTAACGGTAACTCCAAACACCATGATGTTAACTGGATATATCATCCAAATCTTTCCAAACCCTATGCACTGTCTTGAGATTGACACCGAAACACTCTGAAATAATCATATTGGAGCTCATGACATGAATGCTGAGCAGTCCAGTATGCGGTTTCCAAATTTCGTGAATTACGTCATAGTGTTCTTTCTCTCACAAACGGGGCCCAACTGAACCTACTATCCTGTGCAGACAACTAAAACAATAACAACCAACGCGCATGCGCGAATTTAGAAATATAAAATGCCGACATCACACCCTGTATATAAGGCATGGTTTTGTGATAGTTTTATCACAGATTTGATCTATCATAAGAACCTTGCCATATTTCTCTATTTGTGTCTCAGAGACATCGCCCCACTTACTGCACCAGGTGATATGTTTGTGTATCACAGTACTGCAAATTCGGCGATGATTTTGACAGAGTTAGCCTAGCGTCACCTTGTGTTCCCCAGAAGCGGAAATGAGTCTGCTAGGTGACATCAAACACTACCTCTCGCCTCTCGGAAAATCATTTGCTGCCTACAGTTCGTATTTTTAATATATTTATTCTGTGAATCCTCATCGCGTTAACAGTCACCGTCTTCTCTTACAGCTGGCTTTTTCTATATTTGTTTCCTGGGCCCACATCTTTTTGAGAATGATTCGAAAAACATCTACAGACTCAGAGGGTTCAAGCTTCTTTTAGACTTTTGACAAACGTCACCGATAGATGTTTCCACGCTAAGGAAGCCAGGTAGATTCACTCTCCAGTCAAGTAAATGTGATCTTTTCTTCAGAATTGAAGGTACCACATCTTAATGAAGGTTCATAAACTAGCATCGATTCATTCGTGCTCGTAAAATCCAAAGAGGTATATGACAGACAACCTCCACCTCCAGGTAAGGGACAAAATCTCATTCGTATTCTGAAACTAATCTGCTTAGATTAGGCATTTTAATAAAGACAGAAAATAAATAATTGAAGCACAATGTTTGATGGATTATCATCATTCAACGTATTACCGAAAAAAATAACAATATTCAAAATGACAATTTTTAAAGGCAGCCGACGGAGATTTTACTCAAATTAATTACAAAATTCAAGTTAGCCGGTGAATAGACCAATGAATTGTATTCATGCTTATTTAAAACGTTTCTTTTTGTTTTTGTTTTTTTGTTGTTGTTTTTCTTGTTTGTTTTTGGCAGCGAGGTTCAGCTTGTACGATGTCCGAGTGCCACTAGTTTTTGCGTGTTAGAGAATAAGAGGAACAGTTTATTTGGATATCGGGAAAAGATAACGGTTAACACTAGAAATTGGTGCGGCAACTTAAAATGTCAATCTATCCTCTATTTATACTCACCATACATACGACAGCGTATATCGAAGTAATGTCATTAGGTTAAGATTATAGTGATTGGAGAAACATCCTCACGGGAGTCAGTTTCACAGTGCATTGGTTCGCGAGATGAATCTGGTCGAGTGGAACTTACTTCTCACCAATGGAATACGGAGTGAATAAAGAGAGTTTGCTAAATCTGAGTGGCATGGATGATCCTAGAAGTGGTGGTTGCAACTGATGGAATCAAGGAATTCAGTTCGTCCCAGATTTTTTTTCCATGGATATTGCGATAGATCAGTTGGAGGCCTGCCACATCCCCTTTATGAGAGGGACTTGTGGGATGGAAATTAATTTGTCAACCACAAAGACGCGAAGACACAATAAGGTCGTTTGCTTTATTTAGTAAATATTCTACTTAAGAACAAAATCTTTGACCAAGTCAATACAAACCTTTCATATCCCAGACTTTTACCGAATATAAAGTACTTCGCGGTTTTATAATCTAATCGGTGACCCTCATACACATTAAAATGTGAGCTAGACAAACTCTGAAGAATTTTCTTATATTGAAACCTATAAAATAATATTTGAACGATTTTGAAAGTATGGAATTTCAAATAGAGAGAATCTGACTTAAACATTAATTGTAAAAATTCTGGCTTTTCTCTATTCCGAACACAGATCAGAGACATTGGTAGAAAATACGCAATTATTTCAAATGTAAAAGGGCTTTCTATCAGGACAAATAGATAAAAACAAATGAATAATGTGATACATTCTTCATCTGTTGAAACATTCACGGATATTAATCCTTGTGCGCTTAACTAAACATCTAAACACTTGAGAGACGATCATACTTGAATGGACAGAGTCACAATAAAAATTTTCTGGTTTCCTTCATTGGATATTTAAATTGTTATGATACCTCGGTACACTGTGTTGTTAACATTTTATTTATTAAAGCGTCGGGTAATTGTTAAATGGCCCTCGAATAATATGTGTCCAGTAAAATTTTCTATATTTTGGGAGTTGTGTCTCTTGTGTTTCGGAATACAATGAATTTAATTTGGGGTGGGGAATCTGGGTAATTCCTAGAATTCATTTGTCATAAATCTCTGTCCAAAATCTTGTTAATGTGATGAGAATTATTGGTTGATTCATTCGCTGCCCAAACAACAGGAGACAAGTAGAATTTCAAAAGACCTTACCTTTATACATGGTTTAATAAATATGTTCTCATTGACATAGATAATAATATGAGGATTTAAATTATAATCTTGGAAGAAGCTAAGGTGAATTGTTTAAAATTATCGGAGACACGACAAAAATTTATTTCGGAAACTTAAAGTGCTTGTTCAACACTCTACGGCCAATTGAAGAACAACGGACCTCTCACTTTACAACAAGATCCGTATCAACACCAACGTCAAGGCGGTCCTACTTTGAGGCTTATACAAACACCCACAAACTTCAGGCATTTGCTAACCGATATCACAGGAACATCCGCAATATCAGGTGGTCAGATGTCGTCCCCAACGACTTAATGTGGGACAAGACAAGACAATACAAACCCCAATCGAGATTGACATCAAGAAACATAAATGAGGATCGATCGGCCACACACTCTGCAAACCTGTTTCTAGGCAGACTCTTGATTGGAATCCACAAGGGAAGCGAAAAGTGGGTCGGCCAAAACAGACTTGGTGCAGAAGAGTTGATGCAGAGGTGAGGTCAGTCGGGACGACTTGGACCGAGCTGAAGAGGTTCACCCGGGACGGCGTCCGTTGGGGAGGCGTTGTTGAGGTTCTATGTTACCAAGGGAAACAAGAAGCATGAAAAAAATATATTGCTGTTCACGTTCTATAAAATTTTCGTTCAGAAATGTTTCTAATGTTTGTTAAAAAATATAATATACGATGAGACGGAGTTAATTCTATTAAACGTGTCTAGCAAGGGCAGATAATCCATGGATGTAATTCTAAGAATTTATCCTACTTTTTGAATTAACATATAATTAAAAGAAATACATTTCATAATTTGAAGTAAAGCATTGCATTAAAATTATCGAAATAAATTACAAATGTACATATGTAGTATGTGTCATCAAAATTTAAAACATATATATTATGCTATTACATAATGGTATCATTTTTTCAGTTCTCATGAAATTTGTTATCGGGATGCTATCAAAATTATTCGTGTAAGTACATAGCCAATAAATTCAATATATTTCGGAAATGCACAGCTAAACATTGCGTACAACAGCAAATGAAATAATTCAACTTAATAGTTGCAAATTCCTCATCCGAATCAATCGTATGATTCAAGTGAGTTTATATAATACTACATTATATGTGTACCGCTCTTGTATAACTAAATGTCTTTGACAATTGTTAATTATTCATGCAACCATTCCTAATCTCAATATATTGTGTGAAAACATGTATTTTCACCATTATCGAAGAGGCTTTTGAACATATCATTAATGAGCTGATAAGATTAATCAAATTATATAAAATTGGTAGCATTTATACAAATTCCTTGCATAATTCGCTTGATGTATATTAAGTATTTGGCAACTATTTTCACAAGAATACTCTTTTTATGGAACAAACCATGATTATAAGAAATTACCCCTGTTTAAGTGGATATACATTCACAGATAGATAAGATAGATAGATAGATAGATAAGATAGATAGATAGATAAGATAGATAGATAGATAGATAGATAGATAGTCCTAATCGTGTTACAGTATATTTATCTATCACACAGGTACCAACATTCATACTGTGACTTCCATCTTCACAGTCTATTCAAGAACCATCAATAAAACGGTGAATACTTTTAAAAAGGGTGGACAGTAAAAGGAAAACTGGATCAGGATGTGACAACAGGAAGAGGGATAATCATTTCAGCTTAGAACTAAAGAGATCAATGAGAAAAGATCAATATAATCAATATAATCAATATAATATATATCAATGAGAAAAGATCCAAATTAATCCGCTAAGCATTTCGCTCGTATGAGACAAGTTTCAGTTATGACAGTCCAAAGAGAAGTGAAATATGTCTTGAAAATGAAATCATACGTGAAACCTGTGAGAAAACATGTTACACCAGAACAGAATGTTAGAAGTTTAGAGAGAGCGAAGATTGTCTTGAAAAATTTTGAAAATGAAATTATCCTGAATAATATATATATATATATATATATATATATATATATATATATATATAATTATGTTTAAAAAAAAAATTATAACATAAGTATGTTATAAAATCACTACAAAAATACCCATTTTGTTTCAACATACTCTGTGTCTTATCAAGTGATGATGTTGAAAATAAAATAAATGGTTTTAAAAGTTTCAGATTAATTAACGATCCTACACTAGGGGGAAACATTGTTACAAAAGCTAGAATAACCAATCAAAAACCAAGTATATAAAGATTCAAAAGCTTGACAACGAAAGCATGTTATAATAGCTATTCAGATCTTTAAAATACGTGTAATATTAAAAATAATTTATACTAACCAATAATTATAAAATTATATGATAAAATTTAATATTAAAATTAAAAACTGGCAATTTTAAAATCCAAATTTAATCACTATTAAGTTTAAAAACTACAAAATTATTGAGAAAAAAAAAATATATATGTTTATTCAATTCATTTCTTCATTGAAATTACGTTCGACAAGACGCTACAATATATCCGTTCATTTGACAATACATGTATATATATTTTTTTCTTTTCCCTTCTTTTCCTTTTTTATTTTTAAAGTGTGTGAATGTGGTCTTAAACTCACGCGCAAAAACAACAAAAAAACACAATCAGATTATAATACAAAAGCACCCAGACATAATTAGATACACACACACACACACACACACACACACACAAAAAAAAAAAGGGGGGGAGACATGAACATCTCTACAGCCCTTTATGAAAAAAGGAGACGTGGAAATCAACACTTATACACACACAGTTAAATGTAAATACACTCTACATACACATAGACACCGATAGATAAACATACATACATCCACACACAATGACATAGACAATCAGATACCACAACCAATAAATATTTCAGACTTAAAGTATCATTAAATAAATGCTAACCACTTATTAAATTATAACTTAAGGGAGCAAATATACAAAGATAAAAATGGTTAAAAAGAATATTATTTAATATATTAAAACGAAAATTCCAAATACATAAATATCAATAAAAATATATATTAATCATATAAGTTGATAATAGTTTCATTATATATTAGGCAAAGAAAAACAGGATAAAAAAACCCACAGATACATGTATATATATATATATATATATATATATATATATATATATATATATATATATATATATATATATATATATATATGGCAGCAAACACAAATTAACACACATAAACATACACTCATACATACATACACACAGAAATACATACAAATAAATATGTAAACATAAACATATACGCACATATACATATCTATGATAACAAGTACACATGCACACACATATACATATAAACCTAAATACACACATATATACACAGATTTTTATGCACACATACTTACATATATAAAAACAGTCATGATATACCAATGTTTCCATACCCACACATACACACAAAAAAACTCATACATAATAGGTGCCAACACACACATATATACATACACAAACATACAAAAATATATATACACATACATACATATCTACAAATAAACATATATATAAATATATCAATCTACAATAACAACTACCAATATATACTTGCATACATAAAAATACAACAACATTTAACCAAATACATATATAAGCGTACTAACATATAGATACATAAATATACATTCAAATATCAACACACAGCAATATACATATAGCCTAACATACAAATATATAAACACATTTATATAAACAGAAATATACTTAAATATAAATATACATACATAATAAAATAGGACACATACTGATATATATATATACACACACAGATACATATATACACACATACATACACACATACACACACATACATATATATACAAATATATCATGGCACAAAGCCGAAATTACGGGGCACCCAGTGAGGAACGAACACATTACTCAGTCGCAATTGATCTAGCGAACCATGCTTGCCAACCATTATACCGCCGTGATGTTATCATACATACACATATACATATTTATATATATATACACATACACACACATACATACATATACACACATACACATATACATATATATATATACACATATATATATATAGACATACATATATATATTTACATTTATACATACATATATACATTCATATACACACATACACATACACACACATGCACACATACATATATACGTACACACATATACACACATATACATACATATACACACACATACACACATACATATATAGGCACACACATACACATATACATGAACAATTATTAACCTTTTCTCTTCTAATCTACCATACCTTCCCACATGTGTGTGTATATATATATATATATATATATATATACACACACACACACACATATATATATATACACACACACACATGTATATAAAAAAACATATAAATACACTTATACTCAAACCTACACATTCTTCAGTGCGAATACTCTAACCAACACATAAATAAATATATACACATATACACAATTACTAATAACACTATGCAGGTAAACAATGCACATTTATATCGTAAGTATGACCATCATGCAATAAAAATACTAATCTATTAAAAATACAGCGACATATCATTATCATTTAAAGTATACGACCCCTACACTAAGTTAAATTTATAACGGTGTTTACAATTAACTGTAAGTTCATATCTTTGATTTAAGAGATCAGCCTTGTTTTTAAATCTAATAATTTCAAATTTTTCATTAAGGCATAGGCAACATGGGGCATATAGGGAGTTACATGTCCGAGCTTTCTTAACCAAACTCCATTTAACCGTAGGTGTTTTGTTCTTATCTTTTAGATTCCAAAAATACTTGGATAATGAAGTCATGTACCTATATTCACTGTGATTAAAGGATTGCATATGCCCCCGCCAGCGTTCCTTGAATGTTTTCATGGTAGAACCAATGTAAAACTTCTTTATATTTGGATTTTCAATTGTTGAAATAGTACTAAGATAGACTACAGAAGTAATCCCACAGTTATTTTGTAGTGGACAATTATTCGGATTCCTACAATTACATAAGTTGTTATTTGTATTATTATATTTAGTATTGCAGTTAGTAACCTGTTGAGTAGTCAAGCCTTTTAAATTCTTATACTTGTTAAAGACTATGTTGTTATGTTTTTTAATTATCTTCTCCAGGTTATCAGCACAACTATAGCTTAATTTAAGGGTTAGGATTAAATATTTTACTAAGTGGGTTAGTTTCAGGGTTGGGGAAATGTTTTTGATGAGGTTTAGAAAGATACGCCCTAATTTAGTTTTAACCATTATATTGAAAGGGGGAGTGAACCAAATAATCTTTCTAGATCTTCTTTTCTTAATATGGTTGCAATTAACAGGGTTTTTATATTGAATAGTGGTATTTTTGTATCCACTATTTTTAGTGCAAAATTGTAAAAATCACTATGTTTATTAAAAAAACTCCTTATTATAAGAGTTAGCGCTAATTCTAAATTCAATGGAAGAGGGTATATGTTTGATAACTGAAGGGGGATGGTTGGAATTAGGATGCACGTATATTGGGTTGGAATTAACCTTCACATATGGTTGGAAAATGTTCTTAGCAAGATCTAGGGTCACATCTAGAAAATGCACTTATCTAACATTTGTATTAACTATTGTCCTAAGACCTAAATCCTTAAATACCCCATAGATCATTTTCCTAATACGGTCTACCTTAATTTTAGTCGAGTTTTTAACAACTAAGAATCCATCATCTCTATACAATCCTACACTATCTGAATCTAGACAATCGAAGGCACTTAAATTATATAAAAGAAATAATCCAACCAAGTCCGAAGCTTCAGCAGAATCCAAAGAACCCATAGAAATGTCAAAATTGTTGTTGCAAGAATTTTTGGTCCCAAAAAAAATATATATATACATGTATTGTCAAATGACCGGATATATTGTAGCGTCTTGGCGAACGTAATTTCAATGAAGAAATTAATTGAATAAACATATATATTTTTTCTTTTCTCAATAATTTTGTAGTTTTTAAACTTAATAGTGGTTAAATTTGGATTTTAAAATTGCCAGTTTTTAATTTTAATATTAAATTTTATCATATAATTTTATAATTATTGGTTAGTATAAATTATTTTTAATATTACACGTATTTTAAAGATCTGAATAGCTATTATAACATGATTTCGTTGTCAAGCTTTTGAATCTTTATATACTTGGTTTTTGATTGGTTATTCTAGCTTTTGTAACAATGTTTCCCCCTAGTGTAGGATCGTTAATTAATCTGAAACTTTTAAAACCATTTATTTTATTTTCAACATCATCACTTGATAAGACACAGAGTGTGTTGAAACAAAATGGCTATTTTTGTAGTGATTTTATAACATACTTATGTTATAATCTTTTTTATAAAAAATAATTATATCTGCTATACTTTGTATTGAGCACTCTTTTAAGAATAGTAATTGAAGGTTATTGGAATTCATTCCGTATATACCAATTATATACTTGGATATATATATATATATATATATATATATATATTAATTTTATTTCAATACAACATGAGCTTCCAATTCTTAACTATGATTAATTAATAATGATGTTATTTTAATTTGTGACCGATTTCATTACGATACTTCTGTTAAGATTAGAGAGCAGTTATACATACCTATTGCCCAAATTAAGAGTCCAATAATGATATAAAAACCTCGGATAATGGTAGTAAGATAGCTTTAATCGTTACTAATGTACAATAATTCGGAGCTTAATCTAATAATTGGATAATTTTGTTATTACACGATTTAGACAATTTTACTGTTACACTCAGTCCGCTGAGAAACAGAGAGAGAGAAAAATAGAGAGAGAGATATTAAAATCCATACATTCGTTTTGCATAATATATGACTAGTAAAAACAGGAATTTTCTTCAACATTTTTATCTTTCATGGATGAAAAATGATAAAAGCTATTAAAAATTCTTAGATTAATCACTGTATTACGCAGCTATGTTCAAGCTGACCCATTTTGAAAACAGACTCTCTACACATGTTTTTGTTTCAATTTCATAATATAAACTGGAGTAATAATCAATTATTTTCTATCCATAATAGAAACTCTTTTAACAATTGCATTTGCGCCCGTTGATTATCAATTTTGCTTAATGCAGATCCCAACATTATTCATTTTTTGTTTCAAAGGACCTTCAATGAGTACTTATAGAAATAATGTAAACGTTTATAGAAGCACCTCCAATCTAAAGGAAAACAGACAGCTGAACTTTCCACTGACCGAGTCCTTTTGACGCAATGGGAGTACGGCTGGTTTGTAACAATCAATTCGCCCAAAATCCAAACTAGTAACGTTCCAACATCCAGGAACTTTCACTTTTATGATGGATCGGCGTTCTGTCAAAGAGGCTTCTTGCCTTGGCCGCCTATTGAGAATCAAGTTCAGCCTACACCTCACGTGGAAATCCTACACCGCTAAAGATGCTGGAAAACGGGTGGATCCTTGGACTGCTCTAATAAGTATCTGACTCCTCCCTCCTCTGATATAACTTTACAAAGACAAGATCAAAATTAAAATGGAGTATTGCTGCCATGTCTAGTCTGGAGCTGCCCGGTACTGACTTGACCGTTTTGAAAGATTTCAAAACCTCTCAGCAGGCTTGTTGCTACTGTTTTATTTTCAACTCTATCCGACTGGAAAAATGTCGTATGCCACTCGCTACTCTATCGCTATTTTCATGACAAATGATCTGGCGAGCTGAGTTCTTTATTTCCAACAGTCCTGCCTTGGCAGCTAAAACAAGCGTCGGCACGTGCACGAAGGAGAAGTATCATCATTACCCCTTTCGTATGCCATTAGTAAGGAAGAATGGTTTGCTACCTTGTGGAACCGACTCCGAACACGAAGTTTATCCAGTGACAAGTTTAATCTCTTCGAATCGAGGTTTCACCGTTAACCTTTTTACCACCTCTTCCAACACTCATACAGCACGGTTATGTTTACCGCTACCTTGAATAACTCTTGGGCCTGTTTTCCGCCCATTTTCGTACTAACTCTGAAATTTTCTAAAGATAACAATGGATAACAATGACGTATCTGTAGCATTTCAATTTTATCTTTATGAAGTCTTCCACCAAACCTGTTCATTGCTTGATCGTGTTTCACAGTACATCATTTGTGTTGATCATTATGCATGTAAGACTTTGATATATAATATCCATTAGCTATATAATACGGCTAGAAGAGCAGTATAGCGTCAGGGATCTATAAAAACTGGTTCTTACACAGTGGATTAATATATAGTTCAGGGAAACAAAGTGATTATATCTTAATTCCAATGTTTTTTATTTTAATCTTGTT
>CAHIKZ030002112.1:1947500-2017500 GCA_903632075.3 Acanthosepion pharaonis
TCTCTCTGCCAGATTCTCAGTGAGTTAAGCGTGTACTTTCCTCTTCCATTAAGTATAATATCTTGATATTTTTATACATTCTGTAAAAATTTGAGGTCATTTAAAAGAAAATGCCAAATTTATTGGCCTGAGAAATGATGCCAATTTTTTGCTGACACTATATATATATATATATATATATATATATATATATATATATATATATATATATATAATCTCTCCGCACCAGTTATAGGTTAAGTATGGACAGAGCTATGAAAAATTCGGTGGCAGGCAGTCTACAAGAATTGATAATTTGTATTAAAGTCATGGAAAAGGCAACGTGAAAACACTATTATCTCTCCTATGTCATCATTAATATTCACAGATATTAAACAAAGGATGTTGTGGAGAGTCATGACTGTGGGCATCCAAACAAAATATGACATTTAAAAATTATTAAAATAATCAGCAATACGAATGAAACTATAAATGACGACCAGAATGTAAGTGGAATACTTTATCGATTGGTTTCTTTCAAGGTAGATTATGCCGTCGGAACAACTAAGGTAATTATAGCAGAATGACTTATCTTAAAGTTCATTGATTCAAACTCTTTAAACGAACAGATTTACTTGTGAATATTTCATGCGAATCCTCTGGGGAATCAAATAATATATGGAATTGCATTATATCAGGTTTATTCTCAAAATATATAGTCGGATGATATTTTATCCATCCAGATAGCTATATTTCTCTACGTATATCCATGCACAAACACATGCACAGAGGCATAGTTCGACGCTTAGTACGTTTTGCTAAGTAAAGTAATAGATAGAAAAGATATACGACTCTACAGGGATGACGGTCTGATAATATTAAGAAACAATAACAAACAAAACAGACAAAACTAGAAAAGCAATAAATATTTTCAAAAATATGGGATTCGATATAGACATAAAAAGTAGCCTAAATGTAGTAGATTTTCTAGATGTGAACTTCAACCGAAGAAAAGTTACATATAACTCATACAGAAAACCCAAAGATAAACCACGCTATATACTCTTATCTTCCAATCACCATTCATCGATAATCAAGCAGATTAATCAAATAACCGTAGCATTTCCGACAATTATTCCAGTGAAACCTTATTCAACGAATCTAGGAAAATCTAGGAAAAGCTACTTACACACCACATCATGAAACTCTTCACAAACACTTCTCCGAATTAAGCACTTTCCACAAAACCACAATAAAAAATCTGGTACAGTTGCACTGAGAATATGACACAAATAATAAAAATATATTAACAGGAAACTATCAAAAAACATCCGAACAAATTAAACCCACGTGTAACTGCAGAATAAAAAACGAATGTCACATAAACGGCAATTGCTTACAAAAATATACCAAATCACGGTGAAATCGTCAGTTAATGAAGAAAAATGTACATCGGCGTAAGTGAAGGATCCTGGAAACAAAGCGACTACGCACACAAAACGTCTTTCACAAATAGTAAATGCGCGAAGAGCACAATCCTTTCCAATTATATCTGGGGAAAAAGCAAAAAGGAAATCAAACCAAAAATATAATGGAAAATAAAATAAAGAACATCAGCCTTCAACAACTAATTTAAAATCTTCAAATTTTGATTGGGGGAAAAATAGCAATAATTACCATCCCAGACCAAAACAAACTACTAAATAAACGATCAGAACTAATCTTAAAATTCAGACAAGAAAACAAATTTTTACAACGGCACTTAAAAATAGCAAACTGAAATGAATAAATAAAAATAAATGAAATAAAAATAAATAAGAAAAACAAGAAAAAATAAAAATAAATTAATCCAAATAAATAAATTATTTAAATAATAAACAAATTAACAAATTACTCCCGACAAAATGACCGTTAAAATAGGCTACGATGCAGTAGACTACCCACAATGCACCACTGACCCGTATATATAAATAGCCGAGAAAAAGCACAACACATGTGATCTGATGGTTGCGTTTATCATGTAACAGCCTGTCGCCTCTGAGTGTTGACTTCAATGTTCACTTTTATATTTACTTACATCTACATACGCTCTATCTCTGATGTTGAGCGCTTTATACCATATATTTAGCATACCTTGAAACTATATTTCGATTTAGCTAGTGTTGTTTTGTTGTAAGGGGTGAATAGACAGAGATTGTGATCTCCTTTAGAGATTTTATAGCAGGGCGGCTTTTGACTGAAGATGATGGTGTTCCATTTCTAGAAGGTTGGACCATAGATCACATACATTGTTATGGAAGATGGTATACCTGCGTTTTACTATTTTATTTGGGGTTTGATAGTCTTGTTCATTTTAATTTTAATCGACTTCATACGTGTACTGTTTGGTGGGGGCCTACTAGGCAGTGAGCCAAACATGCCCACAGGATATGGATGAATAAATAACCTGGTTTGAATCGTCCGGTGATCCTGTAGTAACATTTGCCAGAATCCGTTCTATGAAACGATAAATCAGTGGATACATTAGATTTCACATCACTCTGGACACTGACTAGGTAATGTGTGGCATGTCTCGGTGGGGATAAAGAATTGTATAAGTATTTACCAGGGCAGATTGTTAGAAATGGGTCGTTGATTTTCGCCTGATGTCCTGTCTTTTCCAGCAGTCTTCGATGTTATGTGTTAGTTCATAGGTGATCGAGTCATCACTGAATATATCTTCTTCACGGATTTTGTTTGAGTGGACGAACCTCACTTTTGTTGGATATGAACGGGTTAGGGTAAAGGATATTCCGTGAGGAGAGTATGAATCCTCTAAGATATTCGATCGAAGATTACCGCTAAAAAATTACGTAAAAATGTCAACTTCATATATTGCTTTAATAAGCTCCTGACATCAAATGCTCTATATTTACGAGAGCCAGATGAGAGCGGAAATGAAATACTCTTGCCCTATATAAGCAGGAGCTGCCCAGGCCTCATTTTCTAGTCTCGATAGAGTTAAGCGTCTCAGTCTTCATTTATGACAAATTATTCCCCATCGTTTAAATCTCTCTTGCTGGGCCAATGTTACACACTTCAGCCTGCTTTATCGCTAGTACCGTTGAAAGTTCTCGAAAGAACTACACTCTTTGGTTGCGCCATGTCTAATCTTCACGGCTACGTCCCGTCATGTCACTTTACATTGTAGCCTACCAACCACATTCCATCATTGTGAAGTAAGTTCCAGTCTAACATCTTCCGCGAACCACTGCTCCAAGGAACCGTCTCTCAAGATGATGTTTCCCTGATCACTATTACCTTCACCTGTTCAAGTACAGGGTTAACAGCTATCTTCCACTCCTATTCATATTAACTGCCTCTAAATGCAAACTCTCTACATGTGGCCCCCGGACCTTGTACAGCGTGAACTTTACTGTAAGTAATATATCAATATATTAGATAAGCATTGAATCAGATTGGGTAATTAAATAATGAAAATTTATGTCTAATAGAAAGTAATAAAATATATTCATATACTCAGGATTTATTATATGTTAATAGAGATTCAAGTATATTTATTGATCAGAAATACAGAAGTAAAAATAGGAAAACATAGATATGAAATTAAAAAAAATAAACGTTATACGCAAGCGAGCCTTCATTACACATAAGTATGCACTTGTCTATCGTTACAATTCCGGATAGATTTTGGATAAAAACTTGACTGATATTTCGATCAAAAATCTCGCTTCATCTGAAATGTATTTGAGAAAATAAAATCCTCTATATTTGTGCGTTTTCTGTTTAAATTGCATTCAACCTAAACTTTATCTTGCTCGTTTGTTTGCTGTTATAAAATAAATTAATAAATTCAGCATATGGTTTTGACACGAGGACAGATTTACGCAGTAGTCAATATTCTGTAGTAAGAAGAGTTGCTTAAACAGTAACCTTAAACAAGTTGCCCTATTGTTATTTAACAAAGGTTAAATAATTTATGAATTGGTTTGCACATTTCTTTTGTCTTCCTCATTTCAACCGTTCTCGTCGTTTCTTCACATTATCGTAATATTTACCTTTTAGAAATTCTTCTTCTTTTATGTCATCGCAGTCTCTTTCTTTTATCTTTTACTAAATTGATTCTTTTTCTTCCTTTTTCTACACTGATTCTTTCATTTTGTTCTTTTCCTACGCTAATTATTTCTTTCTTTCTTTCTTTCTTTCTTTCTTTCTTTCTTTTCAGAAATTGATTATTTCTTTTCCTACACGGATTCTTTTTTTTTCTTACATAAATGTTAATTCCATCTTTCTTTCTTTCTTTCTTTCGTTCTTTCTTTCTTTCTTTCGTTCTTTCTTTCTTTCTTTCTTTTCCCAAACTGAGTCTTTGTTTCTTTCTTTTCCTACACAAATTGATTATAATCCTACACATAGTCTTTCATTATTTCTTTTCCGAGACTGATTTTTCTTTCTTTCTTTTCTTACACTGTTTCTTTCTTATATTACATTGATCGCTTATTTTCGAACACGGATTCTTACTTTTCCAAAACAGATTTTTTTTTTACATTCTTTGTTTTCTACAAATGATTCTTTCTTTCTTTTTTTTTCTACAGTGATTCTTCCATATCTCACACTGATTCTTTCATTTTTTTTCTTTTCGTACATTAATTCTTCTTTCTTACTTTTCATCCATTAATTATTTCTTTCTTTCATTTCGTACACTAATTCATTCATTCATTCATCTTTCTTTCTTTCTTTGAATTTTAATTCTCTTTCATTTTTCTACATTTTATTTTTATTTTCTCTCCTTTTTTTCCTATTGTCTCTTTTTAGATTTTCTCTTTCTTTCGTATTTACGTGATTATGCTTCATTATATTTAACTTCTTCTCCTCATTCCTTTCTTTAATCACATTATCTCGTTCGCCTATCCTATTAATATCTCTCTTGGCATTTTCTGTTCTCTTTCACTAAAATTCATTATTTAACTAAATACTTTAAAAAAAACCTTCAAATACTATTTATTTCCTTTATGTTTCTATTATTTCAGACAATACTTGACATAATTATAAAACATTCACATATTTAGTTATTTTTTTTTAATTAGTTTCCATTTTTATCATTAATTGATTTATTTTAGGTTATCTCTTTGAATCAATGGAAGCAACATTTTTTCTTCTGTTTTGTGTATGTGTGTGTGTGCGCCCGTGTATGTGCTTATTTCTGTTCATATGCATGTTATTGTTTTCTAAGAATAGAAATAAGTGCACTAATTATATATAAAGCGTAATTCTACATAAATTTAGGAAGTGATATTTCGGAAAAAAAAACCCCAAAAAACTATTCATTAAAACACGTATTATTAAATTGGTGTTTATCGTATTTTCACTACCTGTAGAGTCCAAAGGTCAAATTTCTGTTGTTGTTTTTTTTTTTTTTTTTCTCTAGGTTCGTCCATCTCATTATTTATAAAGAACCATTTTCTATCAATGTGGGAGAAATTCATATATAGACTACATCCTGGCATTTTTACGAAGCTGAAATGGTGAGTCATATGTAAAGGTTAAAGGAGCGAGACCAAGCGTAAAATGGAGTTTAATAAGATCATTCACCCTTTCTTGAAATATATTTTATTCAATGTATTTTGCTTATTTGGCATAACAATAAACTCGTATAGTGTATCTTTTATTCCAATGAATGAGTATTTTGTTATAATCGAGTATATTTATTCTTAATTTATTGTTTTTGGGTGGTTTGTGGTGTGGTGGTTGTTATGTGTACAAATTGGATTAAGTATTGACAACAGGTGACAACAGGTAAGTCATAATACGAAAGAATGATGTGTTAGTGTATTCACATATATACGTATATGCATACACATAGCTTATTAAACAAAAGTAATACATTGATGTTTACACCTAGGCATGAAAATAGTTTTCTACTCAAATATGTTGATCCAAATTATTTTTAATCGACATTTTTGTTTATATTTGTTTTTCTAAAGAACCAATAATCTCCCTTTATGGATAATACAAAAAATTAATATTCACAATTCTAAAATAATTTTATACGTACACACATACACACACACACACACACACACACACACATATATATATATATATATACCGTTTATTTTAACTAGAAAGAAGCCGCCATTCGACCAAACTTTAGGCTAGCTCCTGCGGGGGTGGGGCTTTTAGGCATTTGGCCTTTTACATTCAGTGTCCCATATACGCCATTGCTATAAGAATTTAGAAATAATAAAATTATTTTATGGTTATTTGACACCTTAATTCGGCATAATCTTTCTTGCAGTTTAACATTTATTTTGCGAGCAATTTTTATGTTTTATTAAAATCACCATTCTTTATGATCCCTTCATATAAATTCAATCTTAAAATACAATAAGAACCTTAACTATGTAATATTTCGATACATCGCAGTACCAGTTCGAGGAAAAAATATGAGCAACGTACCGTACCCCGCTTCAGTGTTAATTACGGTTTAATTAGACGATACCAACGGCAGTTGTGACGAAAAGTGAAAGTAAAGTTAAACCTTTAATAAAAAGAAATAATGTTGTTTTTTTTTTTTAAAACCTTTCACTCTGTTCAATATTTAAATTTAACTTTAAATGAGTGAAATATTTAATATTGTTACGCCTGTTACTTAAGGTTATTTATGTTACGCCGAGATTGAAAACCGGGCGGACGAACACATATAAAATGCATTTTATTATTATATATATATATATATATATATATATATATATATATATATATATATATATATATATATATATATATATATATATATATATATATATAGATGGATGGAAGAAGATTAATTTGAAAAAAAAAAGTTTTTAGGCGGACTTTAGGCTCATAAAATAATAATGCTTATAAGTAATGGATGAATGTTAATAATTCGCTTGTCCTCCTGATTAGCCTTTGAATGAATTCGAACCGGCCAGTACGTATTACGCATGCGCCGCTGTGATTTATTTGATGCGCATGCGTCAATCCCGAGATTGAAAAATGGACTGTTTTTTTTAATGCGCTTTATTTATAGAGATGATTCCAAATATATTTTAAAATGAGAAACTGTAATACCCGTAGTATACATGACTGCGCCAACATTGCGGTAACCAGATATTTTTATTAAGATTTAAATTAGGTAACGGTCCGTCGATTTTCAGAAGCAAGAATCTGCGTTTTGCACGAAACACTAAGTCGTAATATTCGTGAGGGATATGTATATTTATTAATATTTTCATATCTTAATAACCTCCATCCCTCTTTGAAATCTACCATAGAAGTAGAACAGAACAATCAGTTACTCTCCTGGATGTAAAGAACACCATCGGGCTTTCTCACCAGTGTTTATCGTAGACCCACTTTCTCTGGTCTTTACTTGGGACTCATATGCTCCCAGACCCAGGAAAATTAATCTTATCAATATCCTTAGTATTCGTGTTTTGATGATGTGTTCTTAGTGCAAGCTTGACGCCGAGTTAAAGATAATTACACACCTATTTTTAAATAATGATTACACCCAATGTGTTATCACAGCTAGCAAATAGCATTGCCAAGTTCAATGAAGTTGCATGGTCACCCTAAATATCCTGAATATGTAAGACTACCGCAGATTGATGTTGTCAGTCAAAGACACAGCGATAAAATATCCTCTTCCATCAAAAAGTGTTTTGATGCCGTAATTGTCCGGAGTATTTTCTCAACCAGAAGGACGTTTCTCTCGTGCCGTAAGGATGTTTGCCAGCCCATCAAGAAAGTTTAGTTATGTATCAATATAAGTGCCGATGTGATTCCGACTATGTGGGCAAGACTATACAGAGGTTAGATTTTAGGATCGGCCAGCATGTTCCGAACCATGTGCGTAGACATGTCCTTGAAACATCCAGGCGTTCACAGGCTCACGACTCCGCTATCAGCGAGCAATTATTGAATTCTGTTCTATTCTCCTATATTTTTCCCTCTACTTTGCACATGGCACGGACCAGACTCCACTTAGACATCTTGGAGTTGGTTAGTATTAATATACAACGCCCTGCCGTGTGAAGGCAAAAAGAGTTAAAGCATAAATTCGACTTATTCGGGGAGCCAGTCGTTAATTCAATACATAATTAGGAAGATTTATTTTTCTTTGCTGTTTTTCCTTCACTTAGTCTTCGTATATTTTTTCTTAAAATCTGTAATTGATAACATTTCTCTTGTAAACTGCTTAGTTTTATTTTGCCTACGGTTTCCTTTATTCTGAAGTCGGACGAAATATCTAAAATGTTATTACCTGTGATACTTTTGTGTCCTGATTTGTTAATAAAATATGATCCCTTTTCTACAGATGATTTTATCCTGGTGTGGTAACAACAATCTATTTAAGTTATAGGGATGTTTATTTTCCAGACACAGTCAATAAATTTCGGTCGTGTTCATAGTTGATATCATTGAGTGTAAGGTTATTCATTTTTATTAATAATGTTTCCGTTATTTTTAGCTTTATTTCAAGTGTGGATGAAGCTATTACATTTATATTATCAAGGTGTATGTTGTGGATAGTATTTAGGATGTCTCTATATGTATTTAAATCAGACCTAATTGTGATATTTTCAGAGAGATATAAAATGAGTCTACCTTTAGGCATGTTGTAGTATAGTATGTCCTATCTAATTAATTAGGAATTTGGATTGATCTGAAATACTAACACGCACACACCCAAACACACACATATATATATATATATATTGACACAAATATATGCTTATATATATATATATATATATATATATATATATATATATTATAAATTGACTGATTTACAATGTTTTTCGCTACACAGCATTAACCATGTTTCAAAGTCTGAAGCTAAAATTTCAAATTTAATCATGTAATTAAATTAAAAGCATTAGTTCCGTTTCATCTTTAAGCGAATTTTTGAATAACATATTTTTAAATTTAATGAAATAAACGCACATATAAATTCCTAATTTTCTGTTTCCAAGGATACAGAGAAATTCAATCATTCAGACAGGGGCGGTAAAGTGTTCATTTTTATTAACTATTGTTGCATCAATTATGAGTTACGTTCAAAAAAGGGGTTAAGATTGTGGAGGGTAGGGGTGTATTTTTCAACGAATTCTGACATCCGTTAAACTCATGTCATCTATTTTTTTTATTTTTTTAACGGCAAAAATCTGTTTCGGGATTTTTTTCGTACTTGTATACTTAAAATTCTATCATAGGATTTTTGGGTTAAAATAATTTTTATTTAGGTACAATTTTTAAATATTTTTACTCTTGATTACTAATATATTATATATCTATTTAAAACAACTAAATGTAATAGGATTACTTAAATTATTTTTTTTTCATATCAAATATCAGTATGCATATTACCAGCTCCCATTTTTTAATTTTATTTTTATTTTTATTTAAATTTTTAAATATTATTTAAGGAAAAGTTTTGACAATTACGGCAAATTTTAAAATATTTTTACTCTTAAGTACTAATTGACTATATTTCTATTTAAAACAAGTAATTGTAATAGAATTATTTAAATTATTTAAAAACATTTCATATCAAATATAAGTATGTATATTACCAGCTCTCATTTTTTTTTTTTTATTTAAATTTTTATATATTATTTGAGAAAAATTTTGACAATGACGGCAAAGAATATCTATTTCATTTCTCTGATTCAGTAAATTTTTAAGTTTACAAATACAACACATGTAATAAAGTAATATATAATTTCTCATGTATGCACAAAGGACATGGGTCATTTAATGACCTACATATTCTAGCTTTTCTTATTAATTTCCATTTTACTGTAGGTGTTTTATTGGATTCTTTTAAGTGACAGAAATATATATTTTAAAACAGTTAATTTATAATATTTATGTTCTGTAAATTTATATTGAGCACGGTTTTGTAAAATAAAATTATCCATAAGAACAGCGGATTATATATCTTACTGTATTTTCTATTTCTTCACACAAATACACACACACACACACACACACACACACACATATATATATATATATATATATATATATATATATATATAGATAGATAGATAGATAGATCCGGGAAGTCTTTTGGAAATTTTGACATTAGTAGCCTATATAGCAACATACCTCATCGATTAAGTAAACAGGCAACACAACATGCCAGATTCACTAATTCATTATCGGTAGACCTAATTCGAAACAATAACACCTTTGATTTTGACAGCAAAACTATATCCAAACCTTAGGTAACGCAATGGGAACGAAAATGACAGCAACATGTGCCACCCTAACATTAGCTTACCTAGAGGAAAACCTCTATGAAAAGAGAGAACAAATATATGGGGAAAATATAAAACTCATTTCACTAAATCTTGGAAACGATACTTAGATGATAGCTTCATTTTCTTGAAATCCTCAGGGGTTATATTAACCAATTACACAGTCTCCTTCAGAACTTACAGCCCAAATTAAATTTCACCCAACAATTTAATTTCAACGAATTAACATTTTTTAGATATACTCCTTAGAAATATAAACAACCACATAATCACTGATATCTACCACAAACCTACAGACACCCAATAATATTTTCATTTCAAGTGCCATCACCCAATATGCAGCCTGAAATCCATCCCATGTAGCTCTAGTTCGTAGGGTTTGTGCTATAGTGTCTGACAAACTCCTCCGAAAAACCTGCCTAGAAGAAGTACATAAATCACCTAAAAATCGAGGCTACCCTACGATACTAATAAACAAATGTTTTGAACTCGACAAAAAATTCCTTTAGACGAACTATGAAATCCAAAGAAACATAACGTCGAACAAATTCATGCATATGATTAAACAACACAAGAACAATCCACAACTATTTACAGAAATTACAAAAAATCTAGATCTACTTAGCTAGAATGACAAACTGAAAAATAAACAAAAAATAACAATCAAAATAAAAGAAAACGCCAAACTAAAAACCTAAAACAAACATTAACCTTCTCCAAATTTAACCGACACAATAAAGGGAGCAACAAAATGCAACAAAAAAAGACGTGGGTTTTGTGACATCATTATAGATGGAAACTCCAACACTTTTGAAAAAGCCAAAACGACATTCATAATAAATAAAAAATAAACTGCAACTCCAAAAATGTCCTTAAATACACAAAATACAAGAAGACATATATAGGTATCAACCTACAACTAAACAACAGGGTTTCCCACAAAAAAGCAACATACAATTAATAGACAACAAAAAACTCTTTATATCACAGCATATCTATAAATGTAACCAGGGTGAATTTAAGATTATGCCAATATATCAAACAAATAATTATTCTTACCTACAAGTACAAGAAAAAGACAAAAAAAAAGTCCATGAACAAATTTAAACCAGCACTGAATAGATGATAACCCCACACGCAAAAACACAACATTCACACATAAATACAGTGATCAAACAACTCGTATCCATGCGCACACACTCAGACGTGGGGATATGTCGAGCACGATTATGAATACGAATATTTGCAAAAACAATAGATAACACATACGTATGTATGGAGAGGGAATGAGTATAAATAAATATTATATATATATATATATATATATATATATATATATATATATATATATATATATATATATATATATATGCACATAATGTCAAAAACAATACTGTTTACAGGCACACACCCCAACCATACACAACATAGGAAATATGTGTATGTTTATGTGTATGTGATTTTGTCTATGTGTGTGTGCATGTATGAATGTGTGTATATATGTGCATAATAAATCCTTATAATAAGACAGTATGTTTGTACGCATACTAACAAAAACACACACAATACAAAAAATAGAAATAGATCTAAGAACACACAAGGGTCATTAAAAGATAAGAATACAGATATCTTTCCTCACCCTTTCTGGGACCAATCTTAATTGATTTATCATCGTTCACGGAGAACTTTCTTACTGCCTTTTGAAGAAAGACATTAGTCTCACTAACACACATAAAAGAGAATGTTTAACATCAAGAATTTTTAACATCGAAAATTATAAGAAAAATTAATTGCTTTTTAAAATATGTTGAAATATCCACTCTTTTGCCTGATGAAGGTCATGAGTACAGAAACTCGTGTAGCAAAATTATTGAAACTAAAGTATAATATATTTTTAAAAATTTAAACCAAAAACGTTTGCGATTTCTCTCTTCTTTAATATATATATATATATATATATATATATATATATTTATATATATATATATATATATATATATATATATATATATATATATATATATATATATATATATATATATATATATATATATATATATATATATATGTATGTGTCTGTGTCTGTGTATTCGCGCGCTTTCAGTTAAAAATACATGTTCGTATTTCACACTGTCCAGGTAAATGCAAATATGCGTCTATTATTCCAAAGATAGTTCACCTTTTTAGCAGAATTTGAATGTTGTGGATATCATCACGTACGACGTCATCGGGTGACATATATGTTTATCTGAGATCAGCTCCTCCGATTGATACAGTATGGACAGTTGTTGAATATTTTGCCAAATTTGTTTATTTCGTCTTAATCGGGGTGACAATTATCTTAATGGAACAACTATGTGTCTTCCTATTATACTAATGTCAATAAAAAAAGATTGAACTATAAGTATTTCTCCACATTTCTCCACGTTTGCGACTCTAACATCACGCCGAATCTGCTCTCATCAATACAAAACATAATTCTATGCCGCAAGAAACCTTATCACGACACCATTCGTGGCGCGCATTAGTTTTAATATACAATAGGTTAATGCCAAGTCGGTCGCTTATCCTGTTTAAAAAAGGTTCTTTATTAACTTCCTTGGGGTCACAGATATGTTTTGTGAATGCAATGATTACTTTTAATTCTAGATATACAATAGGTGTAAAATGTATCCAGAGTATATTGTAAGTGTTTAGGATAGTTAATTTTATGAAATTTGGAGCATCGTCGCCTCGTCAAATAAAACTTGTCCAGCAGTTTTCCGAAATAACATAATCCGATATCTGACGAACTGCTCAAATTCCACAGGTGGACGCTATGTCCATAAAGTTTCTACAAAACCCATTTGTACTTGACGTTTTCCCTATAGTGAAAAAACGCACCATGGACCAGTCTCTAAAGCTCCGACTAACATAAGGAGTTGGTATGAGAGTTTACGACATCACAAGATGCCAGCTGATTTAGAATATTGTTTTTATTAGAATAGGTACTGCGAATAATGTGGCGCAAACTCTCTAGAGGCGACAGCGTTATGGTGTGTGCGTACATGTCTATTATTATCTTCTTTATTAATAATTTAAATATGTAGATTTATGTTTTAAATATAAAAATATATAAAGTTGTGGACAAGATTATTCGCCACATCTTCAATAATTGCAAATAGTAATATCTCAAGTTTTTTCTGGAAATATCATGTGCATTTTTTCACAAATGACGAAATAATGGATTTGAACGCCTGCGCAGTGATCCCCATAATCATTTTTAATTTAACCTTAAACAATAAAAAAACAACCCCAGAACATTTCACATATGACAGAACGTCGAGTGACACCCTCAAAACAGCTTTCGTCTACTTTGTTTTTATCAATTTTAAGAATAACCAAATACTGCAGTTGATCTATGATTCTTTAACAGATTTCTTTCCCATCTCAGAAATTAACTGTTTTCAGCAAGTCCTTATTATTCTCAACAAAATGATTCTCGTTGTATATGTTCATAATGATATGCATTCTCGATTTAAATTCTTGGAATTTGTTTTATAGACAGCATCTTGTTTGTATGCAACATCTATTCATACAGAGCATCTTGCAAAGTTCATCTCTCTTTTCTATGGTGGCAGATTAATGCGTTATCGTGGTACGTGGCTCTCAGAAAGTATCTTCTCCATTATCTTTTCGAATATTATAGAATAAGGTCAATATTATTTCATTTTCAAATGGTGTTTGTATTAAATGTCATATTAAGAAAAAAAACGTTACAATTGTCATAGTGCAATAGTATTTCATAATTTCCATAAGGTGGGGTACAATAAATGTGGACTGCACAAATCTTTTAGGAAAATCTAAAATATATATATATATATATATATATATATATATATATATATATATATATATATGAATATAATAGATTGAAACTTCTAAAAATTTCTCCATTTACTCAAAACTAAATACGGAATCATTAAACTATGATAAATTCTGGATATACTTGAAAATATTCGCATTCCTTAGAAAATGCTAATATGCCTTGGGAGTTCATAATTTTGTCCACAATTGTAACTATGTAAGAATATAAAACTTTATACATCATTCGAAATATTAATTGATGGCAGTAGTTTGAAAATAATATTTTTGTCAACTGAAGAATAATTCTGAACAGAATAATGCAATTAAATCCGTTTCTCAGATTAATAAATATTCAATTATTTCAACATATGGAGTTTCTTCACATACAGACTAATTAAACACTAGAGGCTACATAACAATTTTGACATTGCAAGCATTATCTAAATAGATTCAACCGTCTTTTTCAAAACACACGCACACAAACATAGATTCTTAGAAGTATTAATAATTAATCTACTGTTATAATTACCATATAATCGATGCAGTTATTTATTTTCATGTTTGAAAGTTTGTCAGTGAAATCAAAAGAATGTTTAAAGCGTGAAATTGCTGATGCAGAAAAAAAAGGGGAAAAAGAAATTATGACATTTAATTGGACAAAGATTCTATACCGAGAATCATCGCAATATTTACCAGTATCAATAAATAAGATGACGCTACCCAAAATATCTATAAATGACTGAAAATCATTCTTTAATACTGTAATGACATTAATGCATATAAAAGACACTAAAGAATGGAAAATTGTAATTTCGAAGATGCAACCAAAAAACAAACAAAAAAAAAGTCAAAAAGTGGTCATAACAGAATATCATCTTAATATACTGAGTCGGTTCAGTTTACTATAACACACAGACCAAAAATCCAATGAGACCTAATAAATCTTGTATAGGTATCGTCGCTGGAAAATATCAAGGGAACTCTAAAAACATTTAGAAATTATTTTTCTTACGATCTCATAAAAAATATTAAAGATAGATTTAAAGAACAATTAAATCTACGGATATAGGTTAAAAATAAATTATTTACATAACAATATATAAGTTTACAGAGACACAAAATGAAATGGATAAAGTCCGACAGTTATTTTTAAGACATTTTTAAGTCTATACATTCTTTTTATAGATACAAATATTTAAGAAATCTCGCTGTTTATAATAAAGAGTATTTATAACATTTACTGGCCTGAAAGTCCGAGAAATCTTCATAGAAAATATTCGTCTTCCGACAGGAATCGAACCTATATCCTATACGGAACCGTCATTTAGCCTGACGAGCTCTTAAGGTATAGAGCCTCAGAGAATCGTTCGGCTAGCAAGGTCGAATTTATTGACTTTAAACTTCAATCTTCCATGAATCACTCAAGTACATTAATATCTGCTCATGGCGTATCCAAATGTAAACAAATGACGTCACGCATTATGAAATGGACATTGCTAATCAAACGATTCTCGATCGGTTAAGAGCACGTCAGGCTAAATGACGGTTCCGTATAGGATACAGGTTCGAATCCTGTCGGAGGACGAATATTTTCTATGAAAATTTCTGACATTCAGGCCGGTAAATGTTATAAATACTGTTTATTATAAACAGAAAATTTACTTAAATGTTTGTATCTATAAAAAGAATGTATAAAAATAAAATGTCTATATATATATATATATATATATATATATATATATATATATATATATATATATATATGTGTGTGTGTGTGTGTGTGTGTGTGTGTAACTCAATTCAGTATTACTATTTGTTAAAGATACTTAGATCAATGAAAAGCGTTCAATAAAAAAAAAAAAAAGTGTAGAGAACTTTAAATATTTAAAGATGTAACCTTATTTATGGATAAAATTGATCCGTATTTAGGATAAAGCTAATCTAGATATAAATATGAGGTCAACACCAAGCGGGAACAATCTGTCTGTTCCACGCTTGAAACAGAATGTCGCCGCTTGGTGTTTATCTCACTATTCAATTGAATTTCACTATGGACGGTTTTTCAGGGAAGCGATTTCTTGATTGTGTCGGCCCGGCAAAGTATCCAGAAACAAAGAAAGAGTATACCCTTGCCTTATGACAGGCTCATAGACGTAAGAATCAAAATCCTTCAATTGTTTTGCTAGTCTCAACTTATCGTCATCCATGGCCTGGTTTAAAAATTGATCACCTCAGATAATGCACTCTCGCACAGGAACTGTTAATATGATCTACTCAGCATAATTGCAGTATAAACCACAGTTAGATTTTGTGGTTCGAGCGGGCTTCTAACCGCCACATATAAACATATATATATATATATATATATATATATATATATGCATGTGTGTTTGTGTGTATGTTTCGTGTGAAGTAAATAAGAATAGTATGTTTATATTTACATACGTACTTTGGATGTTTCACTGGATTGTATCTATATAATTTTCTACGTGCTTTAAAACAGTCTTCTTTATCTTATTCGTTCTCAAAGGCATCTTGACTAATTCATAATTTATCCAAAAGAAACACTAAATATTTTTGGGGGAAGTGGCCCCCCTCTATAGAGTATCCTGGTTTTTAAAGGCACATATACAGATATCTTCACTTCCGGCCTCTTAATATATACGTAACGCTGTTTGGAGACATTGCTTGCAGATGGATTATAGACCTGGAAAGATAGTGCACAGTGAAGGAAAGGCAGTAATAATATCAACTAGAATGAATATATTATTTATATAGAAATCACCGCTCGGTACAAAAAGATTGTTTCTTTAACGTCATCTTTCTACATATTTCAATCGATAGATCAATTTATCTACAGCGAACTAATTTAACGCCATGGCACAGAGAGCGAACTACATTATCCTGTCGTCTGCAGATGAAACCAGAATTCATTACCATTATATTTTTAACTCTTCCTCTTCGCTGTTCGGTGTAATTAGTTTTGTAAGAATTCAATTCTCAACCAAACTCCACAGATTACTTTAAGATTCAATAACAGTGTTTCCAAAAATATACAGAACTAAATTATTTCACAATGCCCGATTGGCAGTCTGTTGAAAATAAGAATGTTTTTTTTAATGCATGGTTTTTACAGAAATCATATAAAAGGAAACCAAATTTAACCTGGCTGATTTTAGGATGTCTTTTACATTTATGTACAAATGCATGGAAAATGTGTTACTTCTGCTTATCTATATTATCCCTTTCCTTCAATTTTACTGACATTTCTTGCATGATGTTGTGAGACTTAAAATCTATTAAAATATCTTTTATTTCTAACTCTTGTATTACCGTCATTTCGAATGTATTTTGTTGGCATTTATTTTCATTTATAAGTTTCTGCTTGTCTCCAGACTGATTTGAAAGGAATTTAGGACAGGACAGTTAATTACATTTTGAGAATATGTGGCACCATTTACGAGGCAGAGAAAGGAAAAGAAAGAAAATAAGGCAGAAAGAAAGGCGAGACGAATCGTGGGTGATCAGCAGAACACACACACGGCTAAGAGACAATGAATATATTGATAAGTAACCATGGCGAAAGGGTGTCATTACAATGACAGGGAAATTCTGGGTAAGAAGAAAGGGAAAGAAAGAAAGAAACAGATGTGTTTTGATAACGGCTGTGTTATCTAGGAGTACGTAAACAAAACGGCTAGCCGACTGGCCAACGAAAAATTCAGTTGACAAAACACAGGTGTAACTACAGGGCTTTGGGTAGATATGGAAAAAATTAATCGCGACACACACGAAGTAACTCCGCTGACCGATATTTTTCGACGAAACAACTTTGTCCTGCGATAATAAAATTATGTTATCAGAAATATGTACCGAAGGAAAATGAATGGGGACCCAGAAGTGTTTTGTCTTTTTCCTTGGAGGCGACAGACTGACTGAAAACTTTAGAGATATTTATTTTTTTTTTGAGTCCGTGTTAAGAAGACGAACCATTTTGATAATTAGCGATAAAATACATGACAAAAACCACGTGTAGAGTTGTCCTATTGTCCGTTTGCGGCTAGAAAAATGATAACGGCGATTAAAGCGGAAGAAAAGGGAAAGAGAAGAGATAATTTTTTTATTTTAGTTAAGCAAGATATTTTTTTCCCGAAACAAAGCCGCGGATTGTTCCCGCCCGACTAAGACATCATTGGTCAAGTGGTGATCACGTGACGAACGAAGGAGGAGGAGAGATACCCGACTAAGACCTCATTGGCCGAGTGGTGATCACGTGACGCACGAAGAAGGCTGTCGACGCCTCATCCAGAGTATAAGTATGAGAAGCTGCTACGAAGAAGTGGGGAGGGCAGTTCACGCCCTCTGAAGTATGGTGAGAAAGTGGGAGTACCCAAAAATGGAAAAGAGTGGAAAATCCCTAACCAGAAATAAAAGAGGTGGATATGTATTTAGAATTATCGAGGAACCCCCGACGCCGACAGACCCACCCCGGTTTTGGTCGGCGTGAATAAAAGCAAGGCCCCAACAGGCAGAAATCAGAGAGTTTGGGCTCCAGCGGAGAGTTGAGTTTCCAGAGTTGAAGCCGCCTCGCAGATAGCTGACCAAGATTCACGCAAAATTCCGGACTCCTCTTCAACCCAAGAACAATTATTTGAAGAGCGACTTAGAACCAGACCACCGAAATTTTTTTTTTTTTTTCGACTTTCGTCCAAAGACACACCGAAACGCCAATTTCTTAGAGAGCAAACAACTTGAAGCGTTAAAACTTGCCTAACGGAAAACGACGTGTCACAATCCACAGAACGGGTCGGGAGATAGATGCAGTCCTATGTATCGAACAACTAGACATAAAGCTTGTTATCCTTTTCTTTGATACTTTGAACTTTTTGAGTTTTCATTTTATTTTATTTTATGCATATTTGTGTAGTATCACCCCCGTTGAACTCAGTTTGCATTACGGCCCCAACCACTGTTTGATCTCGTCTGTCTAAGATCAATTCACAACGTGGGTAGGCAGACTGGAGATCAATGCAGTTACCTTGGTAACCAGGCGTTGGAAGCGAGTTGGGAACGACGATGCTGATATCAAATCTAACCAGATTCCCACCCGAATCACCAAAAGGATAGAACGTCACATTTGGGTGCCGCGACCGATACCAAGCCAGTTGGTCGTCACAGGACGAGACAACACGACTGACGCGACCGGCGGACGTCACGTTTGGAGCAGCGAGGAGCGAACAGCTGGCGCCGCGGCGAGGACGTCACAATTGGTGCTGTTTGGGGACGTCACAACTGGCGCCGTGGTAGATCATGATAGAACGTCACAGTCGGCGCTGCGACCGGGGGACGACGTCACAAATATAACGGCAACCAATCTTATATTTTAGTTACGAATATAGGTACAAACAATTATGCTAATTCTAATATTAATACTACTACTACTATCTTTATATACACATACACAGACATTCATACATACATACATATATATATATATATATATATATATATATATATATATATATATATATATATATATAGAGAGAGAGAGAGAGAAACGTCTAGAAATGTCTGCCTGCGCCACCGCTTGCTTGCATCAACCGTTGGTATACTAAGATACTTTCCAGCTCATATTATTTTTGCATTGTTTAATGATAAATTTTTCAATGTTTTAGATATTCAGTAAATTTCCTATTAATAAATTTCAAATTGTATGACGTTGTTCACAAATCTAAAAATCAAACCAAAACATCGATGAAGCGTCCGTTCTTGATTCAACTGCATATACAAACGCATGAATGCGCCCTTCTTCTTCGCACGTTTATTTTTTACGGGAAATTACGTTTTAATGCTTCAATAAACCTTCTCAAACAATCCTTGCATCAGCTGTTGTTCGAATATCAATTTAGGATGGAATCATTTGAAGAAACCATTTGCTAAAATCAAAAAGCCGATTTGGACCTAGGACGAAACTTAACGAAATTTTTCAAATGTTTAAAAATTTTTTTGTGTAAAGTCCATATCGTTGTTAAACTATTTCGCACTCAACATGTCCGAAAACCTCGTCTTTTGGACTTTTTTTTTTTGTTGTTATGCAAAGAATATCAGGACAACCACATTAAAATCTCTTTGCATGGACGCACATTTTTTCATATTTGAAGAAAATCGTAAAATGAGGAACCTTCAGCTTCATGTTTTCTTTTATTTTAAGTAGGAAAAAAAACACGGTTTTCATGTTTTAAATTTTGGTGTTTATCGTTGTTAAACTATTTGCACTCAACATATGTCACATACAATTTCATGCAAAGAAATCAGGTCGAGAAATGTGCCTTGTTTTGCACAAATACACACCTTCAGCTTCACACATTTGCTTACAAAACACACGGTCTTCGAGATTATATATATATATATATATATAATATATATATACAATTTCATATATATATATATAAATTTGGGTGTATATATATATATATATATATATATATATATATACATACATATATATATATATATATATATATATATATATATATGTATGTATGTATGCTTATCTCTGATATTGAGCACTTTAGCCCATAAATATAGCCCAAATTAAAACTAATTTTCTTCATATATATATATATATATATATATATGTGTGTGTGTGTGTGTGTGTGGACACATTTCACATAGGGAATATTTGTAAAAGTTAGGACAACATTAAAAAAAGGCGAAATGAAAACATATCTCATCTGAAGCTTTTCGTCATCTGAGGAATATTATCAAGGCAAATTCAAGTATCTATACATAAGAGCAAATATGTTATTAGTTTTTCAAAATATTTGGTACACGGGTGCTAATGCATATTCATCTCATTAACTGAAATCATATGCAAGTTCTTACAAGGGGATGCTGTTCTATGACTTATAAAGGAATTTTTCTCTTATATTTAAATAATTGTCAACAAATATGAAACTTAGATTAGCCAGAAGACCAAACACGCCTGCTAAGATAAGATTTACTTTTGTCTTATCCATATATATATATATATATATATATATATATATATATATATATATATATATATTCGTAAGATGTGAACGAATAGAGTAGAATTCCAGCTTTTTTCAAATTTAATTTAAAAGCGGGCTTAATATAAAGTAGAGCAATATTAATATCGACAAACATTTTCCTAAAAGTAACTCACTTAATAAAATATTAAACAAAGACACATTAAAACTAAGTTATAGATGCACCAATTGTCTTGAGAAGATTATATATTTACATAATAAAATAATAAAACAATTTAATAATCTGGATCATACAACACGTCCCAAGAAAATATATGTAATTGTAGGAATTCTGACCAATGCCTATTGCCGAAAAAGATTTTAACGAAATCTCAAGTTTATTTTCATACTCTCACTGGAATAGAGAATCCGACGTTTGAAAAATTCTATATTGGTAGTTCTATGAATTCTTTCAAGTCTATGTGTTTTCAAAATAACTTGTCCTTCACCAATAGTACTTCCAGAAGTAATACACCACTTTCTAAATATTTTTGCAGTTTAAAAATTTGATAATAAGGCTACTAAGGTGAAATGGAAAATTTGAAAAACTGCAAGGATAGGTAGATCTGGATATAAACCCTGTTTTCAGTGATTATATGAAAGCTGGACATTATCACATTAAAAATCTTACTAAATCAAAGGAATGAATTTACAGTACATTGTGAATATAGTTTACCTTCTACCTTACAACTTAGATAAAATTTAGAATTTGATTATGCCTTTTCTTATATTTAAATTTTAGTTGTATTGCGTTTCAACATTTATGGTTTATCTTGATATAATTTATAATATATATAATATAATTAATATAATAAAATTAATATAATAATTTATATATAATATAATCTCCCGGTACTATTGTTAACATCATGCGCGGATGTATTAATATTTGGTTGATATTTTTGATAGTTTACATTGATTGGTTATTGTTATTAACACGTTATATGAAGAACCATTGTTTCACATTTGCATATTAATTCAGCAAATAATTCTATACGTTAACATTATTTACTAGTTTCTTAAAGAAGCTATTTATTTATCAACTATAAAACATTTTATGTAGGAAACTCACATAACATATAACATGTTTAGCAGTTTGCTAAATTATCTACCCATGCAGTTTTTATTTCTTATATAAAGGTATTGTCAAGTTTGTATAATTTATGTATCCATTTATGTATCCGTTTATGTCTGGTTGTCATTAGCTGCTAATTTATGGGTCATTTCTTTTGGATTCTTCGCATAGTTTAAATTTAAAGTCGGTGATTTTTGATTGGTTGATCAGATTAAAACTAACAAAAGTTATACCCTCACCCTTTTTTCACAAAAAGTGGTTATATTTTACTTTTAAATCTAAATAGATCGTTCCGTCACCTGTATTTTATAATCTCCTGAAGAGATGCATTGATACGCATCGAAACAACTGCAATTATAGAACGATTTTGACATGTTTTCAGTATAATATCCTAATATATATATATATATATATATATATATATATATATATATATATATATATATAGTGTTAACCCGGATATAAGAGACCATGATATAAGAGAAACCCGGATATAAGGGAGACTTTCTCTGGTCCCAAATTAGAGCCTGTGTTGCCTAAACAAAATAGACCAAACCCGGATATAAGAGAAACCCGGATATAAGAAACTTCTTCTCCGATTCCGACAACTCTCTTATATCCGGGTTACACTGTATCTATCTATCTATCTATCTATCTATCTATATATATATATATATATATATATATATATATATATGTGTGTGTGTGTGTGTGTGTGTGAAATCGACGATGAATGAAATTTAAATTTACTGAAAAACTGCTGAATTATTTGCATATCGCTGAAAACCTAAAAACTATGACGAAAATAAAATGTCACTTACAATTATTTAATATTCTTTTTTATGTGCTCTGTCCCTTCAGTAGCTCTTTATAATCGTTTGTTTTTCTCATATTTCTCGTAAGCCCCTTTCTGCTATACATTTATTCAAGCTTAAATATGTAAGTTCTACGTTACTTCCCTCTTTTCCTCTGACTCTTGAGTATCTGATTTTCCAGGAGGTCTTTCCTTATTATGTGCTCCAGAAACATGAACTATCTTTCCCTGATGTTAAATATTAATTTCCATTTTGTTTCCATTCTCTCCAAAAGTGATAGAAATTTTGTGGAGATTTCATTCATTGTAATTCATCGTGTCTAGAAGAATCCACAACAGAATCCAGAAATCACCGGACGGTCGTTTCGTTGCTCTTGGGCCCTATCCGTTGGATTATGTTTACTTGGATTTGTATCACCACCGGAATTTAGTGAGTAGATGTTCTATATTTAGTCTAGTTAATGTCTTTTTCATCCTCGAAGCCCTTTGCTCCAGTGGTATGACGCCTGCGATGTGTCGTGTCGGTCTGGGTTCGATTCTCCGTAGTGGATGCGCACTGATGAAGAGTCCCAAATACTTAGAATATGATGTAAATAATGAAATATACGCCAATTAGAAGATACTGACGTTAGACGAAGAGATTAATGTAATTGAAATGTATTGAAAACCCGAAATATGTTCGAATATTTGCGATGGAAATTGAAACACAAGATGGTGGCAGTTGAGCACGGAACCTTTATAATAATAATAATAATAATAATAATAATAATAATAATTCAGAAGTGATTATTAAAAACGGAAATGGGAAAGCTACGAAATGAGTTCAGTTCTTCCATCAGCAAAATACTAGAGATGATTTTTCAGCTGACCTCTATCGTAGCAGTCATTAAACCCTATTAATATTAATATTCAATATGTAGAACGTTATCATTATTACTGACAATTTTAACTCTACTTCTTTTCTATATTTACATTATTTGCACCCTCATCGTTGTTGCTATTAATATACCGTTTCTACTGCGGTGCTCTACAGGCTTCTTCAGATGCTTGTCGATACTGCAATAATTACAAGTCATTAATACATGAAGAACTAGGAATGACAAAAGCAGCAGCATTGAGAGAAGAGAAGGTATGGAATATACATTCAGAACCGCAGCGGCTGTAGCGTTGTCAGCAGCAGGCATATTGCATCAAAGGAACTAAGCAATATAATCAGGATTTTCCCACGAGGAAATACCCTCGAGCCTTATAGTCTTTGTTCTTACACATAATGTCATATTAAGAGTTCAATCGCTGTCAGTGCAGTCTTAGTCTTAGTACAATTGCGTGCAGTACTAATTAAGGGATTTGAAATAACAATTGATATACACAGCGCAACGAGAATATCTGTACACCCGTGTATTAAAGGATTCATTTTGAAATTTGCTGAAGGCTCTCCGGATCTATAAAACGACTAAAGAAGGCCTTAGGGTGCGAAGGTTTATGATAATACCCACAAACATTAGACACAATGTTCGAATGGATATTATACAGTATTGTTTCGAACAATTCTGCTGTTGTTTCGGTCCTAATTGTTATATATTTATAGCTTTCTTTAATAATACTCTAATAAGTGATCAAATATATCCATTTTAAATCTGTATGATGAGACAAGGAGATATTCTAATATGTATATTCTATTTGAAATCTTAGCACGGTGAGATATATTAAACTTTGATGAATCACACATATTTTACGAAAAACTTTTGAAAAACGCCATACCAACCTTCAATTTCATCATTTGTTTTTGCCAAATCTTGGCATCGAGGAGATTGAAACGTTGCTCACGAACTCTCTTAGTTTGCAACATGTGTGTACAATTTCCTTGGAATCGGTCGAGAAATGTCGACGTATCATACACACAGAAACAGACTGATACAGGGACAGACACACAGACATCTTCTGTTTTATAGATATACATAAAATATTGTAAATATTTTTAATGAAATTTATATTAAAATCTGATATTTACATTATATATATAAACATAAATAAAATATATGACCTGAAAACTATTATAACATCTTTGACTTATTGCATTGCATGATACAAAAGGATATAGTGCAGCAGTTCAATGATATTGGATAAGAAATCAAACCTGAAATTATTTTAGATATGAAAAACAAAGCAAACAAAATATAAATTGATAAATTAATATACACACATTTCATCGAGCTTTGATGAAATTTAAAAAGAAAGAATATGTGAGGATTGTATGTTAAGAGGAAAGGATAGCAAATGAAACCAAATCTTCCAGAAGGAAATAAAAATCAACAATAAATTGGGAAGCAATAAATGAAATCTGCTAGCGTCTTATTCTAATTCCGGCTAATCCCAGATAATATGCAAATGAAATGGAGGAAATATCATTTCAGAGGAAAAGGTCAACAGCGATGTTGAAATTTGAAATAATAATAAAAAAGTGAGCACATGATTTGAAGAGATTTATTGTAACTTGATTTCCAGCAATCAGCACCAGAAACTGTTCAGTAGTAGTAGTAGTAGTAGTAGTAGTAGTAACAACAACAGCAAGAGCTAAATTTGATAAAAAGGTTTGAGAAACTGACTAAATACAAGTACAATGCGCTATATATCATGAGAATGTGGAATATCTAGAGAACGATATCCGCTGTTAGTGAGAACTTGAGAATTATTTCTAAAATTAATCCTAAAATATATACATTGCAAAGTATCATACTCATGGCTACTTCTAATAGTTTGCAAAGATTTCTCTCTTCGCAGTGGTAAAAATTACATTTTACTTCCTGATTGCACGGCACGGTTCCTGTTTACATCTTCAGATATAAAAAAAACTTGTCTCTCTTTAAGACACGGGGGAATCTCGTACTAAATAAATCAATAATATTAATATTAATAATAACTTTGTGGGATTGAAATCTCTGAACCCTCAAATGTAAAATCCTTTTATTTCCTAGAATCAATCCCAACAATAGGCCTTTCGTAGAAGGCGTGGTGATAGACACTGTACAGCTTGATTATTATCACTCGGATTCGTGTCAACAATCCTCACATCTTCAAACTTTGGCCAGAGATGTCTCCGTAAATTCGTCTGTATTATTTGTAAGTTGTGTGAAATTTTATACAATTGATTTGAAATTACGTTTGTATTATATTTTATTTTACTTTGAATTATATTTTTTGTTTTATTTTTATTTTATTTTATTTCATTTTACTTTCTTTTTGTTGATCGTTTTATTTTTATTTTATTTTACTTCATATTTTATTTTATATTTAATTGGATAATTCCAGGCTTAGTTCCATTTTCACCTTTCATCTGGAAATGTATATTTCGACTTATATTAAGTGAAAACTTATTACAATTAATATCATTACCATGTCCCCAACTTACCTCTCGAGAGGCAGGTGAAATATCTTCCAAAAATGGAAACATGAAAGCAACTCCCCTGGTTCATGGGAAGGACGTGCTTTTTAGTTTTGGTCGACAAACTTTCTAGAGGTAGTACTTTAACAAAACTGGCCTTGGCAGGCAAGGATATACCGCAAAAAAAACTAAACAAATATCAATGTTTATAAAGATAACTCATACCAGATCGGCCGTCACCTTGGTCAGAAATGACCGTGTCTCTCAGAGAAGTACCAGTCCGTGATCAAAACTATGCCCACAACAGTGAGACGCCATGTTGTCAAAAGTAGAATAATTTCAAACATTGCTCTGGCAAATGATTGCCAAATTCAATAAAAAATAAATCAAACGAAAGGAAATCCAGTCATGGGATCTTTTTTTCAGTACACTCAAAAATCCACGAAGAAAAAAACACATCACGGATCCGACAAATCAAATTAGGAAAGATATGGCAAGAACTGTAGTGAGATATTTTATCAAAGCAAGTATACTTACAAATGTCCGCAGTGACATCATGCGAAATAAAAGCCTCTCAGTTGCAGAAACAGTTCATATGAAATTAATTATGAATCAAAATACAATGATCCATAATTAAAACAAAAAAAGAAATGAGGTAAGAGTGAAAATAAATCATATAACTGAGAATGAGGTACCAAATATTTACAGAAATAAATGAGATGAGAAATAATATCTCAGGAAATAAAACGGAAGAAAATAGCTGCGGGATAAACCATTGCACTGTTTCAAATTCTATCATTCATGTATGTGATTCAAGTGGCATAATGGCAGAATTCCATGAAAGCAACAGCTAAAATCACTGAAGCGAAAAACAACATCATTCAAAAAATTCAGCAGAGTAACTCGCTCAAAAATCTCAGAGAGTATTTTCCAAAAATTCATATTACAACGCCCAATAAACAAAATATGAAAACATATATCACTGCATTGGTAACGTACAGACGGTGAAACGTCGTAGAAGCAAATAATTTCATATATTCAAAAGCTTTAACAGCTACTGCGAATAAATGTAAGCATAAATAAAAGATCAAGCAACAAAAAAAACGCCCCATGGAAGGCAAAATTTTAAGCGAGACTTACAAAAAATCACATATGAATTATCGATCGTAAATGAGATTTCAAGAAATAGGAACATTTCAACACAGAAAAGAAGGCGGTAATATAAAATTAAATTACTAAATGAAATTCCACTAATGAAATATCGAAAACAGAAAATACAAATAAAGGCACATAGAACTAGACGATATGGGAAGTGTTGTGGGTTATATCGACAAATTCAGATGTTCCAAATGGACTTTAGGCAATTTTACAAGGAAAATGAAAAAAATATTATAGAAGTCAAAAAGCCGCCAACTATTAAAAGAGTGCAAATATTTTGGGAGAAAATTTAGAGCAACCCAAAGGAATATAATCCCTATGAAGTGTTGATGAAACGACAACAAAAATGAATTAATGATAATCCTGCGGATGAACGTAAAAAAATATAACAAATAATAATCTTCAGCATCTCTAAAAAAATCTCAAAATGTTAATCCCCAAGAAATCATAACGTCCCCAATTTCCGGTTCTATCAGCTGTCATCCATATATCAATCCATAAAAGTGCTAAAATGAATCTCTCAAGGTAATATTTATATTCTACAAAAAAAGGCTGAAACAGATAATTCAAAAAATTATAAGTCAATAACATGTCTGTCTACCAGATATAAAGTGATCACATCTATCCTGACGGATTGTACTTACTCTTTTGTTAATGAAAACAATATTTTCCTCCGGGGACAGAAGAGATGTCCAAGATGTTTGTATGGCTGCGAAGATCAACTATTTATGAGTAACATGATCGCGGAAAATTGCAAGAAAATAGGTAGAAATCTCAGCAGGTCTTGGATAGATTAGCGTTAAGCGTTTGGTAGAGGGTCACACTCTTGTATCCTTAAAGCTTTGAAAACGTACGCAGTCTGATCAGTGATAGTAAAGTTCATTAAATATATAATCATGGAACTATGGAAAAACCACATTATACCTAAATCACACGAAACGTAATGCCACTTCCAATCGCATGAATATCCGACGAGGGATCTTTCAAGGAGACTCCCTGTCACTCCTTCAGTTTCGTCTCTCCTTACCCCTCCTTTTGCATGAACTAAACAGCAATTATGAATACAAATTATACAAGAAAGTATTTAATCAATAATTCTACATGAATGATATCTGTTATACTGGAACACACCTATTCTATTGTTAATAGACTCTCCCACCTATAATAAGTAGTAGTAGTAGCATAGGCTCAGGGAGTTGATGTCGGACATTAAAGTATCAGCCACCACAACTAGATTGCTGCGTCATTAACTATTATATCAAGTTCCTAACGTTTTGTACGTCGAACCGTTTTAGGACCGACTTAGTGAAATACAAGCCTCCACTGTGAAACTACTCTATAACAATATGAATCCTTTTCCAAGTACAACAATGAGATGAATGTTCCTCTCAATAATCTAAAATGTTTCAGTGATGATGTCGCCATAGATTTCGGATTAGATAAATGTGTAAAAATAACATTCAAGCAAATTTTTTTAATGGAAAATGCAGATTCTGTGATAAATATGCAGAAAAGATTAACATCTTGTATCAGGCTGCTCTCTGTTGCAATCTAATAAACATAAATCTCAGAATGACAGAGTTGTTCACTATCTGCAAGAAACTGGTATAAACATAAATTAGATCCAGTTACAGACATAATTCCTGTAACAATTTTATGGAACTTTACAATACACATAGAGAGAACAGAGCTAATCATTTTTGAAGATCTTCCGAGAAACCATCAAAATACAAGAATTTTGAAGTGGAAATCTCGAAAAATAAAGTGGCCCATGAGGACATCAAGAAATCCCGTTGTATTTGGAGAACTTGGTTCGAGTGGAAAAGTTCCCATGAAATCATTCAGTTAATACACGGTAATCCATACCTTGAAGAAATACAGAAGATTTTACTCACATGTACAACTCACTCTTTACGTAGGGCTTTATCTGGGTAGCAGGTGAGTGGTTTTAGGTCGCCTTTTTTTTATAAAAATACTCATTGAAAATGTCAGGATGTCATTTATGACCTTAGATACTTGGTTGTGACTTGGAAGGAAATGAATAGACAACAGAAATCAAAGGAAATAATAAAAAATAATTATAACTGCATTTAAAGAGAAAAATACGATATGAAAAGCATTGTGTGTTCTCTCGACAAAATAATATTTTAACCAAACTAGAATTAGTTCTACAGGGAAAGTGGAAAATAGCTTATAGCCGTCAAAGAGTTACCATCTAGCGAAGGAGTGTCAAAATCTTAGGAGAATATATGGAGTACCCCAAAGGGATATAAACCTAATGCTGGATGGATATGAATGGTGTTCTCTGTGGAAAATGTGTTTGATATTAGGTTGCTGTTTATTTATTTTATTATTTTACAGTGATTCCTTTTGCTAAATTATATCTCCTGCTTAGGACCTGAAAGTCGATGAGTATACAACAGAAATCAAATATAAAATAATAATAATAATAATAATAATAATAATAATAATAATAATAATGACAAAATTAAAATAAAAAAAATGGGAGGACATGGCGTTCCATGGCAAATACCTAAAAAGAACGAAAGATTAGGTAACTGGGAAAAGATGAAGCCTATAATTACCTAGGAATTAGCGGAAGAGATGGTACACAACATAAGCAAGAAAGGAGTACTAAAAGCGTTTACGCCTAGTACTGCATACCGAGCTGAACTTAGAAAACAGAATATCATCCACAAACACCTTGGCTGTCCCTGTGGTGCAATACAGCTTTAACATTCTTAATTGGACCATAGCTGTTATTAAGGGAATGGACGCCAAAACGAGAAAGCTTCTCACTTGCTACCGCATGCATTATCCCAAAGCTAATATTGACCGTTTGTATGCGCCCAGATCCGAAGGAAGCAGAGGATTAGTTCAACTAGAAATGTCCTACAAAACTACAACAATTGGCCTTCAAGGATATCAGGAAACTACAGAAGACTGGATGATGATATGCGTCAGGGAACATGAAAGTAGTAAGCGTCTTTATCCCTTAATAAAGGAAGCCAATAAGTTCAAAATGGGGATTCAAATGCGTGCAGAAATTCACGCAATGAACAATAGATCAACTGATTTTTTTAAAAAAGACATCAAATATAAATTCAACCGACCAGATGCAGAAACAATGGCAAGATAAACCGCTTCATGGCCAATACTCTGCTCGTACCAAACAATCTGAAAGAGATAAACCACGTAACCATTAGTGGCTACATAATGCCTGGTTAAAAACTGAAAGTGAAGGTTTTATGCTTGCTGCGTAGGACCATTTCTTGTTAACTAGATATTATCACGCACACATACAAAAATATTGTGTTAGCCCAAAATGCAGATTCTGTGATAAATATCCAGAAACAATTGATTATCTTGTATCAGGTTGCACGATATTGGCACCCACTGAGTATAAAACCCGGCATGGCGGAGTGGGCCAATATCTGCATTGGAAAATATTCAACTTCTACGGGAATGAAACTGAAAGAAACTGGTATGAACACCACCCAGACCCGGTTACGGAGATAGGACTTGTTACAATGTTATCGGAGTAAACAATATACACAGAGAGAACAATCAAAGCTAATCGCCCAGACATTGTTATTAGAGACCACAAACAAAAAAAAAAGTGGCTCCTTATTATTATAGCAGTCCTTGCAGACTGCAATGAAATCTTTGAAGATCTTCTAAAAGCTATTAAAATACAAGGAACTTGAAATCGAAATCTCAAAAATGTGGGACATTTGAAAGTCAATAATTTATTTTGCAGTTCCAGCCTTCGGATTGGTTGGAAAAGATTCCAGTAGACTAGTTGAATGGATTCCTGGAAGTCCATGCCTTAAAGAAATACAAAGATAAATTTCTCACGATTACAGCCCACACCTTACGAATTGCTTTATCTACGTAAAATGTGTTTGTTGTTTTTTTTTTCTTTATTTTTTTTGAAAATTGGTCAATAGAAAAACTCATGATGTCATTTCTAACGTTAGGTCTCCGAGCAGGACACGGAAAGAAATGATTACACACAAAAAAGCAAAGGAAATAATAATAATAATAATAATAATAATAATAATAAGAAGAAGAAGAAGAAGAAGAAGAAAAAGAAGAATGAGAAGAAGAAGTATTACAAATCCTAATAGTGTCCCAGTTGTGATGAATAACAGATACAATAAAGATAAACATTTGGTGAAATAGTATTAAAATAGTAAACGTAATCGAAATTTACCACGGTGGAATAATGGGTAGATGCTCGGATTGAGAAATCAGAGAAACGAGTTCGAATTTCACTTCGATCCACTATATTCACTTACGTGCTAATAACCTTGGGAAAGTTATAAATCATCTTCTTCTCTCCAGCTAAATAGCAAGACAGACCGGGTTCTGTAAACTTGGAAGGCAACTAGTCTACCACAGAAAGAAATGTCAACCTACTGCGGGAATAAATATGGCTCATGAGTCAGAAGAAAATCTGCCTCGTTATATCTAAAGATATATGATCGCCTAAGCGTGTATCACTCATGTCACATAACTGTCTGAATGGAAATTACGTCATTAAACTAGGCTTTAATATTCGTAATTATTAATAACATTTTCAAGATTATCTTATACATTTCAAAAAGTTACGTTGAAAGTATAAAGAGTTTTTGAGGAATATTCAAAATCAATTCATGCTTTAACTGCTCGTAGACTTCAATATGCAAAGACAATTTCTACTGATATTTGACTCCGATTAACAGTTGTTACAAGTTAATCGGTTGTGAACTGGAAGTATTAAGCTAATCAAAAATATGACATCATTTTCGAATACTGTCAGAGAAGAAAAGAAATAAGAAAGCTATGAACTTTTAAAGACAGCTCTCACAATATATCGACGATATTGATTTTACATCATATGAAAATTACTAATATCCTATAGTTGTGCATGTAGATTTACATGTAATTGCATGTTCCTAGTTTATCATTAGAGAAAGTGAGATTGTCCGCGCTATAGATATACAAAAGCACTTTCATTCGCCCAGAGGATAATAATATAGACGACTACAAGTGCCAACCTGTAACCACTTCCGACAACAGACCGATGCAGATACATTCTATAGACACAGAGAAAGCGAACGGCTGCACAATGCCGGTTCCTGAAGTCTATTCATCGCAATTCAATGGCGAGGCGCTCCGGCCAATATGATACCTAACTGTTGGCTTGCAGGCTACAATAGCCCGCCAGTCTGATCTCGAGTATCTCTCATGTTAAACCAGCAATGTCCCCTCGACCATGATATCCTATTCCGGCAAATAACCTATTCTTTATCTGATGAGGCAATGGAGTGTGATGTACAGATATTGCAATTGAATTGAGTGGGTCACGTATTCAACGAATAGGGAGATCCAATCAAGGAAAAAGGGGGAAGAGGATTGGCACGGTATTGCTGCCTACCTATGGCTTTGTATTACTTTGCGTGATCGTGTGTCGAAATTATAGAATGATATCCATGTAGATATATCTACATGTATACGTATGTACATTTATTTGTGCGACTATGAATAAATATATTTTAGGAGATGTAAAATTAAACTATAAAGATACAGATAGGAACACAATATGTACATACATGAACACGCACAGACATACAAACACACATATATGTATATGTGTCTGCTTATGAATAAATGATTCGCCGATACATGCACACGTTTATGCCTATATGAGAGATAAAGAATGGAGAAACAGAGAAGACACAAAGAGCGATGTATATATATATATATATATATATATATATATATATATATATATATATATATATTGTAGAAATGCATGTAGATCTAAGTGCTTGTACGTTTAATGCAACATAGATAATTATGCCATGCTATATAATATATAGACTTTTATATATATATATATATATATATATATATATATATATATATATATATATATATGTATATGTATATATATATATATATATATATATATATACATACGCACTCACATATATAGTGTTATGTACGTTGCACTTTTTTTTTCTATATCCATATGTATGCGTACATAGATTTATCTTTCATGAAAACGTAATTTATATATATATATATATATGTGTGTGTGTGTGTACGTGTGTGCGTGTGTGTAGTATGTTTATATGTTATATATATATATATATATATATATATATATATATATATATAAAAAAAAGAGAGAGAGATAGGGAGAGAGAGGGTATAGTGATTCTGCTTTGTGTGTATGTGTGTCAAGCAACTCCCACGCTCCCAATGGTTTGATTTCAATGATTCAAACTCAGTCAAAAGTCCTACAAAATTGGAAGGGTTTTCGTTGCGATCAGCTTCAGGGTTGCCAGATTATGTGAGTTTAAAAAATATATTAACCATTATCGTTGCTTCATGGTGCAAGGGGAGTATCTTATATTTTCTTTTGTATCCAAAATTGCAGTGCATATTTTAGTATAAACTAGCTTCAAATCCGCCCTATCACCCGGCATTCAAGCTAGTTCCTTCAGAGGAATCTTGGTTTGGTCGTCATCACAATAGCTAGGGAGGACTAGATGCGACAGGCATTAATAAACTACAGAAGAACTCAAAATTATTCGCTGCTTTTATGTACTGACCTTTTAAATGTTCAACGATAATTCTTCTGCTGCCACTTTATTTAAAGGCGATTTGATGTACGTAGATCCTTACTTTCCGTAAGAACAATTATTTTTACTTCCTGGATGATAGAAGAGAGGACAATGTAGCAAATAAAATTAAATATAATGTAAAGATGGAAAAATAGAAATTAGAATCAATTATACATTAAAGATTGAGAGAAACATTAAGTGAACATCTTATATGTTTACTAATTCGTTACTTTTGTCACAGGCTGTAGTATCTTATGTAGGAACCTCAACAGATCTTGGATGAACTGAGAAACAGTTGCAAGTTCCGAACGTTTTAAATTAAGTTTTCCGAGTCTTTTTGCAAAGAAATTTCTATTTCAGCGAAATTAAATATTCACCGGTTTGCCATTCGAGAGATAAAAGGCTCTATCACCTGAGCGTCTTGTACCTTCAAAGATTCTCTGGAAAATGAGCATACCTGTGGAACAAATTGTACGGAACTTAATAAAAATTATTTTTTCTCGTCAAAATCATTTTGTTTTTAAAATGAAAAAGCAAATACTTTTTGTTTATTAATTTATATTATTTGATCCGTTTTACAACATGCGAAATGTTGGACAAAATATTAGTATAGGAAATTTTGAGTCTGTTTTGCCGTGAAAAACACATTTATTTGGAAATGCTTGCAAGAAACAAATAATTGTCTGATTTTAATGACATTTTCAGGACGTATTTAAAAATAAATGAATTTGCTTTGAAAAGTACGTTTTAGGAAATGTACTAATTTCATTTTTTACATTTGTCAGTCCACATATTTAATTCATACCATCTCGAGAATTTTATTTTTGTTCCACTTAATATTTACTTAAGATATACAAAAAGTGCTTGAAGAATGTAAAACATCAATTTATTTTGTAAAACAGGACCGGCAGTTACAGAATATCGGAATCTTAAAATATAATGCAATACAAATAAGGAATTATTAAATTAGAAATGTTTTTAATCGTTATTTTTTAGGAATAAGACATATTGCGTACACTATTGTAATAAAATAATCTTTTTTCGATGAATGATGAAATTTTACAAGAAATGTTTTATTTTTTTAAAATTTAATTAGAAACTGTAATGTTTTAAATCTTTTAATATCCTTCATTAATTTTTACTGATAAAATGATAAAGCTATTAACTTTACTAATCATAAATGTAAAGTTTACTATAAATCCGCGAGCCCAATTGACTAAAAATAATTTAGATTGTTTGTGTGTGTGTGTGTGTGTGCATGAAATTGCCGACCTTTTAAATACGAAAGTCCATACACGACAATTATCATAAAATAAACGCGCTAACTATAGTAAATTAAAAGACACATTACCTAAAACGCAATAAAACATTACAGAGCATATTTACTTACATATTTTAAGATTAATGGATACTTAAAAATTATATAAAAAAGTGGCCCACTTCATATTCGCTTTTTAAAATTTTACAGATACGCCACCAAAGTAGGAAAATAATCAAATTTCTGGCTGCCAATTTGTCAATAGAACTGTCAACACTTAATAAAAACACCTACCTATCCAATAGAAAAGAAAAGTAAGTAATATTTTTTCCAAATCAGTTTAATTAAACTTTAATTTACCTAATATTCCTGAAATACTATTTCAGAAACGTATACTTTATCTTTGAAGTATTATTTTAATAAATTAAATTACATTGTGACTACAGATATCTAACATTGCCTAAAATCAGCGATATTAAACGATGAAAAATAACCCACTTCCAGTCAACTTAAGGTACTTTTAATTACCGCAAATTATTTTGCTTACTGTAGATATTAAATTTACTCTATGGGCTTAAAATTTAAAATTAAAACAAAAGCTTTAATAAATAATATTTATTTTACAAAATTCATTTTAAAACTTAGACGACGCGTTTGTAAAGAGATCACTATATGTAAGTATGTATGCATATATATATATATATATATATATATATATATATATATATATATATATATATATATATATATATATAGCGTCCAAAACTAAGGGACAACATTTTAAAACCAAATATTTGTTAGAAATAACAACTTTGAAAAGCTGAAATTTTGACAACTGGTAGTCGTTATCATCCATAATAACATACTAAAATTTGAATCATTTGCAAAGGATAGAAAAAGAATTATAACAATTATTCATTTATTTTCAAATTTGGAACGTCCAAAAGTAAGGGACAAAATTGAGAAAAACGATGAAAACGGCAAAAAACAATAAAAATACATGTACAATCAATATTTAGTAAATGAGCCCTTGCTCTCAATGACAGCTACACATCTTCGACTACAAGAACAAACCAGTTCTTGACAATCCTCGATACTAATTTTAGACCATTCTTTTTGAAGCTTCACCCACAAATCCTCCGTGTTAGTGGGATTTCTTTCCATAACTTTCACTCCTAAGGTCTTCCAAAGATTTTCTATTGGATTTAAGTCAGGACTTTGCGGTGGCCAATCCATAATTTCCAAATCTTGCTCGCTAAAGTAACTCATTACCACCTTTGCCCTGTGACATAGGGCATTAACTTGCATAAAGGTATCCCTATCGAAACCTGAATGCTGTATGATTGGCACAACATGATCTTGAACAATGTTTTTATAGATCTGCGCGTTTACACGAGTTCGTAACCGGACAAGAGGCGTTGTACCTTGTCTAGAAAACATTCCAAATACCATGACGCTTCCGCCCCCAAACTTGACAGTTTTCTTAGTACACTTTGCACTTAATCTTTCACCAATACGTCTCTTTACATTGTTTTTTCCATCATTTCCAAATAAATTAAACTTGCTTTCATCACTGAAAAATACTTTTGCCCAATTTTCATATGTCCAAATTACATACCTGTTTGCAAACTCTAATCTCTTCTTCTTATTCTTCGAACTAACAAGTGGTTTCTTCCCTGGGGTTCGATTAAACAGCCCTATTTCTTGCAGTCGTCTACAAACAGTCTGTCTTGACACATTAACACATGGGATACTATTCATAACCCTTTTAATTTCTGTGCAAGACTTAAAACAGTCCTTTAATGACATACGCTGCATTATTCGATCTTCCCTTGCCGAAGTCTTGCGGGGTCTTCCGGTTTTAAAAGCACTAACTATTTTGCCAGTATCATTGTAGGATTTAACAACCCTGCCTACAACACTCTTGGAACGTTTCACTTTCTCTGAAATCTCTCTAATGGTGTGCTTTTCCTTGTGTAGCTTCACAATAGCTTGTCTCACAGAGTAATCAAGTTTTTGGCGTTTCGCCATGGTGCCGGCTGATGCAACGTTTACAAATGACTAAGTAAGACTTGTTCTTTAGAGGAAATCAAAATATTTGAATATAGCATACTGTTTACATTGTTTTTCTCAATTTTGTCCCTTACTTTTGGACGATCCTATTTTGAAAATAAATAAATAATTGTTATAATTCTTTTTCTATCCTTTTGCAAATGATTCAAATTTTAGTATGTTATTATGGATGATAACGACTACCAGTTGTCAAAATTTCAGCTTTTTCACAGTTGTTATTTCTAACAAATATTAGGTTTCAAAATTTTGTCCCTTAGTTTTCTACGCTACTGTATATATATATATATATATATATATATATATATATATATAAATTAAGTTATGAAGAACTTGGTAAACCGAATTGGTGACCTAACTCCTCCTACCCCAATATAAAGCTTATTTAAGAGAGATGTAAATTTAACCCTCCCTATACTTTGTATTGTCTCTTTAACCGCCACCTTCACCCTCCCTGTTTAATTACAAAATTACACTACCCATCAATTTCTAATCACATTTTTCCTCTCATTTCATTGTTGGAAGTGTTACCTGATCCGAAATCCTTTAAAAGAAATTTGGTGAAATAAATTATTGTAATGGTACCTTAAAGTGGTCTGTTTTCATTAAATATTATATATATATATATATATATATATATATATATATATATATATGGTTGGATTGATGTGAGTTTGTAACCTGGGTTTCACGCTTTTGCTATCGTCAGTCAAATACACAAACTTTTCACATATATATATATATATATATATATATATATATATATATATATATATATATATATATGTGTGTGTGTGTGTGTATGTATTTATGTATAAGTGTTTGTGTGTGTGTGTATGTGTCTCTGTGTGTGTCTCCGTGTGTGTGCATTTGTGTTTGAGTGTGCGCGCGCATTTCAGTGCGAGTTTGAATTGATAGGAGAGTCCGGAGAAAGAGCATTGATTCCCGAATGTAATTCTGTATTTGACAGTTTCCCTATAAGAATAATCAATTGACAAACGCATATTCCACCGATGAACGTATAAACTATGCTTTTTATCTGTTATCCAAGTGCTGAGAATTATTATTAGATTTAACACTGATTTTTTACAATATCTATGCGAAGAGCATTGTGTGATTTAGTGTACCAAATATTTTTTTCTTTATCAAATTATCCATGTTCAATCTAAAACTGGAAACTTGAATAATGCATTTTTCTCAAAAAAATATTAAATAATGAAGAATGGATGTCATTTTTGTGAAGCGCGAAATTCTCTGCTTGCAATTCTGAATGTAACTGGCGTATATGTTTAGTTGCATGTTTTGTGGTGTTTGTATCATATTAAGCCAATGCATGTGTATATCATTTCAGATCTGCATACAATTCCACCTGACTAGCTTAGAATATTTACACTTTGAATTTATTTAATATTTTCCATATTTCGCCTCTATATTAAATATATTAAAACAATCGTTTCATTCATTTTTACACTTGTGGCTAAAACTTCATGCATTCTTCTGTTATTTTGACTTCTGTCAACACAAGGAAGATGAACGTTTCTCACATGCAACATACCTTGTCAAATTCTTTCTAGTTTTGTCTATTGTGTTTTATGCTCATATACTTGCTTCGTAAAGTTATTTGTCTGCTGCTTAGTGAGGAAGCAGCTAAAGTAACGACACCTATTCTAGTAGATGTATTAGTAACAATGCCTATTGGGATAAGTGATATTAATTAACCAGAATTACTGGTTAGTTTAAAGATTTAAATTTTGAAGGTTGTATCTTACACCAGCAGCGCTAAATAATAGACTCAATATGATGTGGTGTTATCTTTTGCCAAATTAGCACTATCACTATATCTGAGCTGTCTGTGATTGTAACGTTAGATACATCTTTTGAATGAACGTGCTTAATAGAACTCCGAGGAATTATAAAAGGAATTGACTTTTTCTCGACTAAAGAATAGGAAATATAGGATGTCCTAAATTTTGACATCATTTCGCACTCTAATAATTTTGGAAATTCTTGTTGAAATAACCTCAAATTTTCAGAGAATGTCGTGAAACAGATCAAAGTTTTATATTTAATGGAAGATGACAGTACATGTTTATCTCAATGTGAATCTTCCAGAGAGATGGATCGGGCCTGGTGAAGATAAAGACAGATTTCTGATGAAATGTTGCCGCGCTCACCGGACCTGTCCCCGTGTGATATCATTTAATGGGTATATGTGAAGGAACTGGTCTATTGCCGACCCCTCTTCCAGCTAGCATTGATGAACTCAAGCAGAGAATCACTTCCGCACTGCATAATGTTACCGGAGACAGGATACAGTGTGTTAAACTATCGACTTGAGGTGTGCCGTGTCACAGGCGGTGCACATATTGAACGCTTATAAAATCAGTCCCATAATAAACTTATGATGTTCAACACATTGCGCTAAACTTAGTCGTTTTCAAGATGATTTCTGGCAAATTTTGGGGGACACCCTGTATTTCCAATGCCTATGTTAGGAGGATCGTGTCTGGACTTGGTCAAAAGCTCTGTTAACAGATTCAGTCTCCGAGCTTTTGATTCCTCGTATCTGGCCAGTTACAGGATATCCCAAAAAGTTTGACATTATTTCGCAGGCCAATAACCAAAAAATTTCACAGAATGTATAGAAACCGATCAAAGTTTTTATATATAATGGAAGAGGACAGTACATGCTTATCTCAATGAGAATCTGCCATAGAAATGGATCGGGCGTGGTGGAGATGAAAACTGTTTTCGGATGAAATGGCTGCCGAGATCACCGGACCTGTCCGCATCTGATATTCTTTTTATGGGGATATGTAAACGGGCTGGAATATGTCCCCGTCCTCCTGATAGGATTCATGAACTGAAGCAGAGAATCACTTCCTCACTGGATAATGCTACAGCGTGTTTGGCAAGAGCTTAACTACCGACATGACGCGTGCCGCGTCACAGGCGGTGCATATATTGAACACTTATCAAATCGGTCCCATAATAAATTCATGATGTCCAACATCTAAAATCTTCAATTTCAATGAGACAGACTTATGAGTTTTCAAGATAATTGCTTTTAAAATGATGTAAAAGTTCTTGGAACCTCCTGCATTACTAACATTCAGTTCTTGATGAAATTCTAATAATCCTGCCAAATACTTTACCAAATTTATTTATGAGCTACAATAGTCTACAATTAAGAAAATAAAGAAATATATGTAACATTTTAGCATTCACCGGGAAGTTACTCTCCTGCATAATACTCAACTATCTTTCAGAATACACCTTTTCTATTAAAATTAGATATTTATCGATAATATTGACTAGAGGAATTAAAAATAGAAAAGACTCGATAGATGTCTTGTGCTGCATTAAAATTGGATTTCATGGCAGACGGCAATAACCAGATAAGGTAAAAAAGTATTGATTAAATACACACACACACACACACACATACACACACACACACACACACATATATATATATATATATATATATATATATATATATATATACCGACTTAATCGACAATTCTATTTAAACATAACAATTATTTACGGATGCATTCTCCTTACTTTTCAAAACCCAAATAAAATATATTGCGTGTGACTTACGTGTGAAAGTGGAATATCAGTTCTAGCCGATAACCTAGATTACTAGCAATAAAACCACAGACATTTATAAAGTTGTATTTTGTAACATTGGTTAGACAGGTCTCGTTGGTTGGTAGCCAGTCTTGGAAAAGGTCAATTCAAAACTGCAGAGAAGGCAACTATTCCACTATATTTCAAATATATCTTGCCAATTTACAGAAAGAAAGAAAAACATTTCTATGGAGAGGCGGTTTCTACAATGTTCCGAAGGGAAATGTCATTAGAAATTATGAAATGTAAAGAATCTCCTATGTTCATTTAAATAAGAAATACATATTCCTTTATAGGTGAATGCTTTTAAATACATGCAGTTGAGAAAATGTACGTCCCTACAATCGCCAGTTGCTTAATGTAACATTCACAGAAATGAACGCAAAATCTACCCTTATCATTCTATTTACCATACTGTTAAGTATCCGAAGATTTGACCGGAACTTTTCTGTGAATTCCTCCCAAATAATGTAAAGTTACATACCGCAACCCAAATTCATAAATTTCAATCAACTTTAATAGTGATTTTTATTAAAGTTTTGGCACTCTCTCCAAATTATAAATTTTAAATGATAATTTGTTTAGCTAGTCTCGCAACAGCTCCAACCCTCAGAATGAAAAATGACCAAAAGTCTGAGAGTTCTTTATATTTCGTAAGTGAGGATGATATGATTCTTACAAGCAATTTTTTACAATTAAAAAGAAAAAAACGAAAAAATTGTTTTTGACTTGTTTATCGGGGTGGACGCGGCGGAGAATTAACGTACCCAAGTCACCCACATCTGGGGGGAACACAAATATCAACCCAGCAGGAGTGCAATGGAAGAGCTTCACTCGCGGAGGATTTGGCGTGAATTTTAGAAAATATAAATTAATATTTTTGGAGTGAATTAACAGAAAAGATCCATTTCATCAATTGAAATTAATCTTTATAATTTATTGTTCTTTTTGAATTTATCGTCTTTAAGTAAGAAGGAAAATGTTTTCTTTTTTTCATTCCGTTGAACAATGCAGTCAAGTGTGTGTATATCCGTAGGCGTGCTATATTTCCTAGTGTGATGGCGTTGGTTCTGGTCAGAATGAAAAAAAGTACGCACGTGGGGGGGACGTGGGAGTCGGCGGTTGTTATTATAGGACCGTGTGAACGAAAATAAATCAGTTTTAATTTCATTTATGCACTCGTCAGTTAATCAATCAATAATGATAATTTTACACCAATACAAAACTAGTTGTCGTGCTCTCTCATCAGTAATCAGCAATAATCAAATATTAAAGGAATTATGGAAATGAATTTTGCACCTGATTGAATTCGATGGACATTATTATTGATTGATTCTTTCTTGCACCCATTCTTATTTCGATCTTGAATTTTTGCTTCTCGCCAACTATTTATTTTTTTCTCTCTCTCTCTTTCGTGTTATTTTCTTTTTGCCGATTTCACTCACTATAAATTGTTCTATCCTAGTATAAAGATATATTCATCTCGTTCAGTACACTTGTTACATCTTTCACCCTCGTAGAATTTCTATTTGTTTGTGTACGTATAGAAAGTGATAGACTGATAATCCTTTCCATTAATTATCATTTAATCAAAATCCTCTGAAACTGATTACCTTATATCTAAGTATATGTCACGTTCTACCCACATTTTCTATTTTTCATGATAATCCATCGCCGCGTAAAAACAAGTATCTTTACGTTTGTATCAGCAGTTTAGTAATTTCTGATGATTCTATATTGTGAGTTATTTCAGGTGCATCCTTGCCAGCCAGCTATAACTTCTTGAGTGATAATCTTATACAATTCTATTTAAAAGTTTCCATTTATTTAGAATTGATATGAAATTAATAATTTTACTCTTTGATTGAATGAGCGGTAAATGTTGATATTTAATTACAACCAAGATGTCACTGAATACAATTTATTATGATGAAATCTAAAGACAAGATTTGGCCTAAATTTACCAGGTCCATATCACTTTGCATAGAGCAAAATGGACATTTTCCTACAATGACAATTTTCCATATTATGCTGGTGTTCATACATTTCAGAGGAAGTTGCTTTGCCCAGTTGACAGCAACTGACATCATCTCAGAAAAGGGTTCGCCTTCCGCCCAATTCACATTCGTTCCTCGTCTTTTGAACAGGAGTAGATATTTATACCTGGTTTCCATATTAGAATTATGTTTTCGTCTACTTCACCTAACGTCTTCCCATTTCTTCTACCCCTAGTAAACCCATTGAATCTTAATGGTATTATTGCCTGCCTGGGATGAAGTGATTTAAAAAAGAACGATAAAATTTGAACAGCAAACTTCCCCATACGGAAATGACATTAAATTCCTTTTGCGTTCTCATTTATGTAGACAACTGTGCATCAACAAAACTTTTTAAAATGTCTCAAGTCGCAGGTAGTTCAATCCAAACAATAGACAGAATGTCATATCTGAGATATCAAATGCTTTGCCAAAATTCCTACACGGGACCGTGAGAGACTACGTAGACAGTTTTAATCCTACGATAAAATAAAACACAAATTCATACATTGACAACTTACTACCGACTAAGCAGCCCTAAATCTGCTTTTATATATACGTAGTCCCAATAATTTCAATTTGTTTACAAAAGCTTTATAATGGTTGCATACGTGCTAGATAGGCCCCGGATGACTGCTTCGTTCACTTGGTAATATTGTTCCTCAGTGTAACCATGTTTCATAAGATGTCGCACGCTGTAACTCAAATGTCACCAAGTATGGTTTTGTGATTGCTTAATCACCTTGTTCTTTTGCCTGGTATTCAAGAAGAATATAGAGGAGAAGAAAGACGAATGTAGTGCGTATATACAGATTCTACACAAGTTAAACAAGTAAACTGTAATATAGAAAGAGAACAGAAATATTCCATTTTAGCATTATTTCATTTCTTTAACGTTATTTATCATCTAGAAAGCGTAAAACATTTAGAATAAATCCTTAGGTGCCAGATTTGCAACGTGAAGAACAGATGCACAGAATTTTCTTCTTCTTCTTCTTCTTCTCATTATTATTATTATTATTATTATTATTATTATTATTATTATTACGTTATATTATTCGAATTAATTGTAGATGTAGAATTAGCATTTGTTGCTCGTAAAATTTGTTAAGTTTGATTGTTTTAAGAAATATTTAATTATTTTGAGATTTTGAGGATCACACGGGATTAGAATAGATCTAGACAGCGTTAGATCGACTTATGTATTGTAAAATGCAAAAGTCTATGTTTAATAGTGAATTATATGCATTTCATATAATTAAGGACATTTTTCCGTGTCCAGGAAACTTAAAGACATTTAGGAAGTTGTTTTTGTTTTTGTTTTCTGTTAGTTCTGTTACTTGCTTCAGAAAAAATCCTACTTAGAAAAGAAACTAGGTGATGATGAGAATATAAGTTCGATTCTAACGCTGTGGGACGCTACATGATTTCCGGAAAACTTTGTTCATCACAGTTATTTGCAATATTTTAGTAACCCTGAAACTTATAGAGAATCACAAGAGAAAATCTATCAATAGTCTTAAAAAAGTGTACAATTAAAAATCATGTACAGCAAGTTTTGAAATTAATTTTCTTTTCACAGCGTTTAGCTTAGTAACTTTCTGGGACTGTGTTAACGTAAATATGTCAGAGAAGCGAGTTACGAGTATGAAGAGATCCACGTTCTGCTATCTCGACATATAAAGTGTTTCAATCTACAGAAGGCCATGTCTACAGCTTCTATGATCTACGAGAGAAAACCATATAGAGTTGATCGTAAGTTTGATACTGAAGAAGTTATAGTCTAGGTAGACTTTAATGTCTGTAAGTTACATTGTCTATTTACTGTCACCAGAACAGCCTTAAGTTACAAAGTTATATTAGAAAATAACGTGTTCCAGAAAGTGAATGTAAGTGAATTGACAATCTGTAATGTTTCAAGAAACCAATAGTAGTTGTCCTTGTGAAAATAACACTTTCATATGTCACTTTTATATCTCATTTTCATCTGTAATAAAGAGACACACTTGTATGTGAGTGAGTTTACACTTTTCTCTTCCTTTCGTTTTTGATTTTATTGATTGTGGAGCAATTTGTTTTGGAATTTTATATGAAATAACGAGAGCCCTAAAGGTTATTAAAAAATCAATGTAATTTTATTCACCAGATATGTATCTGTTTTACTTAGACACTTATGTGTATGGCAGATATTTATAATACTTTAAACACATTAGATTTTTTTTTATATTGAGAAAAATGTACAGACACAAACACATACACACGCACATGTACACACATATGCATATGCTTGTGTGTGTTTAGGCGCGCCTGTTCGGGCATGCAGGTGTAGTAAGCCGATCTAAAAATTACGAAAATGAAGCTGAATATTAATATTATTACTATTTATTATATATTATAGGCCAAAGTCAAAATAGAAGTACGATGAAGATAAATTAGTAACGGGATTTACGGACTCAGAAGTTGAACACATTTTTAAATCATGTTTCAAAGGTTGTACTGAGCAGATGAAGAAATTGCAATATTGGTAGAAGTCTTGATGAGGATCTTCCCTATAGATCACTATAAATAAAATATCATTACTGTTACTATGGCAAAGAAGGGGTTTTACTCGTGATTACTCAATAAAGAAACGTCATTTCTGTAATTTTAATGTTACCATCAAATTTGCATTGTAAAAATGGCTTCTTTTTCTTTTCTAAATTTTCTTGTCTCTTTCGACAATAACATCATCTCCACATCACTATGCACCAAACATACGTAAGGACAGTGTTGCACAAATTTCAACAGCTGCTACATTATCATCCTCAAATTATTTTCTCAATAGAAGTTATCCGCTCAAAACAATTAAAACAATCACACATCAAGGCTTCAAGACGCAATAAATAAATTCTTCCAGCCGAGAAATCAAATAAAACAAATTATTCAATTCCCATGTTTTTATTACAATATTCACAAACTCCTTTGTCTATTACAAAGAGATTTCATGTGCCAAACACCTTCTCTCACATTTAATGAAATATTTAGTGACATCCTATTCACCATCAGGCGACAACCTCCTACTGTATAATGAGTTCTTATATCATCTAGACTACACAAACCACAGACGCATCAAGATAACGTAACATGTAATACATTCCAATTCCAATCATTAAACCAGTTAACACCGCTTGTATTTTAGTCTCACTTGATAGACAGCTGACCATGTCCTTACACATTTCACATGTCAGATCTGATATAATGAAATTTGGCAAAATATGTAACAAATATCACTGAAACTAGAATAAAATCCAATCACAATTTTCTAAGTTACGAATATCAATTTCACTTTAGCTGCATATTTCAAATATCATATTTATCAAAGATAATAGTCTTTATAATGGTTGATTAATGATTTTACTGTCTTAAATTAGTGGTTAAAATCTATTATTTTTAACATGAAACAGAAATGTAGGTATTTTCCATGGATATATTTTTCCAAAAAGTCGACTATTCAATTAAATTAATGTTTTTACACTCTACCTATATATATATATATATATATATATATATATATATATATATATATATATATATATACACACACACACACACACACACACATATATATATATATATATATATATATATATATATATATATATATATATATATATATATATATATATTGATATGAAGTCACAATATTCGGCATCCAAAATATAATATTGAAAATATTTACTTTTGTGAATATCCAGAAAATATTCTACGAGATAAAAGAAAATTGAGATCCTCTAAACTTCATTAAATCTGAATTGCTGCAGAAATAACAAATAGCAAGCCAAAAAGAAAACGCAAGATTTAATCAGTAAGATAAATCACGCACAGGAACAACAACACAATCATGGCTACATTCAGACCGAGCAAAAAATAAGGAAATTTTAAGTCATTTCGCACATGATTAGAATAACAAAGAAAAAGGGACAAGAATGAAACAAAATAAACTAATTCAGATGGGCATATTGCATATGCAAATCAAGTGTTTTCTTATACACATATCCAGTACCCATCACAGGACATGCAAAGCAAATATATATGCGCAATACACAGTTTTTGAATACGGGTTTAAAATGTCAAACATCAGTTAATCTCTCGCTAGGAAAAAACACAGACATGATCGAAAGTTGCGATTATGAATATTTTATCACAATACTAATAATAATAATAATAATAATAATAATAATAATAATTAATTAATTAATTAATTTCACGTTCTACCTATTTGAAATGTATTATGAATCTTAATTCTTCAATTTATGATTGAATAAGCTCATTGTGAGATCTGCGACAATAAATCACCATGGAAATTCCCTGTCGTATCGTTAAATATTTGAGCTTAACAACTTAACAAAATTTTGCAATAACAATCTTAAATACGAAACAGACGGTATACGCTAAATATCACTGAAACAGACGGTAAACGGTTCTACCGTCATTGCTTTGATTCATTTCTCATTGAAACGAAGTAGCTTTTTTTATAATACTTTTATGTTATTACGTGATGAAAATTGAATAATCGATTATTTATGATGTATTAGCAGGAGACGTTAGAGACATCTATATTTCTTTCTTTGTTTTTTTTTTTCTTTTGCTGAAACCAAGTAGCATCTGTGATATATATTTTGCATTTCCACGAGATCAAAATGTAATAGTCCATAATTTATGCAGTATTGGCCGGGCGTAAATTTTGCGCCAGCAAAGGAACGCACAAAGTGGGGCAATACTCATATTCTGTAAGAAGCATAATATATATATATATATATATATATATATATAGAGAGAGAGAGATAGGCGTGCAGTGTTCGTATGTATGTATGTATCTATCTATCTATATCTATCTATCTATCTATCTATCTATCTCTCTCTCTATATATATATATATATATATTGTCATTTGCTATGTTTACTAGATGCATGTGTTTGAGTAGATATCAAAGTATTTTAAATAGTGTAACAGATTTTTATTTTCTGGACAAGAGACACAAAGAGGAAATGAATTCTGTTATTTTTATTTTTGTGTTGTCGTTTGATTTTAACTGTTTAATCCTGTTTCACTTGTCTTCAACATGTTAAACAATCGTTAGTAAAATTAATGGTGTTTTGAATTCAAAGAGAGACGACGCGTCCCATCAAATTTCCAAGAAATTAAACTATTCCAAGCCTAATTGAAAATCTCTAAATATTGTCTTTATATGTTATTGTATGTAAGTGTATCATAATTTTTCTTTGTCTATGCATGATTTGGATGATAATTTAGATTCGTAAATATGTGTGTTTGTGTGTGTGGCTGTGTTTGTATAGCAGACATTACGTTTGATATTTTTTGCATGAGGACGTTTTTGCGTACATGCAGCTTGACTTAGATAAACATACGTTAGCTTCTTTAAGAATGGATTCAATAATGGTTGGTGGTGTAATATGCTTTTGATGTGTGTTGTATTTAATTTAGACGTAAATAATTAAGTTTATTTTTAATTAGGGCGGAATTTATAAATTCAAAGTTATGACTAGTATTGTTCCTGTATCTTATAGGTGACTTTTTGAATGGTTGTGCAAAAGCAAATTTCGTGTATGTTCGTAGATACGGGATTTTAGTTTTCGTAATGTCTCTCCTAAACTGAAAGCAATTTACTTGATAAATACCAGTATCTGAAATGGTGGTGTATATTCTTCTTAATAATATCACCGATTGTCTTTTGGGAGGAGTAAGGGTCTCAGTGTAAGGGATAACTGATTTATTTATGAGTTCTCTAAAATGATAGTTAGAAGGTAAGATTATGAACGTTGTGTTGTTATTAGGAATGTAATAGATGGTGTGTAATGGTTCGGATTTGTGGATTTTGTAAGTTAGTTTTCTAGCGCTGAGGATGGAAAGATGTCGGTAGTGATGAAGTCTAAATGTTTTTCAATCTATTTCTCTTCTTCATCTACGTTATACATTTTAAGGATTCTGAGATATAATCCCATAACTACTCCTGATTTTATTGTTTAATGGTCTTGAGAATAGAAAGTAATTAGATCAATTTTGTTAGTAAATATACGTTAAACCATAAAATCGATTTTCTTATTGTTATATATTAATAAGATGTCGAGAAAAGGTAGATATTTATTTATTATTTATCAATTCAATTAGAGATTCAAACGTATTGAGTTATTTTTATTATCTCTAATAGATTTCTAAAAAATAAATAAGCACAATCTATATATCTTAGTTAAGTGGAACTTTTAGATATGATATTTGAATTGAATCGGATTCTAAAAATTCTATGAAAAGAAATGATATACCACAACTTATAAGTAAAATATGTAATAATAAGCCTAATTTTCGTTTTACATGCATATATATATATATATATATATATATATATATATATATATATATATATATATATATATATATAAAAAAGAAGAGATACCGCCAAACTTTTTTTGTTGTAATGTGGATTTTAAAAAATATATATTATGCTTTATTTTCCATAATTTTACTACACGTGTTTCTGGTCTCGCGACCGTCTTCAAGTAAAGGGTGGAATTTCCACATATTAAAATAATTAATTTTTTCTCCTTTATGTTTTTCATTGTTAAATATTCTCGATATGAGATATTCTCTTTTTTGTGCTAGTAATCCGAATTTCTTTCTTGAACTGGGCGAAGGATCATAAGAAATTAAGATTGGTCGAAAGAATTAGGTATCGGTATCTTATCTTAGTTCGAACTACTATAATCTCTTCATTATATATATATATATATATATATATATATATATATATATATATATATATATATATATATATATATATTTTTTATTGAACGAGAAGAAACAGTGATTATGATTAGTTTACATATTTGTATAATCTTATGGACAAATGTAAAAAGTTTTTTCTTTGGATTTTCCGACGTGGTTTCATACTATTTTGAGGTAATTTAATAGTGGTCTTTGTACATATAATTTGCTATACATGTTAAACATAACCTTTTTTCAATGTGTATGTTTTTCATCCCTGTAGATAATGTCACCAGAAATTTGAATGTGTGTTGGTTTGATGGTGCCGAAAAACGTATTAAGGTTTTTTGCACTAATTTTAGCTACTTTGTGGGGTACATTGTTGATTGCGGACTCAATGAATATAATAACTGTGTTGGGTTTCTCTGGGTTTAGATAAGCCGAATATTATTCTTTTTTCATGATTCCCTTGCTCTGAATATAATCTACAATACTCCCTCCATCCACTAAAATACAGAACATAACAGAACTACCAATAGGCTTAACGGTTGGAATCGCACATGTATCATTCAGTCGTATTCCTAATTTTAATTTCTCATACATGCTCCTCATATAACTTAAATTTTTGAGTTTCAACTCATCTGTTCAAAATATATTTTGCCACGCTTTCAATCTTCATGTCTCATGATTTTTTGACCGTGAACCTGTAATCTGCATATCACCTTATATAACATGGGTTGCCATATGGATAATTTTTCACGATTGAGAGCGACGCTTATTGAAGACGAGAGGAATTAAGTTAATCTGTCATTTCTGGTGAAGTTGTCCTTCTATTTCTTTTGCTCCCAATAATCAAGCGATTATCTTCAGCTGCAGTTGTCACTTTTGATACTCAAGCTTTTTTTTCTGTTAAGATTTGCACCCGTGTTTAACTATATTTGTAACAAATACTCCACCTCATATCTAGAAATCTTCACCTTCTTATAATTTGTCTTTAAGAGTATCCGTTTTGTATTGCAGTTTCATTTTGTATTCTCAAATCAATGCTTAGATTCTTTGAGTGTGGCATTTTGTGCAAATCGCTTCAAAATTTAAAACAAAAAAATTAAATCTACGAAAATACTGTCGTAGTATCAAACGCTTTATTTCCTTCAAACAGAGTTAATAGTTTAGTACTAAGTTAGCGTTAAGCAGGTGTATTAACATTTAACTTAGTTGACGAGTGTACTGAGGGTTACACATGAAAAACAAAGTATAATGTTTCTCATACAAATATAGTTATTGATTTGTTTGTTTGCTTAGCGGCATATCAACGCCTTATGGGACATTTAATACTGAAATTCAATTTTCTTGAAAGCATTATTAAATTCTTTTACAAAACTGTACTAATAGTAATAATATATATATATATATATATATATATATATATATATATTGATAATATCAGTGTCAATATATATATATATATATATATATATATATATATATATATATATATATATATATATATATATATAAATTACCAAGAAGATAGAATCCAGGAAGAACTCAATGTCCAGAACAGAGTAGGAATATATTATAAAAGGCTCAAACACAAATATTCACTGGTTATAATTCATTACAGTGAAATCGTAATCACGATCCAATTCATCAGACCTTGGCATTTCAAACAACATGCATGGCCGCGTATACAATTCCGGAAAATCCTTGTTGAAGACATAACTATACTTAAACATGAAAACAATAAACAAAAATGAAAAATTCTTGAAGTTATATACATAAAACTGTTGAAAGTTAACCCGAACAAAAGAAACAACGAAATCTCCACAAACATTATTAAATACCTATAATTGATAACAGAAACCATTGGTTTATACCAATTGCTTCCCATACTTAACACTTTTCGTTTTCACTCTCGCGTGGTCATGTGTGACGTCACGAGCTGCGATGCAATTTTCGCTTCCGCGTCTCGTATACCCGAGTTAGTCGTTGTTTTGAAATTTTCCATGCAACAAAAACAGAATATCATTAGTGTTCCGTGTATTGGTTGATATATTGAAAAGTAATTGTCATCTTTGATAATGGCTTATATAAGCCGAAAGCTTAGATTGGATTTAAAAGTGTATCAGTATGGTGATTTCCTTTCGTCCTTCAACGATAATGTTATTAAGCTTATCAGATAATATGAAAGGAACTTACTTAAAATAAATAGACAAAACTTGTCTATATTATTTAATGAAACATGCATCAATGAAATTTTTGCTCCCTAAATATATATATATATATATATATATATATATATATATATATATATATATATATATATATATATATATTGTTACGAATGCAGATAGCCCAAACACGCATACACGCATATATTAACGTTAATCTCCGCTTGACAACAGAAGAGGTCACGCGGGAGTCTCGAGTCATTTTGGGGAAGAAGTTCGAGAGGTTAACTGACCCAGTTACCCGTAGCAACAGACGTCTAGACAGAATCTAGTCAGGGGACTGACGTAAGGTCGTGAAGCAGCAAAAACTGGAATTCGCGCCAAAATGCAGGGCACGTGGGAATTAGAACATTATTGGAAGCCAGTTGCTGTCTTGTCTTTGAAGGAGCAAGACTCGAAATCACGGCGCTGATAACTTATGAACGGAAAGATGAGACTCATTTTGGTAATGATGGAACTTGTCCGATTCATCATAAGCAACTCCGGATAAGAAATATTTATGTTCGTCAACTCCAGATTGAAGAAGATAAATCGAGTTATATATCACAGAAGACGCAAGGAAATTTGTTCGCTGAGAATACAGCCTGTGTTTGAAGAAAAAAAGAGAAATCAAGAGAGAAGAAGAAAGTATATATCTCTGTTGCAGCCGGACCGTGTTTGAAATTGAATTTGTGTAAAGAAAACAAAGAAAGAAAAGAGGAAACGTGAGAGAGAAATTAAAGAACAATGAGTAAGAGAGAGAACTGAATATAAAGATAAGTAACTATATATTTTGCACACATGCATTCATACATTTTATGTTCTCACAAACACCTTTCCACATGTCAAAAGAGTAATATATAAATCCTATCCCATGTCTTTTTTGTTTTTGTTTTTTTTTTTTTGGTTATGCTTTGATTTCTGCATTCGTCGTAATTCATACGTATTTTTTTTATCCGTTCGGTTTCATTCGAATCCACTTGGATTTGGGCATATTTTGTTATCCCAACATAAGTCTTCTGTTTCTGGTCGTTGGATGCTTTACTCATGCTTATATTTTTCTTTTATTGTAATATCTTGTGTATGTGTATATATTAAAATTCTTATGCCAAAATTTATTACGCCTCATTGTTCATCCTTGAATTGTGGATCGGTATATAATGTGTTGAAACCGAAGAGAACCTGGGAAAAGACTACTGTTTGATTATCTCAATCGAACAGTGTTCTTTAAAATATTTTTGTTTACTAATTGTCCATTTGTCATGGTCTGGGAGAGATAGCCCGTATCTCTCCATAGACGTGATAATGCATATATCTCCTTGTCGGCGTATGATTGCATTAGAAATTATTCGTCGTAGGGCATATGACACTATATATATATATATATATATATATATATATATATATATATATATATATATATATATATATATATTCGACGTATGAGGGTCAAGCAGATCAGTTTCCAGGAAACCGACAGCTCGACACCGGCACATGAGATTTGATTATAGTGGTGAAGGCTTCGTGCAGGACCATCCACACTTTTTGAAGGGACGAATACAGAGACCTGATGCACCGTATGCCACAAGATTCCCAAACGACCCTCAACAGGTTTTGAATTCAGAGTTGCCCTTCTCCTAGACCAGTTTCCATCCAAGGTTTAGAACCCTGTCTGTCCTGCTATTTTACCCATAGCTGGGGGGAGAGGAAGAGGAAGAGGATTCATACCTTTCCCAAGGGTATTAGCACGTAAGTGAATGTAATGGATTTGACTGGAATTCGAACTCGGCTCTGCGATTCCTCAATCCAAGCTTGTGTATGTGCATATAAGCTGCTATCCATTACTCCACCATGCCTTCTCTCTCTCTCTCTCTCTCTCTCTCTCTCTTTCTCTCTCTCTCTATCTATATATATATATATATATATATATATATATATATATATATATATATATATATATATATATATATATTAATGCTCTGTAAATTTACATTGAGCACTATATTGTAAAATAAAATATCTACAAGAACACCGGATTTTATATCTTACTGTTCTTTCTTTTATATATATATATATATATATATATATATATATGAAAATTTCTCCGATTTAACCAGTAGAGTAGACAATATTACAATAGGAAAACTAGTAATTGCTGACGCGTTTCGTCCAATATGGACTTTATCAAAGCAAAATACGAAATGAAATTAATTGCACAAGGTAACTATTAAAAAATTAAAACAGAATGTTCTTAGCAACTGGAATGTAGATGAACGCTATTTTCATATAGTTAACTGAAAATAACGTCAGTATTTGTCTCGTGTGGAGAATATTGTCATTATATTATGTGTATAAATGCGTTTTTTGTTTTGATTAGTTACGTTGTTCAATTAATTTCATTTCGTATTTTGCTTTGATAATGTCCATATTTGATGAAATGCTTTAGCAATTACTAGTTTTCCTATTGTCATTTATATTCATATATATATATACATATATATATATATATATATATATATATATATATATATATATATGTATATTAAACATATGTACTGCTGGTAATCATTTACTATGAAAATGTGTGATAGATATTTTTATACTTTCATAGTGTTTGGATTCCAGTTGGCAGGACATTTTTTGCCTATAGCCGGAGCATTAAGACGTGCCACCAGAAGACCAATTTGGAGGCAGTGTTACACACTGCTTAAAACATCGCAGTCAGACGCCTAGCTGCCGGACATAGATTATCTTCATAGCCCGGACGCTGTAGTTATTAAAATATATGTATTTTTGTATGTATATATGTTTGGGTATGTGTGCGTGTTAGTGAGTGTAGGTGTTTGTACATGTCCGTGTTTGTATTTGATGAGTATTGTATTTGATATTCTCCCAATTTGTTATTATTCGAATACCTACATGCACATATACATATATTATGTTACAATATCAAAGATATGAAACTTCTCAAAATGATGTGATAAAAACAAGCTCATTAGTAGATGCAACAAAGATGCCGATGATACACAAAACAAATCTTCGAAGTTCTTCACTATTACAATTTCACATTAAATCGATTTTACAGATTTATAAGTACTTTCAGTACAGAAGACTAGCTGCTCTTAGAAATAAAAATATTTCCATCGATAGAATAAATGTTGTTAAGATTAAATATTTATTAGATTAAATATATTCTTTTATTTTACTGAATTTCGTGAATTTTCTCTTCATGGATGGATATTCTGAATATCAATATTTCTTTAAAATTTGATATTATTTCATGCCATGCTCTACTAATATCATTATATAATTGGTTATTCCAAAAGGAAACATGGCATTTAAAATATATTTAAGTTTAAATGCCACTTATATTAAAGTTGCTGACATTAGCCGAAAATTTTATATACGAAGTCATAAAAAATTAACGTTTATTTTAAAATTAACTATAATTTTTATATTTTTATTCTTGCACATCATTCATTTGACCCACAAATTAGTCGTTTTATGAATTTCATAATACCGAAATATTATATAGACATTGGTAACATTTAAAAACATTTACAGCGGCGTTTGAATTTGGTTAATTTGATTTCATCAGCCCAGTCTAAATTTAGTTTGGTTAATTTTGATAGCATCGTCCCAGCCTAAATTTATTAACGTTCTTTGAGGCAATTTTCTACCAGATGTCATATTCGTACGAAAAGGAACGGTAAATACGTTTAATTCTAAATATGTTATAACCGCTTGTACCAAAGTATTGTGTATTTGTGTATCCATTTATTGATAAAATGGAGGATTTCTTCAGATATTTATTGTATAATTAACATTAGCAAGAAATCCTGACATATCCAGTTCGATCCCGAATGAATATTAGTATACGGGACAAGAAAGTATGTCTGGTAAGAATGGAATTCTTAGAATAATGAATTGTTTTGTTAATGATTGTAAAATTATTGTTTTTATTTTAATATTTTAATCTTTTCCTTCCAATTATTTGTGCTCAAAGCTATATAATAAGAATTCAATCACTAACAAACTACTAACTTTTTCCCAACTGTTTTATGATTTTTTTAAATTTATAACGGATATTGTTATAAGGAATTGATTATGAAAATATTCTAAACGATCGTTACTCTATTAACGCATGAGGCAATACATTCCGAGAGAAAGAGGCTAAGAAAGAATTATAATGTAGCCTCAGGATTTACCATCGAAAGTAATTGTGGTGACACATGTCCATGCATGACCTGACACTGCATGTAGTTATTTTCTAACTAGAGAAGTTCCATAATGTATTTTTAATTAGACTTTTAATACTTATTGCCCTACAAGGAAACCATTAGTATTTCGTTACTCCTAGCAATATATATATATATATATATATATATATATATATATATATATATATATATATATATATTTATTTAGAGAGAGATAGAGAGAGAGAGAGAGAGAGAGAAGAAATTGTATAACAAAGTGGAACAATTATTTACACAATTTACATTGTTCAGATTCTTGTTCTCATCTTTGCAGATATATTCACGAGATTTCGACAGTTGAACGCTCCGGCCTTCTCCGTGTGATTGGAATTTCGAACAGAATCCTTTATTTCATCGATCGTGTTAGATTATTCTAGTTCCACGTGGCATGCCTCTTCCGGATATCTCAGTATCAGTTATCAAACTTTTAACTCATTACTCCAGGTTTTTTTTCAGCCAGGTATTGAACTGTTTGGGTCAAATCATTGGATTCAAACAACGCCTTTATTCAATGGACATTTTTTTTTTACTAGAGAACTTATTACAATTTGGTGTTATCATTCTTTATATTTAGCCCTTCGTATTACTGGTCGTCGTGTTGTATTCATGTCTATGATTGATCAGCTTAGGAGATTTTCTGTATTAACATATGCGTTAGTAATTTAAGTTTTCGTATTTTCCAGCGATGCTCCCTGTCTATTAATTCAACATCATCCTGCAGGGAGCTGTGATCTCTCTTATCTATCTATATGTAGTCATAGAGAAAGGTGGAAAAAAAACTTTATTTATAATGCATTTCCGCCATCAGGACTTCATCGGACAAAATTTGTTATGTTGCTAAGAATACACACGCGTATGAACAAGTGGTGTTGTGAATTTTAAAATGTAATTTTATAAATCTCGTCAGTCTCAATATAAAATCCCTCTACACAAACGCCACAGTTGAAAAATGTGTAAATCTCCAAAGAAAATTCTAACACAATCAAAAATAATGTTCTCTCTAACAACAGTTAAAATATTAAAAATCAGCCGTCACCTCACTAATCAATGCTACTTCACATTCAATAATTATTTGTACACTGGCATCACATCGCAGTGGCGTGATGACATGTATCTTCTTAGAATTTCTCGAGTTTCGTCCTTTACAACTTATTTTACCCAAACAACTAACGTACCTCGTTTATATTTATGATTCTATACTTATATATCCTTATCATATTGATTTAGCTGACCTAATAGTTCTACTAAACAAATTGGAACACAGTATAGAATTTACATACGACATGGAAGAATACAATTCGTTAATCATCATAGATATCAGTCTACACCGCGTCAACAATTTTAAAATTCCTTTCAGTCAAAAATCGATCTAATATATTTCTATGCTCATCATAACAACAAAATAAAATCCGGCATAATCGTTGGATTCTACTTGAGGGTATTCAGAATATGCAATCCTGATTATTTAAACGTAAACCATCTAAATCCATCACACCTACAATCGAAAAGAATACATCTAAAAAATTGTTACAACTACATACAAAACAATATAAGACAATACTAAATAAGACAATAAGTTAAAACCTGAAGGAGCAATTTACATCATCGCCTGTAATAATTATCAAAAAAAACATCAAGGAATCTAAATGAAATATCATATGAATAACAATGGGACATTTTACAAAACTACACGTCAAATTCTTTGGGTACCCACCGTTAGGAGACTGGCGACAATTATTAGATAAAAAATCCTACTCTGATCAAAGGAGAAAAGAATTCACTCCGACGTAAAGGCCCATTAAACCTGGCTATTACATTATTTTACCGTTCCTGGCAGATTTTCTAATATCAAAGTCCGTAATACCTATTAACAAAATTGATGGATAGAAAAAAAAATTTAAATTAATCGGTAGAATATAAAAATTAATAAAAATTAAAAGCACCAAACTTTCCTGTACATGAGTAACTGTACCCACATAAGAACTTTAAACCGATGAAGTCCTGGAAACTTTTTCTATTCTCTGATACTATTTCCCCAGTATTGTTTCTTAATATACAAAATATGTATCGTTGACTAATACATACATACATACACACACACACACACACACACACACACATATATATATATATATATATATATATATATATATATATATATATATAATCAGTATCATCGTTTGGTACATAATCAAAATATATGCGGAGAGGAAACTAATATGGAATGAAATCAATATACTAGCGAATGTCGTAGATAGTTAATAACCATCGATATATATCTCATGCATTTTCTTACACACTCATAAACTCATACCAACTCGGTAGATAGAAAAATGAGTCCTCCATGAAATAAATCGCATAGTTGATACTGTCTGCTTTCTAAATGCGGAAATTGAATAATGTTTTATTTGCTGCTCTTCGACACACTGAACATAGCTTTCCCCTCAAGTGGCAATATGGAAAGATATTTTATAATATTCAGGATCTGCTACAAAAAATAAATAAAACAATATATGTTTTTCATTTATATGACTTGTCTTATTGCCTAAGTGAACACTCTTCGAACAAGGTTACAGATATAATTTAATTTTCTTGAATATTCACTCAATTCCAATACACACAGGACTATATATATATATATATATATATATATATATATATATATATATATATATATATATAGATAGATAGATAGATAGATAGATAGATAGATAGGAGGCACGGTGGAGTAGTGGATAGCTGCTACGATTGAGGAATCTGAGAACCGATTTCGATGTCCAGTCGAATCAATTACATTGGAAATGTATTTATCCTCTTCTTCTTCCTCCAGCTATGGGGTAAATCGCAGGACAGTTTTGGGAGGCAACTGGTCTTCGAGAATGACAACTCAGAATTCAGAACCTGCGGAGGGTTGTTTGGGGACCTTGTGTCACTTATTGCACTAGGTCTCTGTAATTGTCCCATGAAAAAGTGTGATTGGTTCTGCACAAATCCTTCACCACCTTCATCTGTTCATATATCCTGTTGCGTGGCAGCCGGTTCCTACGAAGTGAGCTGCCTGACCCTCATACATTGAATATGAATACGAAGGAGAATCGACTATATATATATATATATATATATATATATATATATATATATATATATATATATATATATATATAATTAATAAAAAGCTCGTATATGGTATGGACTATAAGATGATTTGGGATTTTATTGTTTATCAATTATTTGCTCTCTAATAATAAATACAGTGAGGTGTATTTGTGGTTCAGTTTTTCTATCTCATGTTACTAGCATCCACTTGGATTTTATATCATCGGTTTTCTTACCTTTACTATATATATATATATATATATATATATATATATATAAAATAATGGACTCCCCCGTCGTTTTCGACGTATGAGGAGCTGATAGGTTAACTGGTTCAGTTATGAAATTTTGTTTGATAATCTTAAATGGCACATAAGCCCCGCTTGTGGTTTACAAATGAGGCCACATATGAAGCAAGGGTAAGGATAATGGGATGAGATCATTGTTAGATCCTGCTCTCGCTGCTTGAAGAGAATTCAGACCAGCAGATTGAAAACTGCTGAGTCCACTAAAACACGTTGATCTCCATTCTACTCGCTCCAAAGATAAGTGCTCAAGGGTGTTATGTGCTATATTGACATCTGATAAGTTGCTTTTCAGCTTGACTTTGTATCTTAGCCATGGGCGTCCTACATTCCTGTGGCCCTGATCTAACTGGCTGTACATTATTATCTTGGGTATCCTGTCATCAGACATTCTCAAGAGACGATCAGTCCACTGTAATTGAAACTTTTGAGAAAAAACTCGATTCCTAGAATATTACACCTGTTAAACGGGTCTACGTTAGATTCCTATCTTGAAGGTTAACTCCACAGATTGTACACAGTCTGCTTTTATGGAAAATATCCAACTGGCTTATATGGTATCTGGATGGAGTCCACAACTCTGAACCGTACAAAAGTAATGCAAGGACAACAGCTCTGTACATATATATATATATATATATATATATATATATATATATATATATATATATATATATATATATATATATATATATATATATATATGTGTGTGTGTGTGTGTGTGTGTCTGTATGTATATGTGTAGGCGTGTTTATAGTACAATTCCATTTATATCCGAAAGGTAACTCAATATTCAGATATTCAATTCAGTTTCAAAAAGAAATATGTGGAAATAGTTTGATATGAAATTATGATAATTCAATATTTATGCCTCTAGAAATTAGACGACAGAGAAGAATATTAATTAATAAAGTTAAAAGGCAAATAATATGAACAACAGAAACAGTTTCATTTTACATATCTATGGAAGTTAAATAAAAGTCTCTGTCATTGTTACATAAATGATTGAATTTATATTTGAATATTTCCTTTTTAAAAGATTCAGATGAAGGATATCTTCCGTTTTAATCAATGCATCACATGTTCATGAAATCTGCCTTCACAGATGCTTGCGAATAGTTCAACGTATAAAATAATGTCAATCGGAAGTCATATATTCTCATATATTTGGTGACACACACACACACATATATATATATATATATATATATATATATATATATATATATATATATATATCAAATATATATCTGCAGTTCAATTTATTTATTACAATAAATCATTCATACAAAATAGATTAGTAAATTTTATAATATAAAATAGCGAAAACTATTCGCAAATAAAATTTTAAATTTGCATTAACCTACCAACCACACAATGAATGTTATGATCCTTGTTTTTAATAACTAAAAGCTGTATAATGTCTTTTTTTAATCTGCTTGTACTTTCAACTGTACATACAATCATCCTCAGGCATGGAAATTATTTTGTTTTTAGCAAATCCAGCTAGCATTGGAGACGAAAGATTAAATGCTAATCGAAATATGTTTTTATGTTATTGTTAACGGATATAATCTTTTACAGTTGAAAGTACAAGCAAATTAAAAAAAGACCTTATATAGCTTGTAGTTATTAAAATCAAGGACCATATCATTCATCGTGTGGTTCATAGTTTAATGCAACTTTAAAATTTAGTTTGCAAAAAGTTTTCGCCATTTTATATCATTAAATATATTAATCTATTTTTCTATGAATGATTCATTGAAATATATATATATATACGCGGCTCTCCCGTAGAATCCGACGTATGAGGGTCAAGCAGATCGGTTCCTCGGAAACAGACAGCTCGAAAACAGCACATGAGATTTGATTACAGTGGTGAAGGTTTCGTGCAGGACCATCCACACTTTTTGAAGGGACTAATAGCTGTCTTTCTTTTAGACCAGTTGCCATTCAAGGCTATAACCCAGTCTCTCCTGCTATTTATCCATAGATAGAGGGAGAAGAATAGGATTCCCATCTTTTCCAAGGCTATTAACAGGTAAGTGAATGTAATGGACTCGATCAGTCCAAGCCACTCTCCATTACGCCGCAGTGCTTCCAATATATATATATATATATATATATATATATATATATATATATATTATACTCTAATATATTTATTATGCACTCTCATATATTATATATATATATATATATATATATATATATATATATATATATATATATATATATATATATATTTGACGATATACACTCTCATATATTTGTATATATATATATATATATATATATATACACACACACATATATATATATATACACATATTTATACTCGCATATATTTGATAATATATATATATATAAATATATATATTTTATATATATATATATATATATATATATATATATATATATATATATATATATATATATATATATAATTGCATAGGAAAAATTACAAAACTCAAACATTATACTTTTTCTGACAATGATTTATTCTTGTTAATTCCATCATGTCTTACGCCATTTTCAAATAAACATGATTTCTGTTGCTCAAAAAGTTAAAATTTTCAGATTTATTGAATTTAAAAGAAAATATGTTTTAGTATTCCAAAAATTGAGCTTCCTTGATTTTTTTTATAAAATAATTACTTTGTTTAAATAAAACAAAGTGTCCACCGATAGGTTTAATTGCATCTCACTCAGTAGAGCTTGTTGGGAAAGTTAGATATGGGTCCTTCAAATGAGTCAAATGTTGATTTGGAAACAATTTCCATTCATCGCATTCATTCTTATTTGTCGTCGATATCAGGACTTCGAATTGATTGAATAGAAAAAAAAATGAGGATTTTTCTACTCATTCATGCAAGGGCCGGCTATTACCTCTAGAATCAAACTTACATGAAAAAATATTTAGCTTTAAAGTCAGGCCCAGCTTCCGTTAATTTCTCGGAATTTCGAAGGGATTTTGTGTCGTCTCAACTTGAATACATAAATTATACTAACCTTTGTTTAACAAGTCGATTATAAGTAAACCGGGATTAACCAATGCAAATCAAAGTGCACAAAAGTTAAAATAACAGAATTTCTTATTTTTCTTTTTCTCGTTATCTTATGATCAGCAGAATGTTTAATAAAAGCAAAACATTTCCTCTTTGTTCTTTATATCATCATTCTGTCCTCATTTTATCGATATGTATTGGAACCTAACTCATAGATACGTTGTTTTCTGAATTTACCTGTACTTGTATATGTATATAAATGTATGAATTTAGAAATAATTGCAACGATTATGTCTCAAACAATCTTGGAACATCATGCAGAGATATTGTTTTGAAAATTCTGTCTAACATTGAATAAAGCAATTCGTTTCTAAGTACAATATTAATATAAAGAAATAGATTACTTATGTAATTTTGAATAAAATTACATATTATTTTTGAATCTGCACAATTTAATTATTGTCATAAAACAGACGTATTTTATGAAAGGAAAACTCAATATGTGTATATAGACCCACAATGTGTAAATCAAAAAAGAACAAAAAAATTGAGAATGAGTTAAGATAAAAAAATAAAAAAACAAGTAAAAGCAGACCGGTTATATATATATATTCTCTTAAGTGTTCGATCGAGAGAAATAAAGTTTAATACTTAATGATTAAATACTTTTTTATTCTTTAATCGATGTATAAAGAAAGAAGAACGATAACTGTGTAGATTTTTCACTTTTCTTTCGCTTTTTCCTTCCCATTTCTTCTTTCCAGGGTCATCGTACAATTTCTATTTTGCACTATTCTGTCTTATATTTCTTCTCTACATCGTTGCAACAAAACGAAGCTTAACAAAACAGTTTTCCGTGATGACCTAAGGTAATTGCTTCGTGAGATCAAAATCGGAAATAATATTGTTAGATGTTCTATATTTCGTTTATTCTTAGAGTACATTAAGGCAGAAAGGAAGTTTCCATTTTATTGAGCTTTCTGATATGAGAGGAAAATTCGTGATTCAAAGGAAGAGTGGAATCATCGGATGAAAATTTCCTTTGACAATTCAGAATATAACCGTAATTATTTCTAAGCGGATGGTGATTGTTAATGAAAGAGAATGGAAAAGAAAACCTGGAAATATCATAACGAGGTTTTGTGGCTGTGAGAAGCATACGATTTCTAACAATGATCATATCATTAAAGTAATGATAGGCTAGCATCTTGAAGTCGATAACGAAATGCTTTAGATCCTAACTTCGTATCAAATACTGGATTTACCTCGACGATAATCGGATTTACCTAGCGGACACGGATATATTTTGCCTACATGTCAAAGAAAGACGAAACTCATAATTTTCAGATAGCTGTGAACAAAGATAAATAGACAGTTATTTTTTCTAGGCGTAGCTTCCTGTACCGCGAGAATACAAATGAGAACAGAAATTTTGAATTGAATTTCGTACAGGAGTCTGCAAAGTGCACTTTTAAAACCAGATAAACGTAAACTTTAAAATATATATGTACAAATATGTGATAGAATATAGTTTTAACGTAGGCTATATTATGAGTTAAAGTGTTCAATACAAATGATAGAGCCAATGTAAATATAAAAGTGAATATTGAAGTCCTCCCCCAGAGGCGACAATCTATTTTATGCTAAACGCAATAGTCAAGACTGACGATTCCGTTTTGCATGAAACAAATAGTCGCCACTGGATATTGACGTTTAATGTATAACTAATAATATATATATATATATATATATATATATATATATATATATATATATATATATATATAAAATTTATGCAAAACTATGTAATCCGTATGGGTAGACACAAGGAGGATGATATCTGGAGAGCTCAATGTAAATTCAGAGCAAATATGTTTGAATAAAAACAGACCACTTTAAGGTTCCATGTAATATATTATTTCACCACGGCACTTTTAAAGGCCTCTGGATCATCAGACTTTACTTCCAAAGTACATATATATATATATGTGTGTGTGTGTGTGTGTGTGTGTGTGTGTGTGTGTGTGTGTGTGCGTGTGTCTGTATGTGCGCGTGCCTGCCTGCCTCTGCGTCTCTGTGTGTTTGTGTGCTGATGCGGTTATTAAATGTCATTTAATGATAAGGATAGTGTAATACATCCGCTAACCTGATAAAAAATAATTGTTACTTGCGATTGAAACAGGCAAGTCGCATCTCATCACATGAAAATATCGACACATTTCCAAGTGATATGATTTGCTTATTGGTAAATAATTTAATAACATTCATCAAATTTTTTCAGTTTTGAAAATACTGCTTAATTTCTCACCAACGTATTGTGGCTTCCCTCTAGCTTTTATACAGATATTTTTATGCGCCTGACATGAGTCATCAGAAAGAAAAGCTTACATTCCTTCGCCTTCAATTTTTTTTTCGGTTCGCCAGAGCGTTCTTTATTTTCAACATCAAAATCCGTATTTTGAAGCGTCTAAACCAATATCTGTATGTTGTTTCCAACAGAACATGGAGGCCGTAAGTCTCAACAAGAATTCTCTGTGCTTCAGCTGCGGATTTCTTTTTAATAAACTAATGCAATTTAATTTCCCGAAATACACTTTTTGACACGAAATCCGACATGTTTAACGCTATGAAAAACAAAGTTATTTAAACTTCAGCGAAATGACATACACTGAATTTCAAACTTACTTACATTACTTACTTATAGATGCGTTACCATCTGAAACTACACTGAAGCTGCTCTGGGAAGGCCATCATTTGAAAAACAGCGAGAATTTATGCAAGGTCCTAATAAATGTAACGTCAATCGCCATCTTCTTTCTTCTTCATTCCAGTTCATCTTTTATCCTATTTTCAACCACACCTGTATCGAGTATGCTGACAATAAATTTCATCTTTGAAATCTGAACATTCAACTTTAAAAAAAAATGAGAAGCAAAAAGTGAAATTAGAAGTTTATTTTGCAATATAACATTGTTTTCAATGCAACATCAGAAACCACATGCGATCTAGTCACATAATTTAGAATAGATTGAAAGCACCATCTATTTCATATTTTCCAACGATGAATTATTTGAAAGTAAATGGGACGCTATTGAAATTATATAGACTCTAGGTCAAACAGATTATCCGCGACAGATTAAAAACCCGGAGACAAAAAAATGGATATTATTTATAAACACAATACAGCTAATCCGAATTCATAAAACAGAAAGCACAATATTGAGATTGAGAGGAAATTAATCGATTCAAGTTTACTAAAAAGTTCCATATTCATTATGACTTATGATTTAATTATATCATTTATTCTAGTTAGGAGAATAGAAAGTAAATATGCTGTACAAATCTCGGTTTTCAAATAATGGTGATTCTTTAACTCACAGAGAGAGGATTGTGTATGCAGGTGTAGAGAAAACTTTTAATGGAGTAGGATTAATAATGAGCCAAGACAGACGGGGTGGTTACTGTCAATTATCTGATAGGATTTGTATAGTTAAATCGAACGTAAAGCTCCTTTATATATCCATTTTAGTTTTATATACACCGACAACACAAACTACGGAGGAAGAATTTAAAAAAGATTTACTGTAAAATAGAAAACGCCAAGGCTAAACTCAAATCAAAACAAGTTGCAATATTTATGGCTAAACTGAATGCCAAAATTAGAAACAAACGAGACGAGGTAATAACTTTCAAATTCACACCCGGAAAACATAATGAACGTTTACAGAGAGTTGGGTACTATGGTGCGCCTTAAATTAAAACGTAAAAGCCAAAACCTGTTTTAAAGAACACCCAAGAAGTTTATGGACATGGAATAGCTTAATTGGGGAAACGAAGTTCTTAATCGAATACATAAGTGTTGATAAGTATTTCATGAATAAAGTTTTACACTGAAAAATATATCGAATTGCTTATATCAGGAACGACTTCCTTCCACTGATATATAAACTTTGATTGAAACTACACAAGTTAAAGAGAACCAAGAACCTTAAAGATATTATGACAGTCACTTGAATAACTCTACTTGCAAAGAGATTTATGCAAACAGTGTTAAAAGCTGATAGTATGAATTAAATGAGAATGTGTTTTCAAAATGTTAAGTTATTGAAAATGCTTGAATAATTATTTCTCAAACTCTTGCTCAACTTATTAATCAGCCATTATGTCAAGATAATTTTCCTGCTAAATTAAAAAGCTGAAAATGTTATAGATATTTTTTTAAAAGGGAGATTCAGTACTACCATCAAAATATAGGCCGATTTCTCTTCTATCATTACGTAGTAAATTATCTGAAAAAATAATGTATAAACTTCTCTATTCTTTCCTCAATCACAAATTTATTCTTTGCAATTTGTGTTTCAAGACAAACACCCTATTGACCATGCGTTAAAAGTATGACTGAGGCTATAAGATCTGCATTGGATTAAATGAAGTTTGAATGCGACGTACTTATTGCCCTTCAAAAAGGATCTGATAGGGTCAGCCATGATATCCTATTGTCAAAACTTTATTATTAAGGCATCAGTTCAAATCATACTTATTTGATAGAGATCATTATGTTTCAGTTGGTAAGCTTTCTATTTCGCATACTTCCTTTTTTTCTCATCCTTATTAACGATTTACGAAATATATAAAGAAAGGTTAACATTTTACAAATTTGTTGATGCTAACATTTATTGTGAATCACAATCTATGAAAACACTAGTTAAAACTGTTAACACTGAACTCATTACTGTTAATATGTGGTTCGATATCAATAAATTGTCATTCAATAAATAAATAAAAAATGAATTATATTATCATTCATTCTACACACACAAACATTTCCTTGATGGTATGATTAGAACTGAATTCATATAGAGGTTTACATTTGTTAGATTTTTAGGTATACTTTTGGATGAAAACCTGAAATGGAAATACCATCACAGTGAACATTCTAAAATAGCAAGAACGTGAGGTATATTCTTTAAAATAAGATTCATGATTCTTTACAATGTTCTTTGATACCTTTAGAATGCTTTATTCGCCGCCTTTTTGCAATACGGAATAATAGTGTGGGGTCTTATTCCTCCTGCACTGATCCTGTTTCTAGGCCGCAGAAGAGATTATTTAGGGTCATTTCTTGTTGACATGATGTCTTAAACACTCTGTCTATTCCGCAAAATACAAATACTATTGTGAATTCCGGAAATATTAAATTTTAATATGAATGGGTCTATTAACAAAATCTCCCCCACTTGTTTTCACAACAATTTCACTCTCACGTATCTGTTCATCAATATCCAACAAAGCTATCTATGCTGGGAGATTTGGTTTTGATGCCTAATAATACTTTACAATATGATTTGAAATCGCTTCACTATTGATGAGCTGTGGAACATTTTAACAGTCTCCATTACTACTTCTTCCAAATATTTACTTAAAAAAACTTAAAATATATCTAAATGAAACTGAAAACAAATAACTGTATAATGATTCAATAACTCAATATTAATAATAGATCTAAAATTGATTTTATAATTAATAAACTTCATAATTAATTTCGTAATTAGCACTATAACCAGATACACTGTAATGTATTTTATTTTACTTTATATCATTTTATAGAATGGGTTATCTTTGAATGAAGAGGTTTACTATGCATTAGTTTACCTACATAGATATCCCTTCTCCTCCTTTAAACAATGGTATGTACATATTTTAATAATTGTGTTAATAATTAAAGTTATGTTATCAGTATAATTGGTGTAAATTTTTACGAATTGTTATTATTATAATTGTTGCAATTGATATATTTGCCGTAAAATATTGTTACGAATAAATATCTTCTTTCGATAAAGATTGGAGGGAAAAATGGCTGGAAAAAGAATCCCCCTATTAAGATAAATTTTCTAAACTTCAGCAAACAAGATCATTTACAAAAAAAAATCTAAACAAGGAGAAGAAGGAATGGACAGCTTAAATAATCAACACGTTGATAAGAAGAAGGCAAACAATGCATGATAAAAAATATAATACATTCCACAAAGAAAGTAGAAGCAAATCCAGTCGTTCATTGAAAAAAATGTTCGGAAATTAAAAAAAAAAGAATTAGCAACACAGATATTACATGAAAGAATAACATAAATAAGAGAGTAGAAGTAATGTTCCCCAACAGAATAGATAAAATGCAAAAGTGGGGGGCACTGATAATAAAGAAAGAAAAATGCCGCAATGATGGAACAAAAACATCAGAGAACTCATGCAAGAAGAAAGAGGAAAACCGGCCTCATTCGAAAATATGACATGACCAGAAATATTAAAGTTTTAATTGAAATCCTTACTAGAGAATCGATCAGAAGTAAAGGAGTAGGAACAGATGACATTTGAATGACGATGTAGGCAGCCTTAAATGATTTCGGCCTCAAAAAAATTCATCCGAATTCTGGTGAACAGATAAGGTAGCAGAATTAGAAGGCGAAATAGGAAAAGAACAATGCAGTTCCGTTAAGAACACTTCAACCAGGAATACGATATTTATATTCAGAATAATATCAGAAATAACAAATGAAGAAGGACGTATACCCACGTTTCAATAGCTTTTGATAAAATGCAACACAAAAAATTGTTCCAATTCCTGATTAATGTTGATTTATATCGGAAATATATTCGAATAATTGAGTGTTTATACTGGGAGCAAGGCGCCTGTACACGGGTGAAAATATACATATAATGTAAATAAAACATATAATGGAAATAAAACGATTCACTTCTAATTTGAATAAGAAAATTTGAATTTGAAGAAAGAAATAGGCTTGAACAATGTGACATTCAGAGGACATATTGAAAGCCATAGAACCACATAAAATCAACAAAAAATCAGCAAAAAATCAACATATGATAACAGGCTGTGCTTCCACCCGAAGGACAAAGATCCAGATGGACGACAAACCGAAGCATGTGACCCGCTGTGAATGCTTAACGAACCGCAGATACTATTATCAACGTGCACGATCATTGAACAGTGACGTCCACCATTCAATTCACCGGAATAAAATGCACTTAAAATATCTAAATAAACCAAGTAAAATGGAATGATTCTTATAATTAGGCTTCAAAATAAAGATGACAATCCTTCTCTTTCCATTAATTCATTGTGAGAATAATCAAA